>VWZZ01007395.1:61987-105369 GCA_013399095.1 Psophia crepitans | reverse complement strand
TGAGTTAAGCTGAAAGCATGTGGGGGTAGGAGGGGAGGGCAAGAGGAGGAGTGGTGGGAGCTGGTTGCTGCGAGCAGAATTGGTGTTAAATGGGATTTAAAGATGTAAGATTTTTTATACTAAGACTTCAAATGAAGCCTTTATATTTGCCAGGCAATATTTCCATACAGGGGTAACTCTCAGATTTGGGCTCAGCATGTCCTGTGGTTGCAATCAGGTGTCATTTACTAAATTTCGGCTTTCCTGAGGGTCACACAAGTAAATCCCTTCACCCCACTGGGACGAAAGCAAATGCTTACTACTGGATTTGAAATGATGCTCTACATGTGGAAAACAGGGAAATGGAAATAACATCCAAATAACTTCAAATTCTGTGGAATACAATATCACTTGAAAAACTTTTTGAAGTCCTTTCAAGCGATATCCATCATACTCCAACCACTTGTGACAGATTTGGGAAAGACAGGAATTCTCTGAGTTGTAATAGGCACAAAAGTACAGAAAACCAAATAATAAAAAATGTTTTTTATGACAGCTTTCTGTAAGGAACTCAAAAAGGTCTTGCCCAAAATGCTGGGGCTGTGTTGGGATGCTGCTTCTCCCTGGCACCTACTGTGTTGCTTCCTCAAATAATCTTTTCGTAGCCCAACTGAGAGCAGCATCTTCCGTGCCAGCTCTGCTCGGCGCTGGCATTGCTGCTCCCCAGCCTGACCCGTGGGGCTGCGGGTGCCCTCAGGACCTGCCTGGAGAGGAGGTGGAGCACCAGAAAATTCACCCAGGCAGGAGGGGAAATGAGTTCACCTTTTGCAAGGTTAATTGAAATCACCTCCCTGTGGCAAAAAGCCTTTTCCCCCAGCAATTTCACCTCCTTGTTTCCGTTAGAGCCGACGGGTTTGGGGGTCCTGGTGGATAATTAGCATCCTGAAGATTAGAGAAACTGGGTTCTCCTGTAGATACTACTCATGGTGGTCCTGTCACTCTCAATTAGATATATATGTTTGGTTTTTTGTGTGTGTGATTTCATGGGAAATATTGCATCAACGTGTGTGTTATCGTAGCTTAAAATAACGCGCTCACAAGCTGGAGGTGAGGAGACCTGCTGCGATAGCCATCGTGCTGGTTTGCTCTATTAAGAAAATGAGTGAACGCAGCGACGGCTCGGCATACCCAGCAATAAAAGGGGGCAGCAATGCCAGCATTTTGACGTGATCATTGCAAGGATCAAGTGTTTTGGTGGAGGATTACTCCATCAAAATAGGGAGTAGTAATAGGGACATCGCTGGAAAGACCTGTGAAAACAGAGTTGTTCTTTTTGGGGGCTTTTTTGGATGATGATATACAGATTTGATAGAGTGAGATAACATTCTGAAAACCTGTTGATGAAAATGCTTTCGGATTGTAGGTAATCAGTCAAATGTATTGGAAAATGAACCAATGCTGATACCAACGTTGTAGACCAAACCTGTGTCTTTATGTATTTTATGTAAACTTTACAGCTAGATAATGTGCAGAGGATTTAATAGATTTTTTCTAAAGTAACTTTTTTCTAATTAGAGGGAAAAATCCAAATGAAAAATTTGAGCGTACAGTGGCTGATTGCCATTCAACAGCTCTTAGTTTCTCCTGCTCTTAAGCTGGCATTTAAATGGACCATTTGATTAATCATTTGTATACTGACTATAATACTCCTAAATTTCCTTTGAGTTGTACATACTGTAAAAGACAATTATGTCGCCACGGATTAAATAAGTGAATTAAAACAGAATAGCAGCTTAATTTGACCTGTGATTTTGCTCTCGTTCCCTTCAGTGGAACGTATGCCACTCCAGCAAATAGATGAAGTCATCCATGACAGCTTGTGATGAATTGCCGTATTTATACTGTATATTTTAATAGCCTCACACTAATTTAAATTGAGCACAGAGTAAATTATAATTCAGTCACTTGACTGCTTGTATTTAACTTGACAACTCATCCTTATTTGTCCTGGAGGTGTAGCGGAGAGCAGAGGAAATACGCTCAGGTATTCCTCCTTTAAACATTAACCCTTTTCGCTTGAAACGTTAGGTGTGATGAGTTCACGTACGTTACGAGCCTGCTGAGCGATTTCAAGGCCGCTGTATTCTAGGCGGGAGCTCACAGCGTGTTACTCTATGCCTGATGAATTTAGTTTCACATCTCTCAATAATTCTGAGAAAATCACGGTGAGGTTTTTTTGCTACAAAGTTCTTTCCAGAGGCGCCGTTTTGGAAGAGCCTGTTGTTTAATGTCACGTCTCATCCGCTTCCCCGTGTTGCAGTGGTGGAAGCTGCAGCCATATGGTTTTTCACAGCTTGGTCCTTGGTAGCAGTGGGTTTGAGCAGGTTGGGCTTCCCTTGCTTTGACACTCTTCCAGCCCATGCCTAACGCCGTCAGCTCACAGAGTCTTAAAAGTTCCTTCACCCGTACAAACTTCGTTTTCTAAAGAGGCTTGGAAATGTTCCACGCAAGGACTGCGCCCGTGGAGATGACATACAGCGGTGCTGTATAGATAGTTTTGTTTTCCTCTTTCT
This sequence comes from Psophia crepitans, assembly GCA_013399095.1. Lineage (NCBI taxonomy): Eukaryota > Metazoa > Chordata > Aves > Gruiformes > Psophiidae > Psophia > Psophia crepitans. The sequence goes on along the minus strand of VWZZ01007395.1, from coordinate 102,817 downwards.
GCCCCCGTTTAAGTTGTGTAAGTGACAGGAGGTTCCTCCAACCTTGGCATCAGATGGACATCCTTCCCGTGTTGTAAGTCCCGCACGTTTAGGTGGAAGAAAACACTTCTCTGCAACAGTTACGCAGAGAAAGTGAGACTGTGTTCTCTCCCAGTTTATTTCGCGGTGATGGATGCTTACCGTACCCTTGCGGTCCGTTTCTGTACATGCTCTACCCTGAACACGGGTAGCTCTGCTTTTCCAGGTGACCCTCGCTATTAGAATGCAGGGTCTGTATGTAATTATAGTTAATGCAAATCAGCCAGAGACCTTTCTTCGTGCCAGGTCTTGGTTGAGTGGATGTCAGTGATGTATTTGATGCCGATCATGCTAACTAGTCTTTCTTCAGGCTGGTGAAGCCCTCGCAGTGAACGAGGCAGGGAAATTTCTCACTGTGAGTAGAATTTAGTGAGATAAAATTTCATTTTAGCCTGTTGACAGAATTAAATTCTGTTAATATTCAGTGGGTAAAACTGATGGTATTCCAGCAAATTATTTTAAGTTTTTCACGCTGGAAAAATGTAAGTGAATATTGTTGGCAAATGATTATTGATCTAGACAAGTGCGTTAAACGTTTCTTGGCAACCCTGTATTACACTTACAATTTAATTCAGTGACAGCTTTTATAAATAACCCTAAAGCAAACTCTTGATAGAAACAGGTTATCGCTTTTTCTTCTAGACAGATTTTGATACTGTAAAATGCATGTGTTTGGGAATGGTCTCTCTGTGTTTTGTTTCGTCAGCAGTACGTGCAGCCTAGAATATCTGTTCTGCTAATTCTGCAAATTGTCTAGATTTTGTTTCCCATTTAGTTTAAAGTATTAAACTGTGAAATATTGTGTGGCGGCAGAATGAGCTGAGCTAAATCCATTTAAAGTCCGTTTTGGTTTATATAGTAGCACTTATTATTAAGTGTACAGATCTTCAGATCATCGTGGCAAAGAATTGTTAGTGAAGTTTGGCTTTCAATGCCGGTTCTGTCAGAACCGGTGTCCTTATTAAGAGAGTCCGTCTTGAAAATCCTGAAAACTTCTAACTCCGGTCACTGCATCCCACCTTCACTGCAGCACTTCATACGTTAGTCCTGGTTAGCAGCCTGGCTCAAAATGATGACAAATGAGGATGTGGATGAAGAAAGCAACAGATAGCGAGGGGGGATGGTCTGAAGCTGCAGGAGGGGAGCTGGAGCTGAGCTGGAAGGCAGCAATCCTTCCCTGGGAGGGTGCTGAGGCCCTGGCACAGGGTGCCCCGAGAAGCTGTAGCTGCCCCTGGCTCCCTGGCAGTGCCCAAGGCCAGGTTGGATGGGGCTTTGGGCAGCCTGGGCTGGTGGGGGTGTCCCTGCCCATGGCAGGGGAGTGGAACTAGATGGGCTTTGAGGTCCCTTCCCACCCAAACCATCCCATGATTCTGTGATGAGCATGACAGTGAGTGGCTGGCTTGAGCTGCTGAGTGCTCAAAGTCAGGCTGCTCGTAGCTGTTTGGAGGAATGCTTTGGCAATGCTTACGGAAACATCTGCAACATCTGCTACCACCTGCATTTTTTCCCCTGTATTTAGAAGTTTTCCACGTTTCATACAAATACACAATGTTAGGAATTGGTATAAGTAAGGATGTAAATATTAAAGAAACTGGAACTGTAAGAGTGGTGGTAGGAGATGCTGAGAGATGTTCAGAGATCTTTTCAGTACTCCAGCACTTGTTTGGCCCTTGGAGTTACCATCTGTCACAGCCTTCCCAGCTTTTTCACCGGGCGGCCTTGCAGCGAGAAGAATCGGTGCTGGGCAGAGGAGGGAGGCGATTGCACTTGGAGTGAATAAGCAGCAACTCCGAGTTTACCGACCTGCAGATCTGCCTGCGTTACGTGTGGGGCTTGTGTTCAAGGTCTGACTCATCTCTTGGTCAAATGGTTAAACCGCAAACCTTAGGACATTTCACGGATAAAATTGGCTGTAAAACTTAGTTTACTTGCGACTGACTTTTAAAAGTATATAAATCTGGCCTTTCATTTTCATTTCTTCCCTGTGCTCATTGCTCTGTTAAAATGTTCTTCCCACCTATTCCTCGCTTTCCTTTTCTCACATAAGGATAGTTAATACATGGGTCTTCTGGGTTATATTTTCAATCATTCACTTTTTCTAATAATATGTCTGTTGTTTATATTTTAGGTCATACCCTTAGATATAACACTGGAACTCCAGAAGCAGATAATGTCAGAGTTAGAAATTCTCTATAAGGTACTGAAATTTTCTCGTTTCAATTCTTCTTGCTTATAATCTCCTCACAGCAAATTCTAAAACCAGCTTTTCTTTTTTCCTTTCTTTTTCCAGTGTGACTCCTCATATATCATAGGATTTTATGGTGCTTTTTTTGTAGAAAACAGAATTTCATTGTGTACAGAGTTCATGGATGGTGAGTTGTCTATCTAGTCTGCTTCTGATGGCTAAGTGTCTCAATGGGAAAATCGTACAAAGATGTGCTTTTCCAGAATGGAGCAAGATGCGGTAGTTTGACTTGAAAATGTGAAGTATTAATAACTTTGCAGGTAGCTTAAGAAAAAAGAAAAACAGGTTAGTATTGGGCCTGTGTTATATTCTCCATGGTATGCTGTATTTTCCCCGAGTGTAACTTCACTTACTTTTATTGAAAATGTAAATAGAACAGAAATAAATGCTAGCTTAATTTGTGGTTTGATATTTGAGTCTTCCATACAATCTGTCCTCGCTGACAAAACAGCTGTTCCTCACTTTTACTGTTTTGATAGCCAAAACAGATTTTCTTTTAAAGAAATCTATTAACCCAATGTCCTATGTGTTTTCAGTGGAAATCGTCTCTTAATTGCGAGACAAGGAATTATTTCCTAACGCAGCTGTTTAGCGCTGCTGCGCTGAATTTCTTTTGGAGTGTACTCTTGTTTCTCCCAACGTGAATCTTCAGACCAACAGTATCCCCTTCCCCACAAGCCGACGCTACCGTCGTTACGGAGACGCATTAGTGCTTTGCTTTGAAATCTTGTGCTGTGCGGCGTTCTTGGAGAAAAGTACACCGATGGCAGCGGTTTAGAATCGTTGCTGTGTATCTCTCTGAGAGGGCGTCTCAGGATGGATGCAGTCCCCTTGTGTCTCGTGCACAGGAACCCCCTTCGCAGCGTTCAACTTGTAACGACGCGTTGTTGTTAGAAGCAACAGTCCATTGCTCTCTCCAGGATTTTCTTGTGAGCCAGCGTTTTATGCCCCATCCAGGTTTTTTTTTTTCACAAAGGTTCAGTTAAGCTGGATATAAAGAAGTAAGGATCTTGCAAATAATTTACTACGGAGGGGAGGCTTTCTGGCAGGAAAAATTTCCCGAGCCAAATGTGTGCCATTAAGCATCGTTGAGAAGCTTCTTTCTTTCTGGTGGGGACCACGGATAAAGCCCTTTAGGGGTTTTATGGTGCATTTTGTTTTCTCCCTGTTAAAATGGTCTCTTACTACTGTTATTTCTCTCTTTACACTTACTCCCTCTGTCCCGGTGATCACTGTGCCCCGTTTCCAAGCACGAGTGTTCCCTCAGATTTTCCATATTTGACGAAAAAGTCTTACGCTGATTCCACGGAGCCCACAAGTTTTATTCGTTGCTGTTCTCATGCTGTGTGACTGTTTGCCATTTCCCTGTTCTGTCCTTGCAGTTGCACTCAGACTTGCAAGCCCGCGTCACGCAGTAGTCACATGCAATAAGGGAGCATCTGCTCACGCCAAAACATGCGTCTGCCTGGAGTACGTATGCTCCTGCTAATCCAGAGATTCCTAAAAATGATGGACACAAATGCTTGCAGTTCCAAATTCTTGTTTGAAAATGTTTAAGCCTTCAGGGTATGCATCCCGCATGGTGTTGCACAACGATGGTGTTTACTGACCATGCACAAATTACTTGGAATTATACTGGAGATGACCTCTGGTCTGCCTCATGTTGTGCACTCCTTCTGGCAGAAAGCAACAGCAGTCATTTAAAGGAAGAACAAAATGCAAATAAAGGGACCTCGCCTTCCCCCCCCCATACACCCCCCAGACCTTTAATTCTAATGTATAACGGTGCAAGGGAAGATCAGAAAAAAACACTTTCTCATCATGCAGATGAACAGCTTTAACCTTGACAAATTTTTAGCCCTTTGAACTGTGTTAGGCCAGTTTATAAAATTTCCTGAATCTATATTCCTTGACTCTGCCCAGTTGTATCCTGTACCCTTTCCCAAGCCATACGCGTTTCCTTTATGAATTACTGCGGGTGGATCTGGATCTTTTGGGGTACTTGTGACTTAGGGGTGCACGTAGGGAAAGGCGCACATACAGTACCGCATCGGTTCCTCCCTGACACCTGCGAGCAGGAAAAAGCCAAGTAACTCCCAAGTCTACAAATACGAAAACACTGAGGTTGGACTGACCTGGATCACCCTCCCAGCTGCTCGTTGATCTTAAAGATCAACCGAGATGTGAAATGAGGCTTTCTAATCTCTGCCCTTTCATAGTTACACTGCAGATTTTGTTCTTATAAATAAAGACGGTGCAATGTACTATTGCCTTTTACTTGCCTCTTTTCCTTGAAACTGCTGAATGCCTGCTAAATTCCCCTTAACCTGTGCTTCTTGCTGCTTTTATCAGACTGTACCTAGATGTCTCCACGTAAATATGGGATTTAACATTATATATTTGGATTTGGAAATGTTGTCTGCTGCAGAATTTTGTCTCCATAGAAAAATGGCAGGTTTCCCTGATTGTTTGCAAAAAGATCCTTTCCTTCATTTTTCAAACAGTGCTGCCTTTTGTGACATCTGTAATAGCAAGACTTAGCAGTTTGGTGTATGAAAATAGGTCTTTTTATGTCCAAAATTGAAGGATAAGGTATAAGCATTAGCGGGAACCACCTGCCATGCAGTTGCCTTCTGTTTGGCTTTAGTAATGAGCGGTAGGTATCTGTGATGCTACATCCTCTTATTACAGTCCCCTTTAAAACTGAAGTTCGTTATAACACACAGGCAGTGTGGGCAGTGTAAGTTGAAAGATTAAACTTAATGAATAGTAGTATCAACGACCTGCAATCAGAGCAATGGAGGTGGAGACAAACATGTTCTGTATTTCTGACAGCAGAAATAGTGAGGAAAATGGGGGGGAAACCAACAACCACCACCACGAAACCCCAATTATTAGAATGAGAATATAATATAAACAAGAAGCATTGTATAATTGAGGCCGAAGACTGGAGTAAGGACCTTGTGACTTCTTTGGATTGCAGCATTTCAGAATGAACAGCTTTCACTTTTAAAAACTGAACCGTAAGCAAAGTACAAGGTGTAGTTTTCTTAATTGCCAAGTTTTGGCCTCACTCCCCTCCCAGTGGTGTCGTCAGTAGAATCCATACGCTACGCTGAGCGCAGAGTTAGATCAGTGCTGAGCACTTCCGAGAACCGCAAGCCTTGAATAAGACAAGACGCTCTTGCAAGCGAAGTGTAATATGCTTTGCCTCTAATTTACTTGTCCTTTTTTTTCTTTTCTTTCTTTTTTTTTTTTTTCCCCCACCACCAGATTTGTAATTCTCAATTTTAAATTTACTTCACTTGCCCAAGAATTTGTATTTCACCCCAAGGATTTTGAACACTGACCTGATGGTGAATCTCCTGTGTGGAAGATAAGGGAGACAATCCTTCCCCGGTCCCTTGGGGACTGGGGGAACTTCGGTTTCTCGCTTTCCCGTGAGCGTGTGATGCTGGCTGGACAGGGTTATGCCAGGCAGTCGTTTTCTGAAAGGAGCTTTAGTATTAACGCTGCAAGCAAAAATAAGTAACGTGGGTGAAAGCAGAGCTGAGTTCCTGTTTCATGTGTGTGGTAGGTTTTTTTTAAGGTCAGTTATTTCTGACACAGTTACTGTTCTATCATTGATGGTGTTTTTATTAATAACCAAGGCCTAGGAAACCCTTGTGACTTCAAATCTAGGGCAGTATTTCATTTTGCATTGCCTAAGCACGTTTTGTTTGTCCCTGCAGGGGGTTCTTTGGATGTTTATAGAAAAATTCCAGAACACGTACTCGGAAGAATAGCAGTAGCTGTAAGTACTTTCTTCTTTTTGTCTTTTGAGGTTTTGATTGTGCCTGTAACACATCTCTGATCTGAATGTGCCTGTGCCCCCTTGGGACACCGGCTCAGCTCCAGGATCCGTGTCGTCGTTGTGTCTGTCTTAGAGGGGGTCCGTCCTATCTCACGCTCTTCCTGACCATCCTGTGTGCACGAGGACACCGGGGTTGGATAAGCCTTCCTTGGGAATGACCAGCACGTGGGTTGCCAGAGGCTCAGGAAGTGTGAAAGGATGTAACATATTGAACAGGATAAGGAAAAAGAAAAAAAGAATTTGCTGGAGAACATTGTGGTCGTGTTTCTTTGTCTCAACCCACGTAGGATCGAGCAGTCCTCTTAACTGCCTTTGTGGAGCCTTTAAGTCCTTCTGTGCTGTATGATTCCTTTAAAAAGTGGTTCGGAAGCCCTGTGCTAGCCCTTCTGGTGATCCCTCATCTGCTGCTTCTGCCGCCTCTCCTGTGTAATTTCCGTTCTAACTGTCCTGGTTCTGTACAAAGTCACTCCATTAGATTTGCTTCCCAGGCTGAAAAACCAAGTGGGTTCCCGTTATCCAAATGCTACAGCCAGACGCGTTTTCTGTCTTCCCCTGTGGCGGATCTGCTCCTTAGGGCAGAGAAGGGAGAGGCTGAAGTTTTTATTTTGCATGAGGCTGCCTGGGGACAGGCTGCGTGCTCAGCCCCGCGCTGGGACCCTTCACGCGGGAGCAGCGACGGCTGAAGAGCCAGGAGTCATTTTAGGGCGGATGAGTGGGGAGATGGTCTGTGATCTGGGAAGAACTATCAGTCCCCAGTGTCTGCTCGGTTTGGTAGCGAGGTGTTGGCAGCGGGATCCTTAGAGCATCCGGTAGCCTGTCATCCTGTCTCAGCGCCTTCCCGTGACTTGGCGGTGCTAGACATTCACTAGCCGTGATTGAAAACTCCGATTACAGAGCACACACCCCAAAAAAAGTTCCGTATTTTGCCACAGCTGAACATGGGGTGGGTGACCAATGTCTTAGTGGATCTCACAAGGGAGAGCAATACTACTAAACAATTGCTAAATATAAGGCATACTTTGATAACTTAAGCAGTTTAAAGCATAACAGTTATTCTATCATGTGCCATTTAATTAAGTGCTGGGTTTTCACATTCATTATACATCAAGCTGACAATTTAAATCCTTTAATCCAACACAGGCAGCTATTTAGTCTCTGTTCATTGTAATTCACAGCTCTACTTTCTCTTAATTTGTGTGGCCTGCCCAGGGTGATGAACATCCTTCTCTGATGCTGTTTCCTCTAAGTAGCTTCAAATCTGCTCATTATATAGCCTAGCAGTTTCTTATGGAGTTTGAATGCTTTTCACCTTTAGTTCAGAGTAAAAACGTTTCATCTCTTCTTCCCTATGGAGCAATGAATGATAAGTTGCTCAGGGTGTCCTCGTATTCCTGAAGCTAAATAAGATGTGTATAGTCTAATAACACTGGAATAGGCCTCCAAGCATTTCTTCAGATGCTTTTTCCTTCTTTTCCTTCTCTCGCTTCAGGCTGTGTACTTCCCACATCCACAGTAACTTCCCTGTCTTGCTCTCGTCTCTCCTCTCCCCCACCCTCCCCAGCCCCCGGCTTGGTATTCTGCAGGTGTTTGCTTCCAGTTTTTCACCTATCCGTAATGGTGATGCTTAAGCCCCATCTTTTATCTCTCGAGATATATATATTTATTTTTTTTTGTTCACCTGCAGGGTCATCTCCTTACAAGTCTGTTAGTTAGTGAGCGTGACTCCCTGACATGGACGGTGAGCTGATACTTACCTTTCTCTAGTTATTTTATGTGCTGCTTTAGCAGCCCGTACCGTGCCCACTGCGGTGCAGGGGGTCAGGAAAGGGGTGAACAAAGCAGCGGGTGCCTTCAGGGAAGGAACTCGCCCCTTCCTCCTGCTTCGGCGGAACAGAAGGCGTGCGCTGAGGCTGAACCAGCACTGGCAGCGTCCTCTGCTCTGGTGCTGATTTTTTGCTCGATTGCCATAGTAGACTTGTTGGAAGGAGGCTCTGAAAGCCTTTGTTTTCTCTATAATTTCTTAGTGGCAGCAGGAATGGCTCCTTTAAGTCCTGACAAACGGCTGCCCTGCATCTTGGTGCCTGGCATCTCAGTAGAGCCCAGCAGTGCATTTTGTGGGTTCGGGCACCTTTTTGCCAGGTGCCCTACACAGACACCGTAATCCCCACCCCAGACAGCTTGGGAAGATTACTCAAAGCCTGGAGGATTTCTGTTCATGTACTGAGGAGAAGGAGAATGTCAAACAAAAGCTGGAGTTTGTGTGGATGGATTCTGTAGACAATCTGGAGCTTCTGTAGTTTCTCTCTTCTCTTTTTTTTTTTTTTTTTTCCCCTAATCTGTATGTTTTCTTTCTACCTGCCTTGCACCATGTACACAGAGTCATTTGTCTTTTATTCTCCCGAGACATGTACAATGCATTAGTCTGTTGAAGCTGCTTAATAATATGTGTGACCTGCGCATCTGTTAATTAGAATACCCTTTTATTATACTTGTAGAAGTTTTTAAGTGAAACCGCTTCCAGAGGAAAATGATGCAGGCATGTATAGGCACTTAGCAGCATCCCAGCATTCCTCTCGCTCCGACTTGATGGTTTTCTTGCTTCCTTTCTTGTTACATGAATTTAATCATCATGAAAAAGGGTGGATTGTCGGCCCTTAGGAAGGATTGTCCTACTCGCAGCGGTGCGCACGAAAGGCGGAGGAAATTCCAACTGGTCTAGAACAAGATCTGTGTCTGCTCAACGCGACGCGGCAAAGGGAGCGCCTTGCCCCTGCGCCCCGCTTGCTCAATTAAACACGGAGTTGTACTCAAGGTCATTTCCTGGCACTCTTTCATCTCCACAGGCTGGGGCTGAACTACCTGAGACATCCCTTTCTCAACAGCCCTGACTTTCTGTAGCCAAAAGGGTAGGGCTATGCTGCTCCTCATTTCCTGCAAATATTGCTATAAATACTGCACAGATGCCTGCAGTGCGCTGCTTACGGGCATGGGTGGTATTTGCTTTCTCCTACACTCCCCTCCCAGTCAGACTTTCTCTGGGTTTGGCAGGGACTGGAGGAGGGTTTTGTCTGCTGAGGCAATCAAACATTTTCTGATGATAGCGACTGCCGCTGTATTTTTTTTTCCGATGTGAACCCATATCTGCTGGGAATTAAGCTGGATGTCACAGCCTCACGTAGGGTATGCGTAGTCTTTACGCCGTAGTGCTGTTCTGCATTCTCGTTACCCGTTTCCCATTGAGGAAGTGATCACCATTAATTGTGACGGACAATCAGCTTTCAAGCTGAAATAGCAGGAATGTATTGCCAAGTGCAACGTTCCTCTCTCTTGGGTATTTTTTTGGGGAGTAGAGGGCGAAAGGGAGGTTTGAGGCTGACAGAAGGAGTGTTGAAAATAGACCAAGGTAGTGAAAAGAAATCCTTAAAGGAGGAAAGTGTTCGCCGGGGCTTGGGGAGAGGATAAAGTGGTACGAGAGAGGTAGAGTCTGCTGAGACGTGAGTCCCCAAGTCCTCTGGCCTCATCCTAAAATTCATCCTGGTTGCATACGTGAGACAGCATCAACAAGAAGGGGAATCTCTCTTCTTCCCTGTGTCCTTTATTGGTGTGAAGGGCCGGTGTGTTTTTCCAAAGGAAAAGCATATCTTGGGAACCCCAAAGCGCTGTTGTGATGGCTCCTGTTTTCATACCAACGCGTGCTTATTGGGGTCTGCCGATGTAAAATCCGTTCTACCTTTGCTTGCCACTTCACACATTTATTTTCACTTCAATTTCTGAAGCAGTGACATTGTGCACTGTATTTTGAGTGCTAATGTTGATTGAAGTTCTCCCTGAAAGGATGTGCACTTGAACTGTCAAGAGAGTGAGTGATTGACAGCGGGGAGAAGTACTTTTTGTGTCAAGGCTTTGTCAAGTCATTGTTGTAAAACCTACTTTACTGAATACCAATAATTCCTGCTAGATGTTCAATCAAAAGATACTCTCTTCCAGCACCATTTTGGAATAATATTTAATACTTACGAGTCCTGGTAGGCAAATGTGAGGTAAGCGAGTGACGGCACTTTACGGTAGGCTCGTCCATTTGGGGAGCTCCCGTGCGCGTATTTGCAGCCCAGGATAAAGGGAAAAACTTTTTTGTTCCTTTGTACGCTGGTGCTGAGTGAATCTGAATGTGAGAATTTGTGTATTACTGTGCCTTTTATAACTGCTTATTCAGCACGTGTTCCGTACTAAAGATGTTTCGTAACTCACAGCTGTTAATTTTTTTTTTCCCCCTGTAGGAAAGGTTTCCTTTTTTCTGTGAATACATGCTTGAAAGTAAATAATTTAATAATGATTTTAAAGCTTTTAAATAGTCTATGTTTAATAATCAGAGAAGGTTGCTATTCCCAAACTCACTTTCACCACTGGAGGAAGCCTGAGATAAATGTTCCAACCCCTTTATTTATTTTTCCATCAGTACTTTTTTTTTCTTTCTTTCTTTTTTCCCCTTCTTGTGTCAAAATGCTGTGTAAGTAGAATTCCCCCGTTCTGCTTTTTGAAAGGCTAACGGGAACAAGGCCACACCGCTGGGCACGCGGAATTTGACTAAGGCCTTTTGTTACAGGCAATTACCAGCTGAGGCCAGGAGGTAGTTGGGTGTGGAGTGTGAGTTTAACGCACAGGAATTGCCACCTAGAGTGATTTACTGGGGATCCAGAATCGTTATTTGCGTTACAAAAGGCAGTCAGATTCCACCGATACTGTTTTTGGTTACAGAATAAATATTAAAATTAGTTTCTAATCCAATAGGAAGGCTGAAAATTAATGTTTTTAGCGCTTCTGCTTGATCGCTGTAAAAGAAGTGATTTCATTCCAGTCTACTCAGACAATGAAAAGACTGTAATTGTTTTGTCTGAAAAACTCGTACAACTTTGCAAACGTCGGAAATGCTTTATTGTTCTGGAGAGGCACAGAGAGTGCCCAGGAAAATGAATGAAATGTCGTCTCATAGATGGAAACTTGGTAAAAAAGATTCGCTCTATTAAAAAAGCTGGCTGAGACAGCAGAGGTGCTTTGAGTAAAAAGTAAGCAGAAGCAGAAGGATGTTCGTTCAGTCTTGTTAGTTCTCTGGGCCTTAAAAGAAAGAAATCTGGGGGGAAAAAATAGTGTTAAAAATGCAAGAAGTATTGGGGCTTAATTACTTTACAGAAACAAAACCGGTGGAGAGAATAACTTGCAATACCCAACTGCTCTCTTAGGGAGTCGATTGAACATCTCGTTTAATTTGGGGCTGTTAAAATCATGTTGCACGCAGAAAACGAAGAGAGCGGCAGTGGGATCCAGTGGTGATCCGAAAGAGCCGTGTGTCCGTATTCTGTGGAGGGAAGTGTCACGGGTTGTGGTTTGGGGCAGTAGACCTGCGTTCATGCTACAAATGGGTGTCCCGCGAATTTTCATTAAATGCACCTCACACGTAAGGCGCTCCAGTGTAGTACGGGAGCAACAGGCTTCTGAGGTTGGTTTTAACAGTTTAGCTACTGGAAGGAGCAAATTCGGGAACAGCGGGCTAAAGTCTGCCCCAGTTCTTCTCTTTGAGGGTTCCCAGTTGTATTTCCTGGGGCTGTGGGATCCAGCAGGACTTGTGTTTGGTCCAGGATGAGTAATATGAAGAATAAGGCAATTTATACAGTTCAAGAAGAAATGTTCAGCATTTGCATTGCGTAAATAAAAGCATGGGAAGTAAAGGAGGAAAAAGTAGAGATGCACCAAATGGAAAGAAAGGGAATTTAAGTGGAAGAAGCTATTAGAGATGTGGTTGTTTTCCAGCCTTCAGTTTCACTGCGTTGCTTTTGCTCCAAGAACTCAAATCATTACGCGCTTTGTCTTTCCTGATTTTTAACCCCCCAGCAAAGAGAGATAAATTCAAAAGACACTGAAATGCCTCCAGAGATTCAGTGTAAGCCCCACTGACTTCAGCGTACGGATCCTGGCAAGTTTATTCACGTGTTTTTGAAGAACTTGTTGCCTTGCGGTCCGCAGCAGGTTTGCGCCGGGGTCCGTCTGCGCCCTGCGGTCCGTCGGCAGGGATGCGTTGTCTGCCCCACTCGTGGTCCTGGCTCCGTTCTTCAGTGGAACTCAGGTCTTTAACAGCTCCTGCCAGCTGAGATGTGTCGTGTTTCATACCAGGAAAATTTAATACATATTGTTGTTTTCTCTTTTAAATTCAGGTTGTGAAAGGCCTTACCTACTTATGGAGTCTAAAGATTTTACACAGAGGTGAGTAACAGATGTTTTCTGTTTTCCAGTGAAATACCATATTATTTTATTTTAACAACGCTTTCTACAGAGACAGTAGACCATGCTAACATCTGGTTTGTGAGTGGAGTAATGCAGAATGAATCTTACTCATTAGCCTTGCAGATTTTCTGATAAAATATTTTTACTGCTCTTCTCTTTTATTGCTCCCCCTCCTCCCCTACAAAGACTAAAGAGAGAGATGAATTTTATAGAGATTTAGATGCTTAGGGTTGCAAACAGGTGCCCGGTGGAAAATCGGCAAGGAAAATCAGATGTTTGACTAGTATTGAAAGCAGAAGATAGATAATGAGTTTTCCTTTGTACGTCAGAGCTCTCACGTGAGAGCCCCAAGCATTGCTCAAGTCTCAGGTCTCTCAGACTGTGGCCTGGCGTCCTCTTAACATGATCAGGAGTGATTCAAGTGAACCTTAAACCTGCTTGGGCATAAGCCATTTTTTGGATTTGTTGTTTATGCTCCTTCCTGAAGCTAATCTGTACTGTGTTGGGTTGGTTTTTTTTTTAACTTTTGTTTTATTTCTTGCTTTGTAACGTGGGTACGTTTTGTTAAAAACGTGTCTGTTGTGGTAAGTGAATTCAGACAGACTAGAACTTTCGAAAACAACGTCAGTTTTGGAAACAGCGGAAAATGCTGTTTAAAGAACAAAGAAGCCCTTCTCCCTACACCATCACCACCCCATCCCTGCCCCCGAAAAAAAAAGGGGAGAAAGAGAAACTCATTACATTTATAATGTTTCTAAAGTGTCTGAAAGTAACTGCTCTGGTTCCTAATGTTGCTAACAATACTGTTTAATTTAACCCATCTGCTCGCTCAGCCCGTGTGCACAGTTGGAGCGTGCAGTAACCGACGTTGTTTGTGATTGAAAGAGAAGTGGGAAGTAGAGAGACACGTAGAAAATTTTAAGTTGCAAACCGAGTAGGTGAGCCCGTTTCATCCGGGGTGCCTAGTTTTGGAATGGCTGAGAAGTAGGTGCGAGGCTGTGGCAGGGCTATGAGCAATGCCTGGGTTGGGAGCCCGGAGTCCTTGTGAGATAGGTGCAAGGAGTTGGGCGCCCGTGGAGAGTCATCCCGAAATCTGTGGACTGAGTGGGGACAACAAGCCTAATAGGAGAAGAGAAGGCTGCGGGGAGACCTTGGAGCCCCTTCCAGTGCCTGCAGGGGCTGCAGGAAAGCTGGAGAGGGGCTGGTTCCAGGGCAGGGAGGGGCAGGATGAGGGGGATGGTTTAAACTTAAAAGAGAGGAGGTTGAGATTAGATATTAGGAAGAAATCCTTCCCTGGGAGGGTGCCCTGAGAAGCTGTGGCTGCCCCTGGCTCCCTGGCAGTGCCCAAGGCCAGGTTGGATGGGGCTTTGGGCAGCCTGGGCTGATGGGGAGTGTCCCTGCCTGTGGCAAGGGGGTGGGAACTAGATGGGCTTTGAGGTCCCTTCCCATCCAAACAATTCCATGATTCTATTCTATGATTCTGTAATACTAATTGCCAGTACGTGGTGAGGTCCTGCCCCTCCTTAGAGCTCAGGCTCAGACTGTCCTCGGGCTTTGTGGAGAGTTTGTTTGTAGCGGAGGAGGAGGTTGATCTTTTGCGGCATGGCCCAGCGAGCCGCGGGGCACGAGGATGACGGCTTCAATTCCTCCTTGGTCTCACAGCATCTCCTTCCTGGGAGATCCTGCTGATGGGAGAACACAGGCTCTCCTGGGTGGGAGAAAGAGGGCTGCGGCCAGAGGAGTGAGTAGAGATCAAGTAAGGGCCTGGCTTTGTTACCCGTGATTAGAGGGTGAGTGAAATGCTAAAGCTGCTGGTGTGTTTGACCCTCGGCTGTCGCTGGATTAAAAGACCAGAAATAACTGAGAGCCCACGCCCAGCTTGGTGCAGACACAGGTTACCAAGGAGGGTCCGTTTCTGAGGGTGGTTTAAACATTTCACCCACTAGCCTGAATGTTGCCAGGTGCAGAGATTTATCAGCTCCATCCCCTCGCAGCAAGAGATGGAGCATCTAGATGCCAGAGCTGCCACAGCAGTTGTCAGAATAAACAAAAGGTAGCTGGAACATCCCTGGCTGGGTGTCGCTCCGAGCAGGCTACGCAGTCGTTGCCCCACTTCTGTGACACCTGAAAAGAAAAAAAGCAGATTTGAAATTTTTTTCATTTCTAATTTTTTTTCATTTAAGATTCTGGCCACCTACCGAGTGTGATTTGGAGCGAGTGTTGTGGTCAGGCATAAATACTGTAGCTGCAACACTTTATTCTCCTGCTGCTGTAAATGTAGAACCTGAGTCTGATTTTCGCTGTGCCAGTAAAACCCCCTTCTCCCCTTCTGCGTGGGTTTCGTTGCCTTGATTGAAGAGCAGCTCTGAGCTTTTTATGAGTTATGTGTGGTCCTTGCTGTGGTCTGAAGAAAAGCACAGAAACTGATTTTTCATCGCACTTCAGATTTTTCTGGCCTTGGTCTGTTGCTGGATTGACCAAGGTGAGCATAGCACTGCAAAATGCCGTGGAGGGGTTACCTGCCATTCCGGGGTTCAGCAGAGTTTCCTCAAGGGATTGGTTTTCAGTACTACTCTGTCCCCGTTTGTAAAATACAGAAAACACACGTGCGCTTCCACATCTTAAAAACAGGTACTGAGTGGCACAGTGCAAGGAAGATGCCTGTTTCTCAGTCGTCTCCTTCAGCTGGCTTCAGTGCATCAGGGGTAAACGAAAGAAAACGTAACCCTGACTTCCTTGCTGTCACATGTAGAGCAGGCCGCGCAGGAAGCTCGCACAGGCTGAGAAGTCAAGAATTTGCTCCGCGGTGATAACGAAGGTGGAGAAGGAATCATCATGAAGAAGCTGTGTAATGCCGTGCGGCAACCGGCAGCGTGTGCCTAGAGCTGGATGGAAGCGAAGGAAACAAACAATGAGCAAGTCTTTTATTGCAGATCAGACATTTCAGCAAATATTACAGCTTAACTTCAAAACAAACCTTGCAACTAATGAGGTGATAGCCGTGCATATTAATAAACCTGAAGCTGTAGTCGTAGTCATCACACCCACATCAAACATAAACATAAGATTAACACCTACACCGCTTCTTTGGAAGATGTGAGAATGTCCCAATGATAAGTGTGCTCTTTTCCCCAGAGGATAAGAAGTAGAAATGGAAGGGTAATGAGAAATTAACTTAGATTTAAAACAGAATTAGCAATTAAACAAGTCTAATCATGTACAAAGTCAAAGTTTGTATAAAGACAAACCAAAATCTGTTAAGTTCAAGAATAAGTATAGACCGTATGCATTTTATCTGGTACGGTTTTTCTGTTCACACCTCCTCATTAAAGGAAACGTATGAAATAAATGTTACCCGCTTGTGTTTAATTGTACTGATCTGTACTTGTACACCTGGCTGCGTGCGGGGGGCCAGTGGGCATCGCAGGGTTTGGGGACTTCGGTCTCTGGCTGGGTTTTAAATTTGCGTTGGAGTTTTTGGAAATGTTTTCTGGTTTGTGGCGTGCGAGGTTGAGCTCGCGGGAGCAGAGGGGTGCTGGTTGGTGGGACAGGCACTAGTGCGAGGCAGGAGGCGAGCGTGCCCGTCTTCTCGGCAGCGACTCTGCTTTGCTGAGGATTTCACCAAAGGTGTCAAGGCAGCGTATTTAACTTCCTCCCCCCCCCGCCATTTATAGCTTTGTGAGAAATAATCAGCGTTGGTGCCACATATAACGAAGCGCAAACGAAAATACTAAGGCGTGTGTACGTACACACATACATACTTACGTGTCTCGCTAAACACATAGACACGCACTCGTGGACCACTTAGGCTTATTTAAAAAAAATAATCCTGGCCTCTGCAAAAAGCATGCTGATGAGGTCGTTATGGCAAGAAAATATTTTCATTCTTCCAGCAGCTTCACTGTAACAGTAATGTGCTGTGCGCTGTCTGCAGCTAAAATTGTGCTTTTGTGTCTCGCATCTCCCTTGAACCTGACGTACTGTGGGTTTATATTTTTAAAAGACAGAGAAAAAGTCAAGAGACAGCTTTTAAAAATCTGGAATGTTGGTGATTTTTTTTTTTTTCTCCCCACAATCATTAATCTGTGTGCTTTTCAATAATACAAGATGACTGAAATGTTTGGTGTTGGAAAAGCTGAACCTCTGACAGTTCTGTTTACTGGTAAGTAAGAGCTTGGAGGTCCCATTTATTTGCAGAGAGGTGAAACGACTTAGGCAGATATATCACAAAGAGGACTTCTTCATCCTCTGTAATGATGCTTCATAGAAATCATTTGTATTAAGCAAGCACTGGTAATGGGAGCATAATGACCCCTTTTGGCTCTTGTTTAAATTCTTTCACTTCTAAACAGTAATATTAATCACAAGCAGATGGTGCAGAACATTATTTATGCACATTTGTTTTCCAAAAACAAAAAAATGTTTAACCCATTAACTGAAGTGGTTTATGAAACCAAAAGGCTAATTTACTGATCGAGTGATTTTTCTCCCCACTTTCAAGATGAGATGCTTTGCAAAAGTGACATTTTTAGTCTGGGATTGTCACTTTTTTCTTGACGAAACCAACACAACCATTGGAATTCATAGCAAATATTTGCTTATATCCTCCATTTTCGGTGCTATTTAAATTCTGCTGCAAGGACAGACAGTATTTGTTCGTAGCAGGGCTCGTTTGGCTGCAGTTTGCTCAGTAGAGTCCCCAACCCATGTAGGCTTCCCTTCCTTGACGGGCTGATCCCTGATTGCTCTTTTTTTTTTTTTTTTTTTACCTTCTAGGATTCTCTAGTTTTGTTTGTGGGAGGATTTCAGGATCAAGCAACGCTTAATGAATGACAGATGGGTTTTTTTTAATTATATCGACTTACTGTCCCATCCCACGTGGTAGCAGGGATGGGGAGATGGGGTCTGCAGTTCCCCAGTGACGCACGGTGGTGGCTGGACAGAGCCTTGGCTGTTCCTCGGTGGGAGCTGGGCAGCCCTGGTGGGACAGGGAACAGTTGGAGCTTTCTTCTGCCTTCCCAGACCCCTCAATCGGAGTGAAAGAATTTTTGCCTTGTTAAAAAATAACGTCGTCGATCTAGTCTTGATGTTTCCAGCCGTACTGCACCAAAATGTTTCTCTTGTCCATTGGGTTATTAATTACTGTTGTTGCATCCTTCACAATTAAAAGCGAGGGGCTCTTGTTACACTGCAGTTCTCTTTTCAAAGCATTAGCCCTGTAAACAGCTGGATTCGTGGCGCAGCATGTCACTATTTTCTGGACGTGTAATTGCATCTGCCATTTAGTTCATTAGAACTCGGCGCAAGCCTAGTAACGAGGTGGCTCTATTGGCTGCCATATTTTTAGAAAGAAGGTTAAACAGGATTACTGTGCAACTTACCGTTCTTCTCGGGATTCGGGATAGAGCCGGCCGATGTCCTCGGCACGTCTTGTTAGATTTAGCAAAGTCCCTCGACGCCGGAGAGGAGTGTGCTGCGTAGTGGGAATATAAGCAAATATCTGAGTCTCCCTGAGGTTTGAGTCAGAAAACGTATTCCTAAAGCGTTGTTGGGAAGTGTATGGGAGATGGCGTGGCTGCCTGGGTTGCTCTGTAGCAGTTTTAGCTCATGACCTGAGGCAGGGGGATAGGTAAAAATCCATCAGAACTGCAGCTCAGGGATGGAATTCCCAGAGACGAAATGGAGATCGGGGCACGCAGGCTGAGTCTGTGGGTGCTGTAACGTGATGGAGATACTTGTGGCTGGTTTTTCTTTTGGCTTTGGGGGGAAATTGCAGAACGTACCAGCGGTATTGATGCCCAGCTTGAAACGTACCGATCCGCTAAAGCTACGTAGCGTACTATTGCATGCTCCCCCTTTTTAAACTGGATTTTTAGCTCGAATATGGGAAAGCATTTAATCAGCTTGTTAATTGAGGTTATACATTTCTACATTACAGAGACAAATTAAGCAAGCTACCGTGGTACCAGAAAACATCTGCTAAACAAAGGCAAACTTAATGATAAACAAAATTAGGTTCTTTTCTAGTTGGGTTTCATCCATCTGCACCCAAGTAGTGTTCACTTTTAAAGAAGGCAAAGATACAAGCTATTGCTTTTAATCCATTTTGACAGAAGAAAGCAGTGATTAGGCAAAGCCACCATGCTCTAAGCTTCCCAAGTTTAAGCCAGGCCGTAACGCGCACATTATGCTTCCCAACTGGCATCCCGGGAGCAGAACGATGCTCAGTGTTTCCTGCGCCGCAGTCGGGATGTTCAGCAGTTTATTCGCACATCGATTTTACAGTGCGCAGCTTCTTTTGACATCAGAGGGCGTCAGCATTAAGATCTTTGCACTGACAATCTGCCTTCGCGACGCACGGTGATGTTTTATTTGCTGGAGCAGGATTAGCCATGGTTTTAAGGCGTTGCTGGCAGTTAACCTCTGCAAAAGCTCGGAGTCCAAAGCCGGTAGCTTCGAGTGACGGTTTGCACAAGAGCAAAGCTGCGCCCTGTGTCGTCTTGTAGCAGGAGGAGGATTGAATGTGCTTGTGTGTGCGTGTTTGGGCTGTGTTCCTCTGTGCAGGCGTTTGCATGGGCTATGTTGTAATCTTTATGGAAGATTCAGCTCTTCTCTGGTCACTACGTGGAACTGAGCGAGGGCTGTTGGAGAAGAGGGAGGCAGGGTTGATCGCAGTGTTGGAGTATAAAGTCGCAGGGCTGGGATGGACCTTGGAAGGTCAGCCCTGGATACTGAGACAGGCTGCACCGTGACTTTTGGCTTGTTCCTGCGTTGTCCCGTGACAGGGTTTGTTCCCCCTCTGCAATTCCCACTTCGTACCATAATCTGCAGAGCCTTTTTTGCAGACCTGCTCCAGCCTACGCTCCAGGCAGTTGTTTAATCCTGTGTTTCTGAATTGATTAAATCCCCGTCTAAACGTCGTGCTTCCACTTGTGCCCATGGAATTTTATCTTTATTTTTTCAGTCTGATTTTTCCAATTTGCCAAGATCACTTTGAATTCTAGGTCCTGTCCTTCAGTGCCCTTGCTGTCCAGATTGGTGTCACCTGCAGATTTGGACTCGATGATCTTAAGGATCTTTTCCAACCTAAATGTTCCTGTGATTTAATAACACGGGTTATCGGTATTTGAGAGGTACAGATAGAATGTCATCTGTGCTGCTGGCTGTTACAAACCAGGGGTTGCATTTGAAATGTGTCTTTGAAATGTTCGCTACCAAAATCTCTCACGCCGACGTTTGTAACGATCTCTGTATATACACCACATACAGGATCATGTAGATTAAATCCAGTTTTATTCCCTGAACAGATGTGAAGCCGTCCAATATGTTGGTGAACACGCGAGGCCAGGTGAAGCTGTGCGACTTTGGGGTTAGCACGCAGGTAATTCCCCCTGTAGCTCTCTGCCCGCTCTCGTTCTAACGTCAAAATCACCTGGCTGCCAGACAAACAGCCCCACGGCAGCTCCCCTCTGCTGGGAGAGCCCTATTCATCTTTAATCTCTGGGCGACTTTTCTTCATCTGAATATGATTGTTCATTGTTTAATGACAGTAAAAACTGCTGATATTGTAATTACTACTTACGAATAGCAAACTTCATTGATATGCAGCTTTGATATGAAAGTGTTTTGGCCAGACAAAAGGGAGGGCAGAGCGAGAGATGTGTCTGGGGAGCCCAACTGGCCCACAATAAAAATTAATATTGGGAGTAACAATAGTGGTGGGCTTTTACAATGTGCAGCACAAATTTTAATTAATTTCCATTTTGGGCCTCCCTGGAGAACTTCTCTGAGAGTGACCCATGAGCTCGCTGTGATGTTGATTTGAATTTCAGCACCTTTACTCTCAGCCAAACACGAGGACCAAAGAGAAGGTCAGCCTCGTATTATAAGTTGTCAGAGTCTGTTGTCCCTCCAGCGTATTTAGTGCTCGTTGCATTCAAGTGATGAATGTGGCTTTATTCACATCTTGAGCCAGCTGACTGAAAAATGAGTGCGTTCAATCCTACTTCAAATTGACTTTTTATATCAGACTAGTTTGGGGTACTAAAGCGATAAGCATCCTGTTTAACAGAATTGTTTAAGGTTATCTGCCATAAACTGTAATGCAGTGCTTGTTTAAATTGGAACTCTCATTCCGAACAAAAGAGAGATTTAATCATTTTTAATGCCTTTGCAGATAAATTTGTTCCCTGTTACATAATTTTTAGTTGATTTATAGGAATGATGATTGTAGGTTAAATGAGGAATAATTGCCCATTTTATTTCCACATTATCTTTATATTGTTCTAACAGACTGTTTTGTCTGATAGCTGGTGAATTCTATAGCCAAGACGTATGTCGGAACAAATGCTTATATGGCGGTAAGTGGATTTATGCAGGAATAACATTTAAATAGAAGTATTTGCTCACAGTCTCGTTCCGAGTAATTCAGGATAGATGCTAAATCAAGTCTCAAACTTCATCTCTCCCTACCCCCCGCGTAAGCTGTGTTTTGATTGTGTGTGCCACAGAACAACTCCCTTTTGCTGTCTCCAGACCCGCTCCCTGCCTGCGCTCACCTAACGGCTCCATCACAACTGCCCTGCTTGCCGAGAGGGAAGAGTAATATTGGAGAAGTGTTTCTCCCGCGTATTTTTAGTTGCCTTTACTGCGTTGTAACCACTGGGAGGAACAAAGAAGAGAGTTAAAAAAAACCCCACAAACCAACCAGTTTTCCACTCGTAGCCTGCGGCTCTTTGCAGAGCACTGGCAGTCCGATGCTGTCGACAGCTTGGGAACCGCTGCTCCCAGCTTGGAGTTCAGCAAAGCATTTAGGCACGTGCAGACGTCTCGTGGCCCTCTCGGTACCGAAGCACCTGTGTAGGTGTTTCCCATGTGAATCTGCCGTGGAAATTTGAAGCTTAAAAATATTTGGACTAATAATATGAGGGCATTAAATCGCACATTGTGTAATGTTCGCATCAAAGTCATCGATGCATTTCACTTCTCCGTATACATTTTGTAATGATGAGACTACTTTTGTCCTTTTTCTGTAGGTTGGAACATAATTTCCCATCATTTTTAGATCAGAGTAACGCATTGCCGAAGACTTATCAGCTGCAGTGGTTAGGTAGGATGCGAGGTTTGGGTTCAGCAGTTCTAGCTGACCTGACGATGGGCGTTGCAGCATTCATCTCCTTGAGATGAACCTGGTGACTAAAGCCAGTCTGAAAGTAAACTACAAAAGAGAGCCTGTATTTTCCGTTGAATCAATTTGATTAATTTTAGCTCTCCATTTAAGAGACGTGAAAACTTAAACCCTTCCGTTTAGCGGTATATTAACTGCTCTCTTTTGGTTTTGGCTATTAAAATTCTTTTAGCAAACTGCTTATGTTGTAATACTAATGAGGAAAAAATGAGTGTTGAGCTTGTTTTAAAAAAAGAAAAAGTGTAAACAATACAAAGTGGTTGATACTTGTATTTTTCAAACCTCAGAAAAGAGGAGAGAGAAATCCATGACCTTTAATCGCTTTCAGGTGTTTTTCCTTACTTTGCCGTAAGGAGAAAGCAGACCAGGGTGTCCATTTATTTGCTAAGTGCTTTTCTAGTCAAGGTGTACTCATTATGTGGCTTCTGAAACACTCGTGTCACCATCCAAGAAAGACTTGGGCTGTCCTGTGTCATCAGAATATTATGTGCGGAAAATGCATTTTTTTACAAAAAAAAAAGAAAAAAAAAAAAGAAAAAAATCCCATCTTCTATATTACCACTTTTGCTAGTAAGCCTGCTGATTTCTATGCCTCCATTTTCTAAAAGAACTGGAATATAGCGATTCAGACAAACAAACACCTTCAAACTAATCAACTTTTCCAACTCAGCTGTTACTCTTCGAATGGTCTGAAGCAGGTCTGAGAATTAAATTGTATTATGCTTTTCATGGACAAATCAAGATTACCGTTTTCTTTCCCCCGTGTACATTAAATAAATTACTTTTTTTTTCCTTATTGTTTATGAATGAATGTAATGCATTCATCTATTAATTGAAAAAGTGAAGTTTAAGCTAAAACGGACTTGATCTGATTTCTTGTGTTAAAGTTGTTTTGCGTGCTGAGCGAGTCATTTGTTCTCACCAAATTTATAGTCTAGTCATCAAAAAACAAAGAAGGTCATAAGCTTTGGCTTGCCTACCTGGCGGACTGTGAGTGAATTTGAAACCATTAAAAAAATGAGGTTTCTGTTTAAAATAAACAAGCAAAAGAGCTTCTTGATGGAGAAATTAAAATTTCCAACAGAAATACACTTTTTTGTAAAATCGCTTTATCGCTGCTTTATACAGGGGGAAAAAAATTGATGAAAAAAGTGAGCAGTTGTAGAAATTGTTAGGAGAAAGCAGTTTTGAGCTGTGCATCCTCAGCACGATCAGATGTGTTGTTTTTAAGAGTACGGAAAAGATGATGAATTCGCGGGACCAGACTTTTTATTTAGACATGCAGACCGTTTACTTGCCGCTCTCTAGGTGAATACAGAATTTCTAAATACAAGTTGCTGTTTAAAACTTGAGCTATTACAACGGAAGAGTAAACTGTTTAATGTTGCTCGGTGTGAATTACGGACCTGATTTGGCGGCTCCGGAAAGGCTGGGGTCTCATCCGCAGGAAAACGGGCGGTGTCTGCCAGTATCAAAGCATATAAAGAGATGCTTAAAATTCATATCCCTATATGACGTCGTGGCAAGTGTTTCTAAGATACACTGAGCTCCGCTAGCTATACTTAATGAAGGCCTGCCTTAATGAACTTTAACAACAAATAAATAAAATTTTTTGATCGCTCCTCAGCTCAAAATAAACGAGGCTCAGTCAAAAAGATTTTGTTGCAGTCGCGCTCCGGGGTGGTTTTTAGGTTGTGGCAGTTGGGGAAGGCTGTCCTCAAAGAGAGTGTGGGCAGCGCCGTGTTTTTTACTTACCATTCACGCTGCGATAAAAGCTCTTGACCTGGGATTAGCAGTGCGGAGTAAACATCTGAAAACACATTGGGCTGGCACTAATTTGGGAGTTTGTTTTCTAAAAAAGGTCTCTGGATTATTAAAGACTGAAAATACAGCCAGTGCTTCGTAGGTGGTTGGGCTAGACAGGTGCATTAACAGCACAGTGGGGAGAGAAGTCTCATGGAGCCTTTTATTGTTACATTTCATGCTGTACTTGACCTTGGAAATGCTTAAATTGTAGCTTTCAAGTAAAAACTAGCAGTTATATTTTACAACATTCTATTTCATGAGGCATTAAACTTGCTATTGGTAGTTTTGAGTGAAGCCTTTTCTTCTATGGGTCAAAAGTGAAATTAAAAAGTGTATAAAATAAAATTGCCGGCATGTGACTTCATTGATTCTTTTGGCTTCCATAACTTTGCTTTTTAAACCGTAGTTACTCCCCAACCCCTTGATTCAACATTAGGAGTCTGTTTCCCTCACGTACCTCGCTGCCGTGCCGGGGCTTAGCGGGAGGTGGTGGGCACCATTGGACTGTCACGCCTTGCCCTCACCCTTCGCTGCGCGTGTGCAAGCCGTTGGCTTTGTTGTTGGGTACAGCAGCCCAAAGACAAGTGCCAAGGCCCGTTTTACAAGGTGCGTAGCAACGGATGGCCGTGAGCCTGAGCGGAACAGAGTCCTTCGCTCTTGCAGAAGAGGCAAAAATAAATAAGTCAGTCGCATCTGAAGAGTGGATTTGCTCTCTGCCAGGTTAGCTGGTGAGCTTTAAGCTGCTTTGTGTTTTCTCAGTTGATTTATTTGCCCTGGGCTAGCTCTGGTGGAGTAAGTACATGTGTGTGTTTGCTGGGCTCAGGAAGGTGTTTCTTTCCGTCTCTTTGCAGCCTGAGCGGATTTCAGGAGAACAGTATGGAATTCATTCGGACGTTTGGAGCCTAGGCATTTCCTTCATGGAGGTATGCAAATATCTATCATTTTCGTGTGCGCATGGCAAGAATCAAATGAAATCTAACATCAAAATAGTCTCACGTAGCCTTTGGATACTCTTTTATATATGCACGCTTTATCTATTGCTAAATTTCCTGGCTGTATTTAGAATGGGTTTGTTCCTACTGCTTCGTTTCAGTTAGATATGAAGAGCCTCTGTACAAACCATGTAACCGTCTTAAGTCCTCGGATAAAACTCCATACGGGAGTAACGAGTAGGGTCTGGTACGTGGATGCCTCCGCATCCTCTCGACACCTCTGGGACTGAAGACGATGATATTTCTGTATTGCAGCTTCGCAGGCCAGGGTAGAGTGGGCTATTGTTGGGGTTAAAGTAGCGTTATGCAGATTCAAGGTTTGAGCTGGTTAATGGCCTTGCAAAATCTTTGCAGAAATATTCGCACGATGGTTTGAGTCTCTCTCCCTGTGTGATTAAATAAAGCATTGGAATTTACGTGCTCACAAGGGCTTTTAGGAAGCTTTCGCGCAACCGTCCTTCGAGCAGGAGAGAAGTCTTGTCAAAATGAAGCAGTTCAAAGAGAATGTGGTTGTAAATGTGGTCATTCAGGAGAAGCCACGCTTTCTGCAGGTTTAGTCAGAACAAGTTTTGATTCGGGAAGAAGGTTGATATTTTCAGCTTAAGGTTCATCAGATGTGCTAAGAAACATAAATTCAAATGACTTTATAAAAACGGATGATTGTTTATGGGGAAGATAAGCTAGAACATGTAAGTTGAGTAGAAATGCCTGTGTTACGATAACATCTTCACCAGGCAAATCAGATCTGGCTTGGTGTGGCCTGGGAGAAGGGATAGGTAGGTCTGGTCTGGTGGTGGCAGGAGGCAATGGCTCACATCGCCTTGGCTGGCCAGAGACCAAGTGAGCTGCAGCTGGAAACCCTTGTGGCCATGACAGCTCGAGCAATAAGCTCTCAGGAGAGTTTTTCTGCTGAAGGACAGTCCCATGAAAGAACTTCTCCCTGCTTGGAGCAGTTGTTTCTTCCCATAAGAACAGTTTGTTCAAACTGTCCATGACTTGCATCATCTTTCTTGCACAGCCTGATGAAGGCGTGGTACGGTTAACCGAAATAATAATAATAAATTCCTTACCACGTCAGTGTTAACCAAAATGAAAACACTGCTGAATCATTGCATTCCGCTCTTGTAAATCTTTTCCAAAGCCTGACTGAAGCTACCTCTGAATTACAGTAATGACACGCTTTAACGTGTCACAGGGGATGCCGTTCTCTTAATTTGTTTTACTGCACATTTTAATGGTTTGTGATGCTGGAGAGCCCTCAACAATTTTGGGAGAGATACAGAACATACTCGCACGCTCTGTAAATGAATCTGAGCAACAAAGGGCTAAGATGAGATTGTGTTACGCTAAGACTTGACTGTGGTCTTTTTCCTGACTCAGGGTGAAATAAGTGATAGAAACGAAGAGTCCTGTGGAGCAAGGATTTACTAGTCCCTTTGCTGAATCAAAAAAGTTTTTTGATGTGCAGCAACAAGCCAGTGATTTACCATGTAGACCAAGATATTTAGAGTTTAGCTTGGGATTATTAGAGGGTAACCTATCCCGTCATGAATTTGATTTGAAGGATGAATTTCGCATTATATTAGCCAACATTAGGAAAACTCCTTTCCTTAGCGTTTGCTCTCCTCTTTTAAACCATCTTAACTATTTTTTCCCCCCTTTTTCACTTTCTACAAATGTCTTCCGAACCAGATGTACAAAAACCAATTTGGTTCTGTGCGCTTTGTTAATTGGTATGTCATCTGGTCCTCCGAGACCTCTCTTCAACATGATCGCTGTTTTATTGAAGTGGTTTGAGTGATGTGTTAAATGATGAAAGCAAGGACAGTGGCTTAGAAAAATGTCTCGAAAAAGGTGAAGATGATGCTCAAAGAGCCACGCAAGGTCACTGTCATTAAAGTAACACCGTATTGACATGGGGATTGGTAGTGGAGACTCCCAGGCTCTTGTTGATGGAACTGTTAAAAAGGGGAGTTAGCATCTGCGGTAGGGTTTTAAAATCATCCCCACTTAGTAGTGTAATACTCTGTTCCCTACGACTTCAAGCTGGCACAGTTCTAGCATGCTAATCTAAACGAAATGGCATGTGAGACCAAGTTAGCAAGGGCTATTCTGATGTATGATAATATGAAATAGCAGCTAAGTAAATCTTCTTGTTTATCCTTCTGAGCCTTTAAAATGTCTTGAATTTGCTGCAAAAACCTACGTGTAATGAGAAACTAAACTTATTTTTGAGGGTTAAGAAAATTGCCCCCAAAAGCTTGCTGGCAGAGTGTGGAAAGCATCAGATGTGGGTACCACCTGAGTTTGGAGAGATGGGGAGTGTTCTTACTCCTTTTGAAGTACAAGGTGCCTCAGGGGGCTCAGTCTTCCCTTTGCCAAAAATACAAAATAAATTAAAAAATTTAAAAAAAAAAACAAAGAAAGAAGACATACTGCTAGCTTTCTTCTTATTATTCTTCTTTCACTTTTTGGGAGTTTGTACTTCTTTCTTCAGGATTTCCTGGAGTGAATGAAATTTAATACATAATCTGTAGAACTGTTTAAAAGTGTTCCATCACAAATAGTTTGTGTGTTTTCATGAGGTCTTTTAGATGTTTTATTTAAGTGCTCCTGGGTTGACAAAGCAAGTTCAATTTAAACCAATGACATTGCTGTCACTACACTGAAGACTGTGTCAGCATTTTCATTATAAAAGCTGTTTTTCAGGGGTTTATAACTCAGTCATAAAACACACTCCAGGCTGTCTGGGCTGAGTCTGAGTGCGCTTTGCATCGTGTAACCAATTCACTCTCCCTCCCAGAACCGTGTCCTGCACAGAAGTTAAATTGCTTAATATTTCTTGTTACTCTCCAGCATGACTCTGATCCCACCTGGCATGGCTGCTATCCGAAAGTGAACTTCAAAGCATCCAAAATGGGATAAAATACATCATCTTGGGTTTGGATAGGCAGCATTCTTATCCGGTGGTGCCTTTTTGTGGAGGCGTTTGAGGAGTAAATATACTACTGACACCTTCAGCCAAGCAGCTTCTCCTGGGATAAGAGATTTATGTAAGACAGAAGAAGCTGAGTAAGAAGAGCTTTGGTGGGACACTGTAGGGCTGGTCTGTTCTCAGGTCCTCCTGATTCCACGGGGATTTCCTTCTTGGTTTTGTCCTGGATTTTATCATCTCAAAGCTGCCTGCTGATGAGCACTGGCAAGCTCTCGAGACAATACTGAGGACCAGAGTGTCCTCTGTGCTCTGAGGAGAGATGGTAGATGAGGAGAAGGGAATTTCAGGAAGGGAATGGAGTTGAGTTGTGATCAAGTTGTTCATTGAGGCAAATGATAGGTTTGCAGAAGATCCAGGGCTCGTTCTATCTACAGTTAGAATTGGTATTATATTGAAATGTGGGAAAGGAAAGTGATTTGCTTACGCCACAAACTGAGGCTCATGTGCTGGGCTAATGATAACTTTTTGCATCTCCTTTTGTGTCACATCCTAGTGACACTTTCCACTGTCCTCTGCTGAGAAGAACAGCTACTTTCCTCTATTTCAGGCCTCCTTTTAAAAATAACTTTTCTTGCAAAGATTATCAGTGTTCTCTCCTTCAGGAAAAGGAGTTTGTGTATCAGTTTTAATGTTAGAAACAAGTTCTCGAAGCTCCCCAAATGAGGATTTTAAGTCTTTGTTCACCAGATTTCTGTGTTATCTGTATAATGGCAAGAGCTTTCCAGGGTTGCTAGTTGTTTGTGACATTTGTGTTAAGATGTTGTTTTAAGCCATGCTCCAAGCAGCCTTATGATAGATTTTCAGCAGTTGTGTGCTTTCCCACATATAGGAACACCAGCCTATGTGCAATGAACATGCCCTACATCATGTATTTCAGGCACACGTACATACCTTCTGGGCAGAGTTAACACTGACTCACGTAATGGTTTGGGATGGAAGGGACCTCAAAGCCCATCTAGTTCCACCACCTTACTATGGACAGGGACACCCCCCACCAGCCCAGGCTGCCCAAAGCCCCATCCAACCTGGCCTTGGGCACTGCCAGGGAGCCAGGGGCAGCCACAGCTTCTCAGGGCACCCTGTGCCAGGGCCTCAGCACCCTCCCAGGGAAGGATTGCTGCCTCCCAGCTCAGCTCCAGCTCCCCTCCTGCAGCTTCAGGCCCTTCCCCTTGGCCTGCCCGCACCTGCCCTGCAACCAGCCCCTCTCCAGCTTTCCTGCAGCCCCTACAGGCCCTGGGAGGGGCTCCAAGGGCTCCCCGCAGCCTTCTCTTCTCCAGGCTGGACAAGCCCAACTCCCTCAGCCTGTCCTCATAGGAGAGGTGCTCCAGCCCTCACATCATCTCCGGGGCTTGCTCCAGCAGCTCCGTGTCTTTCCTGTACTGGGGGCCTCAGAGCTGGAATCTTAGACTCTTCAGCACACTTGAACTGGGAGCACAGATGGAGATGTAAAAGCAGCTCACTCAGACCATGAAGGCAAAGAGGAGGAATGTCTTTCAAGAGGGTGCTACATGAGAAGCAGCTCTGCTTTAAGATGATTCTCTTAAAGCACTTCAGTCTTTAAGATGTTTCGCTGCCTAAAACTGGTGCAAAGACTCACGTTTGTGTAATGTGGTCAAGGAGAGGAGGTTTCAGAAGAATTCTTTCTAAAGAGACTAAAATATGTGGTTGCTCACATATCATCAGCTTTGAACTGATAATCGCTCATGAACAAGATTGTGAGCTGATCCACAGAAACTCCCACGGACCATGATTTGGTCTTCTGCAGGATTTCACTTCTGCGTGGATGTAACAGTTGGTCTTTCATCAGTTTTACACCTTTACCTAAACAATAGCAGGTAGACAGACGAGGGGCGAAATCTGAGACCCAAAGCTTGGTGGTACAGCATAGCTTTCTGTAGTGGCACTGGTGACTTGGGGAAGGTGCGGTAGAAAGGGGTACAAGCGTGATGGGGCAACTATGAACTGTGTGACTGCTGGAAGACCATGCAGTGACCTACAGTGTCAAAGCTACACTGAGTAGAGGCAGGAGGAATATTAATTAAAGTAGTCCATTAGAGGACGGCAAGGGTCAGGTTTGCATGGGAAATGAGAATTTGCATTTAATCTCCACACAGAGCCGGACTCTTGGTATTGTAACGAAACAATTGGCTGAAGTGAGGTGTCTCTGATTAAATGACATTTCTTACTGGACTTGTCCTTGCTTTTTGTGCGCTTGGAAGGAGCAGAATTTCATTCTGCATGTTTAAACTGGAGAGACTGGGAAAGGCCTTGCCATGAGCAAGTCCCTGGAGATGTTAAAAAAACGCATAGATGCGGCGCTCCAGGACATGGTCTAGTAAGCATGATGGTGTTAGGTTGACGGTTGGACTTGATGATCTCAGAGGTCCTTTCCAACCTTAGTGATTCTATGATTCTATGATGATGATGCTGGTTCTGGTAGAGCCACCGGGAATGGCTTGTAGCAGAAGGCATGAGGCCATCGTTAAGCAAACCTGTAAAGAGTGTGATTTCCCCATTCCTACACTGAGAATTCAAGAAGTTCTCAAATTAATGCATTAAATGGATCTGGGCACATTTCAGTAGATATCGCATGATGTGTCTTAAATTACTTTTTTCCTTTTCCTTACTGAATTCCAACCTTCTCTAACCTAAAAAACCCCCAAGCCTCACTTCTGTGCCTACCCATCTTAATAACCAGCAGTGCTGGGATGTGGTGGGTGCTTACTTAGTTGCTGCAGATCTCTCTAAAAAATACTAATATTAGAGAAAATTTAAGCCACGTGTTTCTGAAAATGCTGGATTACCATCTCCATGGGCTGGTATCTGCTCTCTACCACCTGCAGGGCCTCGGGCAGCAGAGTTTTCTGTGGTCCCAGCCCTTGGCCAGACCTTTCTTGAAAAGGAACCAACTTTATGCAGGAAATGTTTCGTTTCTGGCCTTTTTCTGGTTTCATGACGTATAGCTGAGAGCAGACTCATGCTTGAGGCCTTGGGCCTTGCGGCTTGGACCACGGATAATTGTGTAGGTGTAACCATTTACTAAGAGACATCTTTCGTTTAAGATTAAGGAAAGCAAGAAAATAAAAAGTGCTGGGTTTTTTGGTTTTGTTTGTTTGGTTGTTTTTTTTGCAATGAGCCTCACCCTGTCCCTCTGTAATTTTTAAGGACTATAGTACTGTGATGTTTGTGGCTTGTATGGACAAGTCCTTGCACGCTTCTCTCAGCCTTTGGGGGTGGCTGTGGCACACAGAATTTTGCCCAGTACGTTGAATTATTCTTATCATAGAGTATTTATGTCGTTTCAATCGTTCTGTACAGAATGATGCGTTTCAGAAACTTCTCAGGAAAAAGCTGGCCTGGTTTTATTTTTTCCCCTTGAGCTATTTCGAGCAATTTCTCCAAGCAGCGGCCGTTAGCTCCGTTTCCTCGCCTACCATCTTCAGCGGCCGCCAGGATGAAGACAGACAATGTCCAGCCACATCACGATCTTTGTGGCAGCGGAATTAGAAGTAAAGGTACCAGTGCCTGAGGGTTGGGTCATGAATTAATAATTGGCGTGTGGTGGGGGAGGCCCGTCAGAATCGCTGAAAACGGGGAAGTTGCCTCGCAGAGCGCTATCAATCACTCAGTGACCATAACTTCCAGTAATTAGTGTATTTTATGGGCCTTTGCTTCAGTGACTCGGAAGCACATATGCTCCACTCACAGCTAAACTTAGCCAGAGTAATATTCCAGGATGATTTATCCGCTTGCTGCACTGGGATGTAACCCTATATTAGGTGAAGATTGTGAACTAAGCTGCAATAAAGTGTAAGTTTAGGTACAGTTTGCGCGGGTTGAGACCTCAATGTATCATGTTTCTCAGCGATCGCTCTTAGGCCACTGCGGGCAGTCTGTGCGGCGGTGAGATAAATAATCCAGTTCTCCACCTGAGTAGATAGATGAGTGGACAATTAAGGGATAACGTCAGCGCGGTGTATATATAGCATTACGGAGTACAGATTAATGCTGCCTATTCTTATGGATTACAGCTGTTTCTACTTCTTAAAAAGTAGAAAAAATTGGAAATGTTTGTCAGACGAGTCTGCCTTTCCCTGTTACTTAATTAGTTTATAATGGCAGATGAGAGCTCACGCCAGCGGAGACGGAGAGCAGCCCTGCCGCCGCTTCGCTGAAGTCGAGCAGCGTTTCCACCAGCACAACCGAACTGAACAGTTTATTTTTTTCCTTTCGGTATTGAATCTAAATCCAGCAAACAAATAAGCGGGAAGCCTCTCTGCTCAAACAAGTAGTCTCGTTAATCTTTATGGACCATTTGTGTGAATTTTGCACCTGACAGTTTCCATAGATTGGCCCTGAAAGGCCTGTATCCCGCCTTCCTGCCTTTAGAAAAGGCGCCGCTATTTTGAGCAACACCTTTGAAGGCATCGCGGTAAAAGCCTGGTAATATGAGGGATTTGTGGCGAGGAAGAAATGTGCAATTTAATCATGATTGTCTGCAGTCTTTAGTTTGCAGTGCATTTGCTATAGTTCATATTTAAAAGAAGTCAAAGTGAAACTAATTATCTTTAATTAAGGCGAATTAGGCTTTGATTTTTAATATATTTTATGTAGAGAGATCTCAAACTCATCTGCTCAAGCCAGGGAATGTCCCAAAGGTTATTAGGGCATATTTCTGTTGGGCCTGACGGTATTAGTAATAACCTTCTTCCTCATAGTCCTAGACGTGAACAAATATGTCACTTCATCAGTCTCTGTTACCCACGCTTATGCCCCTCCGCAGGGGTCGCAGATTCCACAAGTTATCAGCTAATGGCGTTATACATTAAAAATTGAAGCTTTCCTCACTCTGAGGCCTTTCAAGGCTTTGTTCTTAAGCCCCAGACACTTTGGAGTGCAGCTGCAAACTATAGGCAGAAGATTAAATTAATTTGTAACTCTTTTTTCGTCCTGCATTACTAAATCCTGCACATTTAATTGAAACCCTACTTCAAGATGCTTTGTGTTTCTGTTCTTCTTTGTTGTCAGTTTAACCTCAGAAGCACTTTAACGCTGGTAAATTGCTGTTATATCCTTTTGGATTCTTTTTTTTTTCTAACTGTGCAATAAGAGGACAGTGAAATTGATATTAGAAGGAAAGAAAAATCTTAGAGTAGTTTTTGAGGTATTTAATATTTATTAAGGTCCATACCCTGCAGAGTTTCAGGTGATTTTAAGCCATCTATCTAGGAATGTATAAATTGGTCTTGGAATGAAATTTCACCTAGGGAATTTTATGTTATCCAGTAGTTAAGTCTGATTTTTAAAGTTTCCTGTGTCTGAACGTTCCGAAGTGGCGGCTGCTTTTCCATAAAATGAGGGTTTAACTGCAGTGCACAATCTAAATGCAAAATCCTTAGATGGAAATTTAATTGTGTAAAATGTGCACAAGGTAATTAAGAACAAATTTTAGAACATTTCAGACTATAAAGTCCTCCTTCAGCTAGATCACTAGCGATATTGTAAGTGCTTATTTTCAATTTGCAGTTATGCTGAGAAACATGGAATGTGTCTAAATTAAGAATAAAAACATCCCGTGCTTTTCAGTATAACTGTAAATTAAAAAACAACTTGCACAACATCGACAATAATCTAAGTGGGAGACTTTATTGCCTGAGTGTCCTAAAAATATGTTTTGAACTTCCTTCCCCCAGCCACTTTCTGAACAGGATACAGAGCAAGCCGCTGTTGTAATTCTCATTAACAATATACGGGCAGGCAAGTAAAGACGTAGAGAAAGCAGTTTGTTAGTGAGGATTTCTGGATTTCCATTTTGCGGTTCCAAAATTATTAATTACATTATTTCGACGAGGGATTTTCATCTTGTGTTCTATTTAAGAAAAATTGGAGTTGCTTTCCAGCCCTTCTTATGGCCGCTGAGTATGGCGGGTTTAGGTACATGCCTCCACCAAACTGGCTGCCTCCTCTTCTTTTTGCTTTCCCTGACATGTTTTTAGCTGTAATTTGATAACAATCAGCATCCATGCCAGTATACCTCTGCCTGTTACTTAGTAATCTGGGATTATGTCTCGGTTTATCAGTTACTGGTTTAAAATCTGATGATGCACCCCTGCATCCATCTGCGGCTCCATCAGGTACTTGCACTTGGAAGTACACATCATTTTTCAGGACACAACTGTA
Source organism: Psophia crepitans (assembly GCA_013399095.1). Classification (NCBI taxonomy): domain Eukaryota; kingdom Metazoa; phylum Chordata; class Aves; order Gruiformes; family Psophiidae; genus Psophia; species Psophia crepitans. Next base: position 69,205 of record VWZZ01007395.1, on the reverse strand, counting down.
AGATGAGCGTTTTAAGCATTTGAATGGGCTACTTCTATGTCTAAGAGAGTAATAATTTTTAAAAACCCCACCCACACCACCAGCCCCCAAAAAACCTCTAGGCAGACATGTAGTCTAAATTGAAATGGTATATGGAAGTGGTGTTCTGACGTATTTTTTGCTGACACGGTCTGATTCTCGTATTTCCATGCCATGCTGGCATTGCAATTCACCGGGCCTTTTTAAAATCATGGGTTTTACAGCTCTTGTGTAGCAGGAAGGTCCATAGGGAAAAAAGAACCAGCTCCTTGAAGTTTAAACATTCCCTTCTCCCCTCCTTAATATCCAGAGCTGCATAAAATACTGGTCAGGTCCCGAACCCCCGCTAGTGTGAATGGAAATTTGGTATTTTTGTTATAATGCCTTAAAAACAACTTGCAAGTTCCTGAGTTGCGTTGTGTAAATGCGGAGGAGATAAATCTTTTGATAGCTTGTTAGTTTGGTAATTCACATGGTTTTGTTTTCCGCGTTGGGGTTGTGCTGCGTATGTTTGTACGACTTTCTTGAGGCAGATGATAGTATGAAAATCCCTTTAGTGACGCTTTAATCTGTTTGTTTTTATGTTGGGCTTTTTTTTTTTCTTTTTTACTTTAACAGTGACGCTATTTATAAATCTAAATCTACATACAGAGGTCATTGGTTGGCTGAACTTAAACCATTTTACTTAGTAAATTTAATTAAGAAAATACAGTGCAACTCATAAGCAAATGAGTTTTTCCTAGTTTTAAACCAAACCACCCTCTTGAGTGCTGATTGCCTCGCTCGACCCCTGGTGATACAGAAACAGGCAAAATTAAAAAGGACATTAAAGCTTCATTAAATCTGAAACACATTTAGTACAGTGACATATCTGCAGGCTATTTCAGGGAAGATTACATACTCTTTGCTAAGTTTCTTAATTTATAATACCTTGACAATCTTGCGGGGAGGAAACAACTCTGATGAGATGAATCGAGTGATGGTTCAGGGGGATGCAGAGCTGGCACATGATCTATCCATTGCTGTATTGCTTTGCAGTTCTCGGTCAAGGAGCAGCTTCACTGAGAAACGTGTTTCTTTTTTAACAACCCCTAAAGATCTTGTTCCTGATGCATTTTGGATTCTTGGAGGCTCATTTATACACTGCATACTTACGTCTGGCAGAAAACTGCTCTTTCCCCAATTACTCTGCTGCCTTTGGAGCCCCTGCTGAGGCATGTGATGGTCAGGGAGAGAAGAGAAATCTCCAGTGAGAACGAAAATGCTTAGTTTGAAGTCATCGTCGAGGCAGTGGTCGTTTTTCTGCTTAAATAAGATCTGCAGAATTTGTGCATGTAGCCACAATTATCTTCTTGTTCTGCAGTGGGATAAATGTTACATTCCTACAAGTCTGTAGCTATTGTAATGACTGTTCTTAGGTCAACAGTCATTAGAAAAATCAGGATCTCTTCTGCTTCTGTTAATGGAAGAGTGTTTGGCATGCGTAGGTGCATTTGTAGGCTACTACAGCAGCAGAGCATCTTAGGATCTTGAGCAGCTTCTTGGAAGTTAAAGGTGGTCCTCCTGAAAGAAGAGAAGATGAAAAAGGGCACTGCTTTGTAGGTTTTATTAGCTCCTGGTCCTTAAGACTGAGCATGACGGAAAACGTAGGGCCTTTGCTATCTAGCGGTGTGTTTCAAAGCCTCCCATCAGAGTGACTGGAGTGACTCGCTGAGTTTGGAAAATCTGTGAACCAGACGCAAGTGATAGAAAGGATGGCAATCAGACCTGCTTAGCTCCGGTGTGTTCATTACGAGGATGAATTTGCTGCAGAAAGAAGCAATGTGCTCAGTGCTGTGCCAGAAGCAAAGCTGAAAGGCAGAATTCTCCCCAAAGAGTTGAGTCTTGAAGGCAAACGTTGGATGACAAAGCACAGAAGAAACCCGAAGGAGGAAGTTAGCTTAAATTGTGTCACTTTGGAGAACCTGAAGAGTTCTTACTTGTCTTGTCACCTTAGTGTTGTTCCCTATTCCAGTGTCTCTTGTAGGCCTGAGTTCTTCTACATCCTGTAGGTAGGTACTGGTCTTATAGACCAAGCCAACACAGCAGTCCCCAAAAGGAAGACTACAGGCAGATCACAACTTTCAGAGAGATGAGTGACACAGTAGAAACGTCTCAGGAAAACTGTGCTCTGCTTTGTTACGTTCTGCTAGTAGGGCTCCTTGGTCGGCGCCATACCGGTATAGCAGACCATGATGGCTCCTCCTCAGTTGTTATGCAAACTCCCATGGATGACATATTTAGGAGGGATTGCGCTGATGTTTCAGCGATGCGTGGAAATTAGATACGCAGTTCCTGTGATTGTGATGGGTCTGTGCAACAAGTAAGCATTCAGAGCTATTGTACAAACCGAGCAGCCCTTCTAGAACCCACTGTAGAATTTCAGGACAAATACTATCCAATATTGCAAAAGCTTCTCTGAAGGATAGTCACCAAAAAAATTGTTTCCTCTCTCTGGGTTTTTCTGGCATGCCTCTCTTGCCCAAATGCTTCAAGACCTACTCTGCTTTTATAACCTCTTTCTTCTGAGGATCTGGGAGAAGCTCACCATGTTTCCCAAGGCTCACAGCCAAGTGGCCAGTGTGAGGCTAGGTCTGGACGGCAGCTGGAACTGCAGAAAGGGCACCATCTCCACCCTTGCCTGTTTGCTTCCACGCATGCAGTCAGCTTCTGCTTATTACCTTTTCGTGACCTTTTTCCTGAACTGGTGAGGCGCAAGGATGTCTGCTGGTCTTTGCCCCATCGCTTCCCCATTTTGCTACAGCTCTGTCTGTGCCTTATTCATACTTAGGGTAGTTTTGTGCTGCTGACCAGGCTGAAATTTCATTGTCGGTTAGCACAGCTGCCTCAGCTGCAATCTGGTGAGGTCAAGTAACCACGGCACCGAGGGGCTCAAATATCAGTGGCAATACAGGTGCCATGAAAGAGCGTTCGCCCAGCACTGACGTGTGGTTTAGCGTTTGCAGTGCGTGACATGATGACTGGGACCTTCGGCATTGATGCTCTGGCTCAGGCTGATGTGTGAGCATACCCCGTGTGTCGTCCAGGCAAATCAGTGATAGTGATGCGTCTATAACCTTTTTGGTAGACATTCTTCAACTTGGTAAGGGAAGGATTCATGAAGCTTAACTGTAGTGTAGAGAGTCTCATCTGCCTACGGCTCCTCTGTAAAACATGGAGAGAAGTGGGCTTCTCCAGAAAGCGGGTCGGAACGGAGCTGCTCTGAGTGCGCTTTTGGAGGAGTCTGTGTCAGCCCTGAAAACCCTCGTCCTTCACTGAATCGTAGACGAAATAACTTTGTTGTACGTTGCTGAAATTGTTTCCAAGGTTCACATACTGAATGGGAGAACCTAAAGTCTCATATGAAGAAATTCTCGTGGAATATTTATTAGCTACGACATTATGGCAACACCAGTATTGTCGTGGGGTCTAATACCGATACTAGCCGATACACCAGTAAAGCATCAATTGACTTACAAAGCGCGGGCGATAGATAAATCCAGCTGATTTCGCGTGCAATCGAAAGTAAATCCGAAGAAAAGACAAAGTGTCATTTTGCAGGTGCCATGATCTCTCTCCAGATCCCACTCAGAGGTTCCTAGCTGGGTTTGACACCGATAAGGAAACAAACCTCAGCTATATAACCCAGATTTTACTCTGAGCCAGTTAAGGAAGGACTTTGGGAGTTCAGCGCAGCTCTACAATACCTGTTCCTTGCAGATAATTATCAGGAAAGGGCAGTGTCGTTGGCCTCGCTATTGAGGCTGAACTGGTTTAATTTAGAGAGTCCTCAGGAACCTGGGCATCAAACGGTGTTACAGAGTGGTACAGGCAAAAGAGCTTGGGAAACACAGAAATACTCAGGCACGTAGAACAAGGGGTAATTGTTGTGAATGACTCCATTCTAAATACAGCTCTTTGTGTGTTTTCAGAATTACTTCTGCTGACATTTTCCAATTTATACAATAGTAAGAGTTGAGTACTTTTCTCTCTTTAAGAAAATGTGCCCTCCATGCAAATCTATATAACTAGACAAATATTATTTCCTTTCCCAGCTTGCTCTTGGGAGGTTTCCATATCCTCAGGTAAGATTGTTCATTACTGCTGTTTGCCACTGTGACATTCATTCCTATGTATGAAGGTGCAGAGAGCAATTGTGAACATTTGAGCCACATACAAATAAATCTGTCCTGTTAAATTGAAAAGTGGTATCTTGAAGGAGTCATTTAGAAGTCTCTATTGATTTTTTTTGCCCCCCCCTCCCCTCTTTTTCTCTTCTCCAAACTCTAGATTTTCTTTCCCTGGAGAGAAAGAAAATTAAGATGCTGTTAATGATTGTTTTGTTGTGAGATTAAACAATAACCCAGTATGTATAACAGTGCTTTTGAAGTAGGAAGGTGGATCGACTCCTTTTTTTTAACATTTTCATTTTCCATTTCAATTTTTATTAATGGTACGATGGTCTCAAATATTTTCAAATCAAAAATACCGTGTGAATGGAATGCTTAAGGGACCTCTGGATTCTCCCTTTTAAGAGGACCTAATATTAGTATTTTATTTAGATACTGGCGTTTTCTGACTTCCCACAGACCTGACTCGGTTCCACTGAAGTCAGTGGTAAAACTATTTCCATCGTTGGTGGCAACGGTTAGGCCGATGCTTGGGAAAAACCCCATGAAGCTCAGAACAAAACGACTAATCCGAAAATAGGTTTGGTGATTGCTTTAAGTTCTTATTGCGAGATGGATTTTAAAATTCATAGTAACAAACTATTCTGTAGTTCCTCAAATTATTCTTTCCTGGAAGAGGGGGAAGAAGTGAAGTGTCCAGGGACTAAAATGAATTATTTGAATGTGGTTTTTATGTTTTTGTATGTTTTATGAACACCGTTTTCTGTGTCTCGGTCTATACAGATCAGAGTGCCTGGAGGCATGTCTGATTTAAAGGTGGTGTTGGTCTGTGCTCTTTAAGCATCTATTAACTTGCTATTATTATGCAAATAACTGTTGTAATACACATACTAATTTATGCATGGTTAGATTATGCAGATGCCTCACAAACATGGTTATTGAATAATAGGCTGGGACTCATTCTCTCTCCCATTTTTATAAGCTGTTTTAAGCAAATTCTCCTGACACTTTTATGGACTTGCAAAGGTTTTGCCTATGTAGAAATATACTGATTTTTCACTTTCTCATCTCCGATGGAAAGTGTTTGCTGTCGGAAAGAGCTGTAGCTGGTTAGCAGAGCATATTTTGCATATTTTATCCATATTTTAAAATGTGCCCTCTCCTTTGAAGAGAGGATTGCAAAAGAAGCTCTTGTGTTGAAGTGTCCTCCATACGTTGGCATACTCACTTGTGCTCATTGAGTGTCTTGGTGTTCATTGTGGCTGGTGTGTTATGACACTAAATCAAAGTGACGTGGGACGCAGTTTAAGATAACCCTCTGTTCACAGGAGTTGTGGAGCTCGGGGAAAGAAGTGAGAGCGCGGGCATCATGTATGAGTCGAGACAAAAATTTGTTTGCGGAATTGAGAGCAAAACATGATTGCTAGTTTAAGATCTTTTTCGCTATTCTAATTAAAAAACGGATCGGGTTTGTAAAAGAATATTTGGCAAGTCAGTAGCCCATGAAATTGTATATATTTTTTAATGTAAAACACTTGAGGAGGTGAAACTTTAAAATGTAGCTATTAAGCTTTTCAAGCAGCTGCTTTTCGTAAGGATTTTTATCTGAAGAATGTGCATTTTAGACATGTGCTTACACAGCTGGTCACAGGGACCCTTAGAAACCCACTCTGATGAGGGGCATAACCAGTAGGTTGGGGCTTTTTAATGTCTAAATATCTGTTTACCTCCCTGCATAAGGGCCTGATTCTGCAGCCACTCACTTGAGGGAACCCTCCTCGCTTCAGCGGGCTCATTCAGATGAATGAAGCTGATCCTACGCGTGTTTGCAGAATTTGGCCCTAAATAACTGGGAGTTACTTCTCTCTGAAAACTGAAAGTGTGGCTACGTGTGTGAGAACACCTGAGATTTCCTGCTCATGAATGTTTGTCTCCAGCTGTAGCTAAAAAAAGAAATTTTTTCCCCTCTATTTTGAAGACACAGACAAATGGTGTGTGTAAATTCAGTTTAAATAAATAAGATTTATAGAGGGGAATCATTGCGGTGTGGAAATGCAGGACTCCTGCAATATGCCAGTAAGACTAAAGGATGATTTTTTTATATTTTTTTATTTCCCCTGCCCTTTAGTAGAATATTTTCACGATGGACCTTACCCCTTCTCATTTTCCACATCTTTTATAAGTATTTCTTTTGCTAGCACTTCCTTCTCACACTCCTATGTTGAAAATAAAGTCTTGGAGGCACTTGAGCGAGCGAGCAACTTACTCAGGGAAGTAAAGTTGCTTATGGATGTGTTTGGAGCTACTGGAAGTATTTTTTTTGTCTTGGTACGCGGCTAACTCCATCCTCTGTAGCTGACTGCCAAAGGCAGCGATGCGGACAGGGAAAGGACAAATAGTAAAGAACGGATTTTTCCCACTGTAAAAACTTTGCAGAGTAAATTTCTGAAGCTGTGGTGGTTTTGCTTGTTCCCTGGCGCGGTACTGCGGCGTGCCGTCGCTTGCTGCGGTGTAAAACTCCTTTAGGAAGTTTCCTCTAGATACAAACATAAGCACTCGAGGGTGCGTTATTCCCCTGATGTGTTTGCATCGCTCTTAAAACTAATAGGGACGGTGTGTGCGCACACACATCCAAATCAGACTATTCGGAATAAAGTTTTTTCCTGTGTAAACGTTTAAAAAGAGAGAAAACCCTTTTCAGCAAACCCAGTTGCTAGTCCACAGCCTGGCTGGCTGTTTGGGTATCCAAAGAAGGCAGGGACGGAAAGTAAGTTTTAAATTAAGTTTAACCTTCATTTTTGTGGGTTTGATTTTACATCTCTGCGCAGAAAGAACTGTGGAAAAAAAAAAACCAAAAAAAAAAAACCCACACAAACCAAAAACCAAACCCAAAAGGCCATGTCACCTCAGAGTATATTTAATTAAATTTTAAGTTGGAACCCCAAAAATGTGCCGTGGCTGAACGAACCATGTGACGTACAGTTAATCACGCAGATTCAAATTCAGTATATTGTATAAAAACACAAGGCGG
>VWZZ01007395.1:7872-60372 GCA_013399095.1 Psophia crepitans | reverse complement strand
ACAAGACTGTCAGGCCTGTTAGTTCAACAAAATGATGACATATTACTCGTCTCAGGGAAGAGGCATCCTTAAATCCCACTGCAAAGAAAACATAGGTGGATAATAGGAAATTTTATAGCCCAAGAAAGCGTTCGCTATAGACTTGCCATTGGTTTGCTTTATAAGAAAATATACAGGCAAAAAATCCTCGGTGAAAGCACGCTGCCTTTTGCTCCTCCTGTTAGGGAAAGGTTTGTACTTTTAGCAAACCCCGGCGTGTGAAAAGCATCGGAGAGACGATGCAGAATATTCTGCGTGTGCTGGGCCAGATCCTCAGCTGGAGCAAATCAGTTCTGCCGCTCCGGGGAGATGAGGGGACAATGCAGGCTTACCCCAGCTTTGGGACCTGGCTCTTTTTTTTTTTTTTTTTTTCAGCAGGAAAAGATTTTACATATGTTTATTATATTTTTTTTCCTTTTATTTCGATACCAGAGCTGAGGGGGTTTGTTTTGGGGTTGGGTTTTTTTTTTTTGGTTTTTTTCAAGATTTTTGGTTTTATTCTTTCATCAGCAAATTCTACCCTCGCTGTGATTTCTACAAGTAAGATTTAATTATAGGTCAAAAAGCTACTGTGCAAGCGCTTCCATTTAAAACAGATTAATTTATTTGCTGTATCTTAGTTTGCTAAATAATTGCATGGTTTTAAATGAAGTTGCTGCTTTCTGATCCCTGTATTAACGTGGTCTAAGATTCTTTTTGTTATATGTAATCCATACTATTGACCAAATTTGGCCTGGTTTCATTTAAATGTAAGCAGGTTGTCAAGGAAAAAAATATTTAGTTTAACTTGGCATGGGAAGTAGCCATTTTACTGTTGTTTTTTCAATTGGCAGAAACATCCTTTAAGCATTCATTTATTTTGTGAGAATAAATTGAGGGTTGGTTTCAGCATGTTTCCTAGGAAGAAAGAAACGTTTTTTCCTCCCCATGTATCATTATATCTGAGCATTTAAAAGACATTAAACACTCTTCAAATGCTAATGCCAAAATAGTGAATTAAATTATTGTATCGTATCTTAAATATGATGTATTTGTGCAAATATTTTTGCTTTTATAATATAGCCCAGAAATCACTGACAATATTTTAAGTCATCTGCTATTATTTTAAACTCTTACCAATTTCTTAACGTAGGTTTCACTACATAGCTCATTCCTGGGATAATGTACTTAGGATACATTTTGCTTTATTATTTTTTTTCTCCTTAACCGGAAATAAGTTTAAACTTAAATTGATTTGTCTATTAGAAACTTGCTGTAAAATTTTAATTTAGTTTTGACTTTTTCCAGAGGTGTTTTCTTTTTTGAAAATGGAGAGATTTCAGGGGAAAAAAAAAATCAGTTGTGAATCTGAAGTATCCAGACTTTTTTTTTTTAAAATCCTCCTGTCTGATTTTTTTTTTAATATTAAAATTGGTGTTTGAATAACATTGACAAGCTTGGAAATGTAGGTAACTAGAAAATCCTGATTTTATAGTATGTTTTAAAGTGTTTTTAATATGTTTTAAGAGTGGGTTATTAACTTACGATCTTGAAAGACTGATGGCTACTGTTTTGCTTTCTAACCCTAACAATTCCAGGCAGGGCCCAGGGGTTAGGCTGTGTTTTGTGACCGGCATTCCAGGACTTAATGAACAGGGGTGACGTTAAGCATTGACTGCGGAAGTTGAGCGAGATGCTGAAGTGAAATGGTGTTTGTTGCCTTGAGGGCTACTTGCCAGGAGGGGAAGGGAAAGTAAAACCCCCATCCTGGAGGTAATACTGACATCTCTTCTGAGAGATTTTTGGAAATATGTGAGGATCTCCTCGATGAGTTGGTGCTTCTGCGGAATGGGAGATGTTAGGGCGTGGAAGGAAGCATCTCTCGCAGTTGTAGTTCCTGCTGTTGATGCCGTTGAATGACTTGCCGGGGTGAAAACTGGAACCTGGGCGATCGGCTCTCCTTGGGAAGAAAGCTAGCAGTAGGTGGATTGATTAGTGCGGTTGGTGGTTTTAGGTGGCCATTTGCAAACTGTCAGCAAATATTGGATTTACTGAAAATTTACATCATCTGCGCTCTGAACAGGCTCTCGTGCCTGGGATGGGGAGGAGGCATGGTTCTTCCCAAGTCACCCATGAACTGGAGTGAATGGAGACAAGGGTGCAGCAGATCCCTGCTCTGTTTTACCTCTTTCCTTACCGAGGGTGCAGCTGTGAGAGCTCAGAAATGAATTGTGAGTCTCAGGCTGTTTGAGGAGCATGAGTACCTGCTCCTCATGGGTCTGCGAGGTTGTGAGGCACTTCTGGAGATGATCGTCGGAGGCCCAGTCTTTGTTCTGCCCCACTTTCTGGGACTGCTAATGCAGGGCTCTCCGCAAAGGCTGAGGGCTGCATTTCCAGCATGCCTTGTAGGAGCACACAGCACACACGACTATCTCATCCTCCCCTGCTGGGTGATGGTTGCTCAGCATAGTGAGGAGCCCCACAGACAAGAATAAGAGTGAATGATTTTGAGGTCTAGGCGGTAATTTCCCTTCCATGGCAGCTGTTCTTCTGTCAGCTCTGTGGAGCCGTGGGTTTAATTCACAAGGGAATGTAACGCTACCTGTGGTGGGCAACCGAAAGACGTAGGGGAGGGTGCTCGTGGTGTAGCGTGGTGCCTTACATTGCCCAAACCCACTCAGCACCTCAGTTTAGTTAGAGAACTCTATGCACACAGCCGAATTTTTGCTGCTTTGGGTTATTTCCTTTCAGATGTCCCAAGAATAGTCGTGTGTAGCGATCGCAATTGATTTTGCAGCTCGTTAGAGAAAGCTCAGGAGTCTTTTAAATGGGTTCCAGGTTTTAACCATTGCCATTTTAACCTGATTTCCTTCAAGCTAGAAGGCACTCGCAATGGTGTGCTTATGAGAAGGGACAGGCCTGATGGATATTCATCTGCTGCTCTTCAGTGCTTCTGGTATTAGAGCCTTTCTTGTTGCCTTAGATGATTTGTTCCTCATCTTTATTATTAGAAAGGTTTTCCTCACCGCAGGGTATAGTGGTAGTTGTGTGTGCAACGAACACAGAGAAGAGATGCAGGACCATTGGTGGTTATGTCAACCATGCTCCATTTTTAGTCTAAAGACCCCAATTCCTTCAGTCTCTCCTCTCTAGGTTTCTAGCTGTTCTCGTGGTTTTTCTTTGAACTTTCTCCAGCTGGCCCACAGCTCTCGGGAGTCCAGTGCACAGACTGAGACACAGCACTCCCTTGCTGCCTGGAGAATGGATGACCACCTGTATCTTCAGGCTGTACTCCTGCCTAGGCATCCCACGATTGGGTGTGTCCTTTTTTTGTCATTGTTTTGGTTTTTAGCATCATTTTTGGACATTATTTCTGCTCAGCTGTGATCGATTTTCCTCTTCCATAGTGTCTTTGAGGTTATCCTGGTATTCCTCTCTCTGAGCATGGTCGTCATTTCACTAAACTTAATGAACATGGGTGACATTAAGCAAAACCAGGTTAGAACTAAACCCTGACCCCGTTCCTTTCTTTGGTTTACCGCTGCCCACCCTTTATGATGCTTGAAACAAGGTCTTAAACAGCAGTTTGCTAAATTTACCGGGTTTTATAAGACTCGCTTGTCCCACATTTCTGCTGACTGAGGCATGGGTTATCATCAGCACCCTGGTCCTACTCCGGTGTAGTGGTTATTGTTGGCTTCTTGCACTTCCTTCATCATTTCAACAGGGTGCAGTTTTTCATGCCCACTTTGCTGAATTGTGTTACTAAACTCTGGTAAACAGATTTCTGTGAGAAGTGGCTGCAGTTCAGTGGTGGATGAAATAATCTCTTTATATAAATTTGTTTGTAGACCTCTGGGAAAACCAGTGTAATATAATTGTAAGAATATATTTAATATTAAGGTTGTTGTGAATTGTCTTTTTATTATTATTATTTCAAAATTATTTTTATCCTTTTTTGTCCTCGGTTCTGTGACAGTGATTGAAGTTTGTCGTTTGCAAAATCCACAGATTGAGATGACGGGGCTGGTCAGAATATCAGGGACAAATTAGGGGGATCGGTCCTTACTGGCTGTGGCGCTTTGACATCTTTCGGAAATAAAACCATTCAGTTCTGCCAGACTTGGTAAAATATGTCCGAAGATCATGTTTTCATTCCAGAGGAAGACCAAAACCCGTGGTGGTGAAGACCATGTGGCAGTGTAGTATGCTGATACATTCCTTTTCCATTTATCTCAGGGCAGAGACAAAGCAAGTCTGTCTTGGTCATTTGTCAATAGGAGACAACGTTTGTTGTTTCTGCTATTCAATAGAACTTAACCCTCATTCATAAAGATTGAAAATAAGTTATGTGTACTTTTAAAATCCACAGTTTCCTGGATCAGGGAAATAAATGTTCTGCAGTGAAGCCTCCCTTAGAAATCATAACTGTATGATTTGTTGGTATATGTATTTTTCTATTAAAAAAAAAAAAATCACTAGCTTGAAAAGCAGTATATATGTAAAGAGAAAATTTGTTAACTGATATGGGAAGATCTAACCCTGGGTCACCTGCAAATCTCTCAAACAAGAGCTCCAGGGCAAGTCCTAATTCCAGAGAGTAAAAGCGAAAATTAAAGCTAGAGCCAGTGACTCCTCTAAGTTACCCGGGGTGGATTCATTTGAGTTCCGTTGATTGTGCTGGTGAATATAATGCGAAAGGGATGGTAGAGGTCTTCTCAGCCGCTTCCCGTCCAAAGTATCTCCATGGAGACAGAAATATAACCTGATGGTCTGTCAAAAGTTGCTTTTCATAACCAGAGGCATTCATTAAATAGTAGATGAAGCGGGAGGCAAACTTTTGCATTTTTAACCAACCTAAAAAAAAGAAAAAAGCCATGTGGAGAATGTGCTTTATGGAGCAGTTTATCCAGATACCACTGATATTTCATGACCTGAGAAACAGACTGTTAATGTGATAGATTTATTTATCTTTTGCCCTGCTTCTTCGAATTATAAACTGTCACGCGCAGTAAGTAAAAACACCGCAAATACAGTACAGACTCCAAAAAATCGAATGGCCTAATTCTGCAAATTCGCACCATTTCGGCTGCGTGTGAAAAACTTACAGAACCTTCTGACCGAGCGGGTGTTCCGGCGATGAGCTCGAGGCCTCACGCACGTTCTTCTGGCGCGGCCGAGGGAGCGTCTTGGTGGGGAAGGGCTTAAAGTCAGCAGCTTTTCCGAGAACGATGTTTTAAGGAGCGCATCAGAGCGTTCTTCGATACTCTTAAAACACACCTTGTGCCTTTTTTTTTGTCTTCCTTCCAAGCAGGGTTTTCAGTTGTGTCACCGCCACCATTTCACTGTTTGAAATTCCTCATGGAAAGCACAAAAGCGCAGCAGTGACAGTGTCCTTGCCAACCCCCCCGGTGCTCTGAGCATCGCACGGGGTAGCGACACACCAAACGCTCGAGGTTTTGAGCTGCAGCCGCTGCGCCTGGATCCCTCGAGATGAACCTGCCTCCTTCAACTCCTTACCTCCCAGCAGCGCACGACAACCAGACGGTTAGGGGAGGGGGGGGAAAAAAGGAGCGTGGGTGAACAGGAAGATCAAACATTTTATGTTGAGTACTTTAAAAACTGTTCTTAATGTGCTATAAAACGGGATGCTTCACTTTTTCATGAACTGTGTGCAAAAGGAGAAGCACTGACTGTAACGTTGTCGTCAGTTAGGTTTGGTTTATAGTTGTGGAGGCTGCCCAATAACGTGATCTTGGAAAAGGTAAGCAACATAGTTTTAACAGTGAAAAATATGCCTAATATAAATACAGCGAAGTTCATTGCTGTTCAGAACTTGAAAAATACGACTGTAACGTTGCATTTTCTAGTGGAGTTAACAGAGGAGCACAGTGCAGCCTTACAAGCAATATATCTGAGACAGAGAAAATAGGTAATACATCTAACTGGGGAGTCTCTGTGGCATTCGCATAGAGGAAAGCACAGTAGCTTTATTTAATTGGGAAAATGAATCAATTACAATGATGTTGCATCATCAAATGCAAGGGAAATAGCAGATATGTCATTACATCGGGTAACAGTGTTAAAAAGTAATTGAGTGTCTTAAGCATTTTGAATCAATTCCAGGTACTGGCACAGCTACCTTAATGCAAAATTTATGAAGATGATCTCAAAATAATATGTCACCATCAAAATCGTGTAATAAAACCCGGTAACGATGTGTGCGAGCGAGCCCGCCTCTCTCCCTCTCGCAGGAGCTGGGCCTGCTGCTCCAGCGGAGAGTTGCAATGTCACAGGACGAATTCTGCAATACTTTGGTTTGCGTGGCTTTATTTTTCATTAGAAGCACTGAGCGCTTTTATTAGAAATAATATTTTAAATCTTGTTCTGAAATTGGATGTAATCATATCTGTGTTGAGGCTACTAGATACAGTCCCACCTCTGTTCGTTTTCTTGACGAGACCTGTTTTCCCGGTGAGGCGATGTGACTGATGCTCTGTGTGCATGAAAAACTGCATCGCCTGCTCACGCGCGCTAATCCAAAGGAGCTCCGGCTCATCCCTGTTGAATAAGCTGAGTCTGTTTTGTCATTTAGCATCTGGAAGTGAAGTATGGAAAAAAAAGGCTTTTTATATCGCAGAATATTTTGCTTATTAGCGGCAATGCAAACCAGCAAATTTATTCTGTTGAATTGCGATAGATCAGCATTGACCATTAAAAAAAATATAATGGGCGACTTTGATCTATTTATGATTTTCTTTTCTACCTTGGTAAAATTAGAATTATACGCAGAAACTTTATGTGTATATTTGTGCGCTGCTAATAGAATAATGAAAGACTTCAGGTGCATAATACCAGCTATTTTCTTGGTGCTAGTTTTCCACCTCCTTTATATTACATTTTACTACCTGTAAAGTATTACCAGAGGATCCTGCCTCTGGCTGGGTACTGGGGGGGAGCGCTTCCAAAGCTGATGGCAGCCCTACAACATTCATCATCGTGGCACTATACAACCGAGAATATGAAATGTAAGGGGCAAGCCAAATAAACTGTGTTAGAACAGCAGACAGCGTTTTCATGAAGGGCTGCGTTCTGTTTGCATCGGGATTATGTTGGGTTGCAAGCAACTTTGTGTCTGTTTAGGAAAAATACGTCATTAATTACCCACACCCATTAGATATGGTATGCGTATACAAATTACCAGAATACCAGCATCCCTAAATTCAGTCGGATGTTTTGCATTGAGCACCCGCCCTGTGGTTTGTATTCAATTGTTTGTATTGTAATCCTGCCTTTGTTTCTTTTTGTAGTTGAAAGGTGCTTTGCCAATATGGGCCAGAATATTTTGTACCTCTCTGTAAGCAATCGAATGGTCCGTTGCTGCAAGCTATTAATTAATTTCCCAACCAAACTGATGTTAATAAATTTGAGACAGGCTCGGAGATGACCGATAGCAAATCTTTCCTTTGCTGTTTAAAACGATACGAAGTTCATCAAACTTTCCAGCCTCACAGATGGCAACGCTCTACTTAGAGTCAAAGTAAAACTGGTTTGGAATATGTAAGAAACTTGGGTAAAAGTGGAGTGTTAAAGGCTTTCCTGAGCAGCGGCAGATACTTCAACCACATAATTAAAGTTTTCTTCACAAAAAAGGGATTGGGAGCAGAGTCTGGCAGTAATCCAAAATTCTAATTTCTGACTATGATTTAATTTCAATTTTAAATAAATCGGTTTTTAATTTAAAAAGAGTGAGCTTCATAACATTAGCAATGATTGCAACATTAAGCCCAGTGTTCACAATCTAGCAATATAAAACATTATTTATATCTGAATCGTAAACAGCCTTTTGAAATGGATTATGGTTTTTCTTCCTATTCTAATACAACCTGGAGGGTACTAAAAAGTGTTGTGTGAAATTAACATTCTGCTGACTTTCGCCTATAAATGAGAAGCGAGCTATTAACATTTGTGTATTTTCATTATGTAAATTGTGTTAACACATGCCCACAAATTGCCACCAGCGATGCAATAATTTTCTCTCAGTGATCATAATGTGTCCAAGTGAGTCATTTTGATTATGACATGCTAATTACATATTGCCTTTTTTCAGATTCAGAAAAACCAGGGATCTTTAATGGTAAGCTTTATGAGTTCAGAAAAAAATTCACTTTTCTTTTTCCTGATGGCTGCTTCCTCTGCATGCTTGAATGCCTTGTTTTAAACTTAGCAAATTGCATTTTGAAGAAAATGCAAACCTTTAACTGCCTGTATTAGATTAGGTACCATTAGAAATAATAGAACATCCTGAGCATCAATGTTTTTATAAGAGTTTGCTGCTGTTGATTAATCTTGCTATATTTTATTGCATTAATGATTTTTTCTTTCCACTCCACTGTAAAGATATTGCATATAGGCTAATACTTTTTCCCTCTCTTCTTTCCATTGCAGCCTCTCCAGTTATTGCAGTGCATTGTTGATGAGGTGAGTCGTCGTCTTATGTGCTTTCACTCCTAAAGTCATTCCTAATGGAGTGGAAAGCTTATATTTTGTTTCCTAATGAAGCACAATGCCCAACATCCTCAGAGCACAAGTTGCCTTGTGCAGCTTGGAGCTGTCGAACATGAACTGGCCTTGTCCCACTTTATGCTGTTTTTCTGCTCTTAATATTGAGTCCTTGAAAGGCTCGATCGTCTCAGAGGTTAGTCCTTTTGGCTAGTGAGGTCTGAAAGCCTCAACCTCGTCATCCGCGTCGTTCCCATGCGTTTGCCAGACGAGTTGGAACAGAGACATTCGAGTGGCAGCACACCTCGGAGCGGGCGTATTTAGTGCGGTTGAAGTCGGCAAAGGGATGTTTTGACAAGGAGAGAAAAAAACAAAGTGTAAGCAGGAGAGCATCCAGTTGGTTTTGTGTAATCGAAGGACCCAACTGAAAGGTGAGAAGTGGGAGATCCAGGTGTGAACAGTAGACTGAATTCCAGTGGCTGATGTCACTTTTCGTGATTGGAACACTTCTCTGCAGCTCCCGTCTCCCTTCCTGAACGGAGGTGTATGCAGGGGTCCCCGCTCCTGTGACAGCAAGGCAACAGCTGAGGGCAGACTGCTGGCAGTTTTGATTTGTTTTTAATATTTAATATGATGATGGTGGTAATTAGGAAGTTTGAATGGGAGGAAAAAGCCGTAACTTGTTAAAGACTTGCATCAACCTCTAGCAGAACGTCACTGCTGGCTCCTCAGGTTGGAGTCGCTGGGTGTTGACATGGCCATTGAGACCGTTCGGCTCCTTCCAACCTGTCCCATGTAACATGTTTGTTGGCCTGATGTAGGCTCGCAGCCAGCGCGATGCCCCAGTACTCTGTCTTGGTTGTATCTCCGTCTGTAACTGCTGCGGGTGTGAACTGCTACACCCGCTGCTCTTACCTGCGGTGAACACTTTGGTCCTTTTATTTGAGATTGACTCAGTGGCTTAGCTGAACTTCTCTTTAAAAGTGACACTTGGGCCTTGAGGGGTGCAGTTAAATGAAAATGAACAAGTATCCTTTGTGTAAAGGAAAGAAGTCCTCCCAGTCCTCCAGCGCTGCTGCGTCTTTTACCTGGCTCGTTATGGTGGTCTGGTTCTTTGGGAGGTTTTTAGGCAATTCTATTTCTTTCATCTTTTTCATCCATTGTTATTCTTGTTACATACATCTTTTGGTTGAGGCATGGGAATTCCAAGGGACCAGTGCTGTATATACCATCAGCAAAGGGCCATCTCTATCCTAAAGGAGGTCAGGTAAAGGTGCTCGTATTTTTAGCTGGTTTGCTACTGCTGGGCAAACTGCTTTTCAGTGGGCTGGCATTAGTCCCTAAATCTAAGCTCACTTTTCTAAAACACAGCCCTGAAGTGTTGCAGATTATGGGAGACCTTCTTGCAGCTTTCACATCTTTTCCTCAAGGTTAGCATTACTCCAGTCTTCTCACAAAAACTTGAACCAGTGAACTTTGTGCAGTCTAAACATCTGAGTGCCAAGCTAGCTTTCACGTTAGCGGTTTGGTATTTACTTGTTTTAACTGATTTTACGTTCCACAGCGCGCTGCGGAGCCATCATTCTCCTGACGATGGTTCAGAGTGTACTGTGCTCGTGGGCACGTTAAGACTTTCAGGTTACAGAGCGTAGCTCAGCTGAAAGTTCTTTAAGTGCAACTCGCTTTGTTTTCCAACACACTCGATGTCTAAATGGAAGTTGCATGCCAGAACGTTTAGAGCCTGGGGGAAAGAGGAGAATGGATTGGCTCTGTAGCGTTATTTGCTCGGTACGCGTGTATTGTTAGGGGGTCATTTAATAAGATATATAGTGTTTAGGTAGTGGCTGCCACACCTGGAAGTGCAAATTCTTGGCATGATGGTGTCTTGGAGGACATTTATATTAAGGGTTATTCTGTTCTAGCTCGTGGGTAGCGTTGACTTTAACAGATCCTCCTGCCACCTCCAGCTCTGTCCTGTGTACAAAGACCTCAAAGCAAAACGTGTTTAGCTTGTGACTATCTTTTTTTTTTTTCCTTCTCACTTTGTATTTTGGAAGATGTGCCTTCTGGGGAATAACAGAGGGACCAGCTTTTTTGGCTAATATGCACTCTTCGTTCTACGCAAGGACCTTTTGAGAGGGAAAGTCTCTTTGCTATCTGGTACCGTACAACTGTTGTTGCTACCATGAGTATTAAAGATTAGAAATGCTTAGTCTTGTAAGACTGATTATTTTGGGTCAAATTTTCCCCTTGGCTGTAAGGAGGTCCTAAAACTCACAGGAGGTAGGAGCAGAGCCCTGCTCCTGCAGCTGCGCTGTACAGCCCGTCCCCGTAGGAACCCCCAGATGGGGGGGTGCCGAATTCCCCACCTACCTTAATGACGATCAGAACAGCAAGGAGTGACGATATGTAGCTCGCCTCTTCCTCCAAACAGATAGTGCACAGCAGTGCTCCCCTAACGGCACGGCTTCTGGATGAGCCGTGGTGCCACAGGGTATGGGGGGAGCAGATCTGCAAGGGTGGGACCGAGCTGCCTCAAGGATCTTCAGTCCCCAGGTAGCTTCATGCCATAGTAATAATTTCCTGACGTTGTGTTTGAAAACTCTGGGTGCTTTTTCCTCAAGTCCCTTGATACGTTTTTTGTGTGTGTGTCAGAGAATGATTTGGACTTTTGGCTCCTAAAAATGTGATTAAACCTTGTGGAAGAGAGTATTTCTTGACACTGGGGCTGTGCCGGCACTGTGCTTTCCCCAGTCTTTCCTCCAGCTAAAAACTCCAGAGCCTGGTAACGGGGAGAAACCAGAAGTTTGTAAAATGAGTGGAACTGAAGTAGCGTTAAGACCTTGATTCTTTATAATAGTTGCTTATTATACTGGCAGTCATTGGGTTTTTGTAGAACTGCTCCACATTCCACCCAAAGACAGCAAGAACCCGAAAGTTAATGTTCTATTCGTTCATAATCATCTTTAATTCGTAGGATTTGTCGAGGACTGAACTAGTTCAGAGGTGCCTTCTCTATTACCTAGGTACCCTGGACTTTTCTCGAACTCTGTAAGGTGGCACACGATGGAATAAAAACTGTCCAGGGGAGTTTTTAGATGTTCTGCAGTTGTGAGATTTTTGGAGCTGGTTTGTAACTCTTAGTGACATATTTGAGGCGTAGCAGGTCACTTTGGCAGTTCAAAAAGTCTATTTGTTCATTTTCTAGGATTTACATTTACTTGCAGAAATTCTGCAGAATGAACCAGTGATTTGAGAAGCAGGATAATTTAGCAAAAAAGTGTCAGGCACGGTGGTTCTTCTGAATCACAGTAAACTGTGCCTGACTTTTTTTTGTTAAATGATGTTATTGTGCTTTTAATGACATTGGTTCTGAGATTATTTTTGTAATGGCAAAATTAGCGAGGAGTGTTGTGTGAATAGGATACATGCTTGCCAGGACCTTTATTTTTTAACATGTGGTAACTTATAGTGAAATCTGAGCCAGCTACAAATAAGACACGCTCATTTAAGCAACAGTCCTAATCGTAGCAGCATCTCCCACCATGATAAGATTCCCGCTTCTGGTCCAAAGATGAGGATAAACTAGTTGTTGATGTAGTTCATCCTGCAACGCAGCCAGCAGTGAAGGCAGTCTGCTGTTATTTGAGAGCTGAGAGTAATTTAATATTCTAGCACTCAACTTAGTTTGTCTCCAACTCACCGAAATGTTGTATGGAAAGCACTGAGCGGTGCAGATGAATCCCGACTGGGAAGGACAAGCATCGCTTGCTGTGCGTGCAGTCTTTCCAGAAACACTCCAACGTGAAGGAGAATGGAGGCTGCTGGAAGCAGGAGCCATTGCCTGGCTTGGAAGATGTCCTAGATGTGGCCCTACGTTTCGTGATCGTGCGGGCAAAGAATTTGCACTGCAGTCTGCTCAGCGACAGGATTCTGCTTCAAAAGCACTAGGTGCATTTAAAAAAAATAGACGTTTTTATCATCGTCAGCTGTTCCAGATGATAGGTTAGAAATGCAAACAGCAGAGCCCCAGAACAGTGCCATTAGTGTTGCAGACCCCAGAGGTGATGTGCTGGAGACATTCAGGCCACTCGTTTTGACTTAGTGGGTTGACTCCGAAACCTGAAGATTGCAAGTAAAATCTGTATGCTTTTTAACCTTTCTTACTGCTCATGGTCTTAGATTACCTCCCGGGATTAATTTTTTTAGCTTAATGTTCCCTGCTCAGCCTCCAGATCTCCAGCACCCTCCCAGAGAACCTACATGGTCCAGTTAAGTGTTCTCTTTGCTGATGTCTGCAAGAGTCGTTCAATCAATCGAATTCCACTTCCAGAGATGATGAGAACCACAGCCATGATTATCATTGTGCATCTTCCTCGTAATGCATTAGGAAAATCTCAGTTTAAAAGGTAAATGAGGGTGCTCTAAATTTTCTGTTTGGTGAGCGCTGGGGCACTGGGCTCTGCAGCAAAACGTGGGGTTTGGTTTTCAGGAAAGTCAGAGCTCTGGTCGTAGCGTGGTTTTGTGTTCCTTGCAGTCAGTCGGAAAGTGGCGTTGTTTTTAGGGTTCTTCCAACCTGCAGTTACTCATTTCCCCGTTATCTTGTTGTCAAAATGTATTACGTAGGAAATTACTGTTTAGTTACTTCAGCTGTATTCCAGATGTGGTGTGTCAAAAACCACCTAAAAATGTCATCTTTCCTGATGGCTAGTCAGATCAGCGTGCAGTAAAACACCGAGCTGATGGCCACTTGTGCATGAAGATACCAAAAGGCCAAACCCGGCAGCTCTGTGGTTTCCAGCTTGTCACCTTCCCATCTTTTCGATCCCGTGGGTTTTGGCATTAGAGGTATCTGCTCTGCCTCCCGAGAAGGTTGGGTGGGCAAAACTGGCACTGTGGGATGCATCCAGCGGGCAGTCCTCCCGATTTAAGCAACTCCTTTAAATTTTCCTTAAGCTCTCCAGGGCTGTTTTGTTTGACCTTTATTTAGTTAGAGTATCCCTTCTAGGAAAGCAATTATTGCCAGCCCCTTGGGTGGCTGCTGTAAACCAGGTTTTGCTGTACTGAAGCAGTTGTGGTCACAAGCTCTTTAGTTAAGCATCAGCTCTAGTTTCTAACCCTTTTTTCTTCATAACCTGAAATAAATTAATTTTGGTTTCGAAGTTTCTATGGCTTGTCTTGGTGTAATAGTGAATTAGGTGCTGGTTTTAGCTTTTCTTTTCTTTTTAATGTATTGAATTAGGGAGAAAAAGAACTCTATTTTCGTCCATCAGTTTTAGTTAAATTATTGTATTAATTCAATTACTTTAGAAACTTGAGCAGTGAAGACGTCCAAGAGCAAATCTTATTTTTACAAATAGGAGGCAGCATTGAAAAACCTGCCTGTTTTGACAAGTCGGGCAGAAATTTAAAAGAAAAATTAATTAGTTGTACTGCTGAATCCTTACTCCGATAGCTTCATGAGTAAGTAGTGAGAAGCTTTCCATGAGTTTCTTGAGCATCTCTGTTAAGTGCCCCCACAGAGCTACTTGGTCTCACAAGACTGCAGTTTAATCTAGCTCAAGGACTTTACAAACTCCACAAATCAAAGGCTTCTTTTTTTTTTTTCTCTTTTTTTTTTCCTTTTTAAGTTAGTACTCTAGAAACATTGAGCAGCATCAGGTAATGCTAGTGTGGTGGTAATGCTGAGCTATGAAGCATTTCAGTGCCAATAATTTTTCAGATTTTCCTATGGAAGAAAAATAACTTGGACTTAATACATGTAGCTGTTTCTATTCCCTTCTTTTTTTACCTGGTTTAATATATCTCTCTGTTTATTGCTACGGCACGGCCTTAAAAATCCACGGGATGTTCAGCCTGATCAAATAACACAATGAAGAGCGTTGCCTCTCGAGTGCTGAATTCCTTAACCTTATACATCACTGCTACGTTTGGCTGTTGCTATAAATGAAGTTGAAAACTCAAAAGGCTCAGAATGAAACAAGACTTCATTTTTTTTTTTCTTTGGGAATTTCTCTTTAGAGTCTCATGTATCCATTTAAATGTATGAACTGCTATATTTAACCCTGAAAACTTCTGGAGCTTTGAAGATTTCTGTGCAAGAAAAGCTGGTGTTGGGATACGCGCGCGTGTGTGCGCGTGTGTACGCAAACCCACCGTCGTTTGTGCTGTGGAGAAGTTGTTTTAGGGTATACTTTTACTGAGACAGAAACTGTGACCTTACCAGTGTATGAGATTCAGAGACTTATATAGGAACAAGGTAAAACCACAGGTAGGAATTGCTGAATAATTACCTTTAGACCAACCTGAGCAAGAACCTTCCCAAGAGGGCAAGCTCATTTAATGGTTCCTAAAACTCAATCTTGTGGATGTCAATGGTCATGCTTGATTATTTGCAGCAGTGTTTTATGAAAAAGCAATAAAAATGCATTGGGAGTGTACAGAGGAAAAAGGGAACAATAAATGGGTTTAGTTTTTCAATTGAGTCCCTTCGGTGCGAACAGGTAAAGGCTACGTTTCATGCTGCTGTGCCTTAGCTATTTGAAATGTGCGTGTGTGTGTGTGTATCTACCCAAAACGCTGCTGTGCTCCGCTAGCTTATGATCGACAAGAGACCAGCAATGAGAGGAAAAAATTCTTATGTTTGTTTTAGAGAGAAAGCAATTACAGTTACGGTTAAAGGATTAACCTGTTTTTCCAGCTACGTGTGCGCTTATCTGGGAGGCCCTTTAGAGAGCCACACTAACAAGTACAAAGCTTGGCGAGAGGTAGAAAATGTCATGTCGTACGCTCTAGATTATTCCTGGTGTTAATTACACTCTTACGCGTCTTTCCTTCCCTCTTTTGGGCTCTGAAAAATATCCCACAATGCTGCAAAAGTGGCAAGCGAATAGCCCCGAGTTGCTACTGACTCATTTAACCAGAAAGGTCTGGATGCGTTCGGTATGAACGAAGGTGGGTTATGCATACGTGATATTTTCAAGAACTTGGGGAGCAGGTAGCGCTGCGGAGAGAATAGCTGGTTCTCACGTGATTTGAGGTGTTAAAGGTAGGCTGAGTGTTCTGGTGGATAAAACACTGGCCTTTCGACCTTGGTTCCTGTCCAGCCAGAGATCTGGAAATAAATGAGTTTACTGCTGACACTCCAATCCCAGCAGACGAAACTTCACACCAAAATGCCCCCACGTATAATTTGTCACATTTGGCACCTGCTACTAAGAAAAGAGCAAGAAGCGACCCGGTGCGGAGATGTAATCATCTTTCACCTTCCTGCTGGGGGTGGGAGTGTAACGGGGACAATCCAGAAATGCTTTCAAGTCTGGGCCTCTGAGCCACCTCCAGACATCGCCGTCTTCTGCAAACCTGTTACTTGTAGGAAATCACCTGCCATTAGATTTGTGCAAGGTTTTTGAAGTAGATTGGCTAGAAAGTCAGAAATGGGGGGTGTTTATTACCTTTTTTTTTTCTTTTTTTTTTTTTAGGAATGCTGTAAAAGATAGTTGTCCTTGTAGGAGTTAATCTGAACAATATTGTAATTTGCTGGTCTGGTTTGGAACAGCTCGGTAGCTGCAGTGCATTTATTGCAGGTAATTGCACCCGACAGCGCTTCTGGTGCATCTAAAGCTTAAGTTTGAAAACAAATCGCTGTTTGGCCACAAAGTAAAATGCAGCTACTGTATAAAAACAGGTGTATTCTTAGAAAGCTGGAGTAAAAGAGAAGCTGGAATACATAAAAATTCTTTAATCCTGGAGATTTTTTAGGCTGCAGTGATAAGCCAGAAATGCTTTGTAAAGCGCACGCATTATTTATTAAATACTGCCATTTCAGCAGCAGACAAGTTGCAGAAAAGGAGTTATCTGCCCAGAGGAGATGATGATTTCAAAGACGGGGTGTGCTGGGGAAACCCAGAGGGGAGAAGAACTGAAGTTTGGTTTGCTCGGTTCTGCTAACTTCCCTCTTGTGGCCACAGAGCCATAGGACCATGGCATTTCCTTCTGCACAAGCGTTCACACTGAGGAGAGAGGATTGCTAAATAGCAGGAGCTGTGGGGAATGGGAAAATTTAACCCTCTACAGAGAGGGAGCTAGCAGATGAGAAGAGGGGGTAAAACCTATTTGCACTGAGAATACCAACCTCTCTTGGCCCCAAAGTGGAGCTGAGCTCGTCTCCGAGCCTGCGTGGCTGTGCAGCCTGGCTTTCTTCTGGGAACGTGCTGATGACAGGCTGCCAGTGTGCTGCACCGCGGCTGCCCGTCAGGCTGGCCCCTGAAGGAGGAGGTCGGAGGAACACAGGTTTGATCTTAACACACAGCGGGGGGCTTTGCCATCGCCTTCTTGAAGGTTTGAGGTAGAAAGCTGTAGTTGCTGATTTTCATGTTACAGGGAGATTGCGGGCTTTGTCTTTCTGCGGAAAGGGTGTGATAAATCTCAGACTTTCAGTTGCTTTGAGAAAATATTTCACTCTCGAGAAATTGTCTGTTGGGGTGCAACCTCTGAACGTGTGTAAAGCATGGGACGCTTTTGGTGTATGTTGCCAGTCAAGACCTACGCCCAAATTTTATTGACATGAGTGTTTCCAAAGAAAATAAGCAACTCAGAGCTGTATCTGATTAATTTTCTTCTTGAGGTTGTCTAGGTAAACCTCCGAGCTGGACAGAGAAGAGGGGAAAGGTGTCTTAACCGTATTTATTTACGGGTTTGCTGGATATTATTTATTTCCTGAGCCACAGTAGCATCTCTGCTTAGTGAGAGCAAACAGATCAGGAGACATTTCGAATAATAGGTTTGAGACGTAGGTGAGGATACTGCTCAGACCTGTAATTCAAGCCCTTATTTCATAGGTTGCAAAGGATTGATTGGCCTCTGGACACACTATGAGGTGGTTCCCTCTTCCTTTGTTCAGACCTGCGGGAAAAAAGAAGATCCAGATATTAATGTTGTCTCTCCTTTCAAAAGAGAGTGCTTTTGGAGGGATTGTCTCAGTATTCTCATTCTCAGGTCTTCATTTAGATAATGTGACTTCCCCTAACTCGGTGGAAGCCAATAAGGTTTATACCAGAGCCTTGGCACTCTATAAATTAAATATGAGGAGCAGTGTTTGAAGTTTAAAGCCCTCCCTCCTCCTGCTAGCTCAGATTTTCTGCTGCTGTGCTTTTTTCTTTATGCCTGAGCACCTTGCTGACAAGTGCTAATAACAAAATGCCAAGAGAGGGTCCAGTCGGAGTTACCACACATTAAACATTCTGAACTTGTCCTTTTGCTCATAGATTGTGCATAATTAATAATTAAACGGTTTCAGTTGTAATGGGTTGACCTTCTTGAACTGTTCATTATTCACAAGGCAAAGGCATCACTCAAACTTTTTTCCTATCGCCCTTCCCCGTTCTCACCGTGTGCGCACGGTTCGGCTGGTTTTGAGAAATCAGAGACTGGTCTTGTCTCTTCCTGCAGCAGATCCTGGCCACGCAAATGTTGCTTGGACGCTTAGGGCAACAGCCAGTCTTGGGAATAAGCTGCCTGGGGGTGTAAGAGGCCAGCGGTGCATCGACCCTTACAACCGCTTCTATCTTTACTGCCATTTTAGCAGCATCCCCAACGTACAGGTCTTCATTACATTGGTTAATAAATACGGCATTTAATGAAAATGAAAGCGCCATTTCCTAGTTTAAAATGCATATGCCCATTCCTCACTCCCTTAAAGTCTTGGGTTTCTACTTTTTTTGCCTCTACAGTGTTATTTCTGTGGTTGAGTGGGTAAAATAAGGCAGGCCATCGGGGCACAGCTGGACCGTTCCCTGTGGTTATCTCAAATGTGACTGGGTAGAGCCTCAGCCAAAGTCTGGGGAACTTCAGGATGCAACATAGGATGTATTTATTTTGTGTAGTCTTGGA
This sequence comes from Psophia crepitans, assembly GCA_013399095.1. NCBI lineage: Eukaryota > Metazoa > Chordata > Aves > Gruiformes > Psophiidae > Psophia > Psophia crepitans. The sequence continues at coordinate 41,961 of VWZZ01007395.1, read as the reverse complement.
AATTTTTGCTTTTATACAACAATGTTGTGGTTGCTCCATTTACAGCAATAGCAACACTTTCTCATTAGAAATGGCGCTACAAAATACTCTCACCTTCCTGCTACTCAAGTGGTCTTGCATAGAACAGTATCAGAAATTGAAATATTTCAGTCATTGGTTTCCCTGGGTCGATACTGTAACGGAATGGATGTTTTCTCCTTCCAGCTAAGGTAAACTGCGACATTTTGAGGCAGCTTTTCAGTGTTCACCCTTGGAAGCAGTTGAGGGTCTGTACTACCCTGGTTCAGCTAGATCAGAAACCTGCCTCCCTCTCCCCTACCTATCAAACCTCTGCTGCAAGGTAACAATTAGCTCATACATACAGGAGTGGAACCAAAGTTTTCATCTGCACTGATCTGTTTGCCCTCAAACACATTTCCAGCAAGTATTCTATTCAGATTGATGCTCTTTCCCAACAGGTTTGTGGTTCATCAGGCAAACAGCCTATAAATTTGTGGGTGCCTGGTCTAAAATCCTTGGAAAGACTATATAAAAGCATCTGGTTTTCATACTGAGATCCAGTTGGTGTTCATCTCCACCCAATCTCTTCATGAGCCCCTGAGAGCAAAGCACCCAAGGCATGGCCATGACTGGTAGGTCTATGGCAGAAGAGAGTAGGCCTGGATGGAGATGAAATACCTGCGTTGTACAGAAAAGTGTGCCCTCCCCCCAAAAAAAAAGTAGCATTTAACATTAACTTTCATCCAGGTGGAATTTTCTTGCACGCTTACGCAGGAGCACCTTGCCTCCTGGCTGAGCCGCAGCTCAGGAGCTGCGTGGTCAAGGTGTTAGTACTGACATCGGAGCAGCTTCTTCCCTTGCCTGCGTGAACCCCGAACGCTGGTGGCTTCAGAGCAGTTCATCAGCTGCTCCTCCCCTCTCGTAACCAAGTTTCACTCTATTATGGGTCTGTCATCTCTTTGTGATTGCGGAAATTATCACCTACCGTATTAGTGTGAAGTGCCGTATGCCCGTCCGCTTCCCCAGCACGGACTGATCCGAGCTGGCAGCCCCCTTAGAGCGTATTTTTTACCTAAAATAAACAGCGGGGGTAGGCGACTGGGCAGAGCCAGTTCCCTGGGGAATGGTCTCCAATAGCTTCGCCCTGTAGTTTTCAAAATGATCTGTAATACGCGGCCAGAGTGTTTCCTCCCTGTTGTGCTTTGAGTCGGTGCCACTCCTGCCACTTCAGGTGCAAGGACAGCAAGAGACAAGAGACTGGACGAGATGGTGCTGGGGAGAGGCAAAACCTGCTGGGCTCCACGCTGGATAAGCAAACCTGGCATTGGGCTCTGCCTCTTCTGGATTAATACAAATAATTTTCATGCGCAGCTCTTTGAAGTGGTGAAAGTTTAATTGTGCTGCTTATTTCCTTGTGTTCCTTCCACTCTCCAGTGGAAGCCTTCCTATATTGATGTCATTTATAAGTTTAGAAACAATAACCTCGCCCTCACCCGGTCTAAGTTCAAAGAGAATTTGGGCATGTTATATCAAACACTCCTTGTATTTAATAGAAGTCTTTGAAAATTGTAAAGCAATTTTGGCTTCTCCTTTTACTCTTCAGTTACTTTTGATTTAATTGTATTTTCCAGCAGTTTCCAATTGTTTGAATTGGAAACAAAGCCTTAATAAGAGTTCTAGTTAATTTTCTGTCTTGTAATTACCGATCTCATTTTTCTGATAATTGGCCACAGCAATTATATGTATATTTACTAATCACATAGGAGGCTCTGCAGTTGTGTCTATCTGCCACCATTGATAATGGCACACACATTGCAGAGGTGCTTTTATCATCTTCTTTTTTCCACTACATCAAAGCTATTTCCTCGCATTCTCAATAATGAATACATGCATGCATTTGACACAGTTGTGTGCTAGAGAAATTGTTTGGCTCCCACCAAATGCTGCACGCTCTGAGTTTCTTGCCTGCAGCGCTGGAAGGTTGTATGTAATGATATATTGCTCATCCAAATGGCCAAAGCACTCCAAAGCACAGTGAGATTAAAATAAGTCATTCCTTTGTTAATTTAAATAGGTGCATGTATCATACTTTGCAGGGTACTTTGTGTAGGGATGTCAGGGAGGAAAAAAGCCGCCGAAAGGTATTTTTAATAGCAAATGAGAATAGATGAGAATGGAGTCATTTGCAGCTGCCTGTTTTATGTGGCTCTCTTGTTCCAACTGTAGGTCTAATGAGATGACACTGTTAAAGTACTCTGCAGTGTAATTTCATTACATCCTGAGCTGTTACACTATAAACACAGTGGAGCTCTCTGTCATTCTTGGAAAAACTCCTAAATTCGTAAAGCCCGTCTTTGCAAATGGTGATGTTGTTTGTTCCCTCTTTGTATTTTTTTTTTTTTGTCTGGTGCTCTTAATTTTATTTTTTTTTTCCCCTTTCATAAATACCGGGTGGTTATTTGCTACCTCTAGCCTGGTAAAGCCTGCGTTTTTTCCTCTTAAAAATTATTTTGCCTTTTAAATCTAGAACAGACAGCATATGAGGACAGCCTCTAAAATGAATAAGTGTAAATAAACATGAGTGTAAATAAATAGCAAATGCAGTGAAAGAAACAAAGGTCAACACAAGAATAATTTCACAGCTCTTTGTTAATTACAAGACCATTTGTGTGTTACTTAAATAATCATTAATTTCTCATTTACACTTTCCCTACCTTCCTTTTTACCCTGTGGCTATCATTGTCCTTTTTTCACCTCCCCTCAGTGTCTTTCCACATGTTTTTACCCATTGTGTAATACTCATTAGTTGAAATTCAGTGTTTTATAACACATTCTCAGAAGAATTTGTACCTTTCTCCCTCAAATTCTCTGTGTGAAAAGGGGGCTCTGTCGCTGAGTCTTTTTTTTTCCCTTTTTTTTTCTTTTTCTTTTTTGTTGTCGCAGTTATATTACTCTCCTAAAAAAAAAAAACAACAAAATTATCTTCTCTCCTTCTGACTCTGCTTCTTGTTTCAATCCAATCCCAGGAATCGCCGGTCCTTCCAGCCGGGGAGTTCTCTGAGCCATTTGTACACTTCATCACTCAATGGTAAGCTCAGTTTGCAAACATGCCATGCCCTCAATGTAAATGATACATGCCATTAACTCTGCAGCTCGGCGAGACCTTATGGCTTTCCTTGCATCCTTTCTGAGAGAAGAGGGACTTGGGGGCCTTGGGCAGATGGGGCAGCAAAGCTAAGCAAACTGTTTAAATTATGTAAACGTTATTTACACAAAGGGTCGTAAAAGTACTTACAAGGGTTTTTTCCTGTTTTAATAAACCCGCCCTGAACGTGGGTGCAGTCTTGTGCGCTGAGACTCCGAAGAATTCATCTGGGGGGGAAAGAGGCCACAAAGACTCGTGTGGATAATAGCATTATTCAGGGCTTTTAAAAATATTACTTATAAAATTGCCTCAATATTTAGAAAGGCAAGCAGCTTTGATTAATTCATCGCCTTCTCAGTAAGTAATTTTTACTGAGAGTCGTATTTTAAAACACACCACTGGGTATATTTTCTTTCCTTAAAACTGAATAGTTCATTGAAAACCTTTTAAATTAAAGGAGAATTGGGGAGAGGAGGAATTCGTAGAATAAAGAATTTGTACAATAAAGAATACAGTTCTTGAGTGACTAGAGAATACAAATCGTGAGGATAAGCTGTCCTAAGGAAACAAAGTGAAAGGAAGATCTTGTCTTTTAACTGTCTTATTCCTCCCACCAAAAAAAAAGGGGGGGGACATTCATTTCTTTATGGCAGAAGAAACAAGCTTGAAATTTGTACAAAAATGATTTGTCTGATGGAGGAGCATCCCTTCTGCAAACATGCGCTTCCAGGGCTGGATGCTCAGCTCTGCTAAACCAGATAGAGCCATCTCAGCGTGTGCCACTGCGAGCCGCAGCCGCGTGGCCGGGAGGGAGTCCTGCTCCGGGGACGCCTCCTCGGCCGAAACAAGGCGCCGGGAGCCCTCGTCCCCACGCAGATCCGTGGGTTGGGCTTCGCAGCACTTTCAGGGTCTCTCCTGCATGTCAGGGCCACCGCCGCAAAAATCATCTCAATAAAATTGCGTTTTGAGTGCATAACATGGGGGAAAGTGCCTCTCAGGACTGACATGGTATGTAACAAATAACACAGACACGGGAAGCAGTCTGATTATCGGTTAATTAAAGGAACTAAATAATTAAAGTTTGTGTAACATAGGCCTCCGTTTTCAGTAGTTTCAGCTTACAAAGAGCGACGCTGTTTGGAGGATTCTGCAGCGCAACTAACTGATGCGCGTGGAGGTCGATGCTGCTTGTCCTCGCCAGGAAAAAAAAAAAAAGGGGGGACGGACTGTTTAAAAAAAAAAAAAATTTCATTTAGGCAGAGGGAGGGATAACCCATGTTAAAATTTTCACAGATGTCAAACTGAAGCATAACTGATGGTGGCTAATAGCTTCGTTTTCCCTGGGGACGCAGCTACTTTGGACTGTCAGATTAGAACTGCTACCGACCTACTCGTCAGACAGCTCGCCTTGCTTGCTAATGCCCGCGTTGTTTGAGGTGCTGGTAGTTACTTGTAGGGAAGGTAAATTGTACCGTTCATCCCTCCGATTTACAGCACAGAGCATCTAGTATTTTAGACACAGCATTATATTGGCTGTACTTAGTGGGAGGCATTGCTGTTTAAAAAAAGGCAAATAAGGAGAAACAACATGCTATTTAAGCAATCGATTCCTAATAAGTATTAGAGACATCAAGTGAACGGCATATCAGACTTTATGACTTTATGCCAATTACGCCATAAACGGGGGCTGTTTGGATGTAATCCAATTAGTCAGTAGGCAGCTCCTGATGGTCACCTCTGTGCCACGTTTATTGTGTTCCTTCATGCAGCTAAGCACAGCCTTCAATAGCTAATTGCACCTGTTGCACAGAAAACTAGGACTATTTGGATGAGAAACATGATCTTATAAACAGGTTAATGCTGCGTAATGAACTATCACCCTGCAGGGTAATGGAAATAAATGTGAAAAAATTAAGGTAGAAACCCCAGGGTATTGCGCGTTCTCCTGAAGCTGTTAGAGTTAACATTTCCCACCTGTTTGTATAATACTTTGTGTTGAGCTATGTAATAAGCCCTAGCAAAATGAGAAGCAACTTACTGTGCCTTCTGAGCCGACGGGTTTTCAGCGATCCCTGTATTTACCCACTTCTGTGGTTACCAACAGTGTAAAGCGCTACGTCCCGTAAGGGGGGGAAGGAAGAAACCCATTAACGTTTTGGCCACTCTTTGGAACCCTGTCTGCCATCGGCACATGATAAAGTTAAGCAATATGTTTAATTTCTTCACTCTTTGTTAAAAAAGGATATCTTGAATATTTAAGCAAGTAGAATAAATGCGCAGTTGTTTATGTATGAATGTTTTGTTTTATGACGCAGCATGAAAAAGCAACCAAAGGAAAGGCCAGCACCTGAAGATTTAATGGTAAGTGAAACTTCAGACCCCCTCAGTACATATTTGTCTGCGAATATTTTTTATTCACATATATATATAAGTGTATCCATTTTTTTCCTGCATTTTTCAGTATGTACAAATTTAAATCAAAACTCTTTCTGGCTTGTGCGGCAATGACGTGTGCAGAGAGTGAGCAAACCAAAGGTGGAATTGTGATCCCACTGAAGCTAACGAGTATTTTGCTGTTACCTCCATCGTGGCCAAGGCTCCACTTGCGATTTGGGGAGTTAATACAGAACTTTCACAGCCAGTATCAAATTTCAATCAAAACCATTGTGATGCTTAGTACACTTCCCCCCCCCCGCCCGGTTTGTATGTCCAGGGATTACAGCTTAATGTAGGTCACGCTTTGTCGTCATTTGCCAGTCTTAACCTTTGAAAAGCTGAATACTGAAAAACAGAAGATATGGTCCAAATACTATATTTTTAATGAAATGCAGGAGCTACTGTTTGCACTTCTGTTCCTGTAAAATGCAATTAGATTGGCTACAGAAGGGTGAGGTAATATGTAGCTTTGGTCTGTCCGTAGAAGGGTCTCGGTGTTGGAATCAGAGGCAGCTTCTTCCGCTCGCAATTGTCATTATTTCAGTAAGGCAATAATAGGGTACCTGCCCTCAAGCGGGTCCCCTGTGGCTGTGCACTTAATGCAGAGTGCTGTTTTGACTGGTTTTAAGCAGCTAGAAAAATACCGTATCGAACAATTATTACAAATATTTGCAATAACTTACATTGCAGATGAGAATTGTCGCCCCCCTCTGACTCGCATCAAATACCTCTGATTTTTAAATGTTTCATTGCTTCTCTCTATATGCTGTGTTACTTTGAGGTTTCTGTGAAGTCGTCATAATTTATTTTCGGTGCATTAAATGCGCAGGAAAAACTGCAACAAGATAAGGACAGGTTTGCATCTTTTCGTTCCTTGCTTAGACGCTACTAACCGCAAGCAGAATAAACAAGTGTTTCTGTTGCAGCTATTCTCTAGTTAAAGGCTAATCTCTGAAGATGCCCTGGGGCAGGTATCTCACAACCCAGACTAGTCTCAATTTAGATCCTGGTTAGTAAAGTATTTAACTGTGAATCTAATTTTAAGGATATTAACTTCAATAGATCTACAGTTGAAGTTAGGCACCTGCTTAAATACCTTGGTAAAATGAGGCCTTAAAGTTTATCAGAGCCCCTCCGCTTTGTGGTGGTGCGTGTCTCGTACGAAAGGCTTCCACTGCCTTATTTTGTCTTTTTTATTAACTTTTGATGGTTGGAAAATTCTTGCAGTTAGTCACATCTGAGAAAACTTGGAACAGGTTCTAGAGATGTAGACACATTTACCTTGTGCACTATTATGCTATGGCTGGATGGCTTAGCTATTAAAACAAGGGAATAGGGTTTCATAAAACCTATATCTGTTTGTAAATGCATGTTTCAGTGATGCAATAGGCCTGCCACTTATAAATAAAACATCTGCAGATCGCACATACCCCCATAAGTATATATGTATGTTTGTAAGCAATAACACCACTCCAGGGTGTAGAGTCATAAAAATGAGGCCAAAGGGTGAGTGCCTGCAGTACCAGGGAAGTGCACAGATTTATCTTTACAACTACATGCCCTGGAGTGTGCTAGTCCTCTTTTAGGGAGGTATTTTGTAAAATAATTTTCAAATCGTAGCAGGTCAGGATTTTAAAAAAAAAAAAAAGCCTTCTTACTTTTTAAACAAAATCTTTTGTTTAATGCATTCCTCCCCCCCAATGCTACTTTCTATTCAATTATAAATGAACTTGCAAGAACAAGTACTAAAGCATGGAGTAGGCTGCTGCTGAAATAACGAAGTGACCCAGTCCTTGCCTGCAGTGTGGCTGACCCTCATAAGCTGCCCTAAATTCCCTCCTCCAGCCTGCCGGGCTCAGAGCACCCTGTGCTTTTCTGCAGCGCTCACTGTTAGCTCAGGAGTTGCTCGCCAGTCGAGCCCTTTACCTTCTTGCGCTTCCCATCTCGTCAAGGAGCACTTTATTTATAAAACTCATATGCGCGTATATATATATGCACACACACTTAATATGTCTATATACACCCAGTGTATCTGTACATACATATACAGAGGGGTATATAAATTACCATACTTTGTTGGAAAGCAAGGCCAGATCAAAAGCTGTTAAATATCCTCTGAATTCTAGAATTGCTGCCTGCGATATCCTTCCTAATTCCACGTCATCCATTTCTGAAACCTCTGTTGTAATTCTGATGGACATCTCTGCGTTAACTGTCAAGAGGGGGTGGAGTGACGGTGATGATTGAAGACCTAATTGCAGCCTCCCAGTGCCTGCAGGGGCTGCAGGAAAGCTGGAGAGAGGCTGGTTGCAGGGCAGGGAGGGCCAGGCCAAGGGGAAGGGCCTGAAGCTGCAGGAGGGGAGCTGGAGCTGAGCTGGGAGGCAGCAATCCTTCCCTGGGAGGGTGCTGAGGCCCTGGCACAGGGTGCCCCGAGAAGCTGTGGCTGCCCCTGGCTCCCTGGCAGTGCCCAAGGCCAGGCTGGATGGGGTTTTGGGCAGCCTGGGCTGGTGGGAGGTGTCCCTGCCCATGGCAGGGGGTGGGAACTAGATGGTCTTTGAGGTCCCTTCCAGCCCAAACCATTCTGTGGTTCTATGATACTGTCAGTGAAATCCTGGACTTGTCAAGCTCAGCTTGCCATTGATTTAAATAAAGGCATGACTTCGTCTTGTTCATTGGGTTTTGGGTTGGGTTTTTTGTTTAGAAGAAGTATCCTAGCAAGGATGAAAGGTGCAACATGTAATCATTGTTAAGTTCAGACAAAACAGCAGAGCGCAGGCTTTCTCCTCTATGGGCATTAACTGTACTGGAAGTCACTATTTTGTAACCAGTCTAGTATAATTAAAGACTGAAAGCAAAATGAAGGGAGCAGAGCATCAATCTTTTTCTACTCTCCTGATAATCGGCAAATTGTTACATGCATTTTAAGAGCCGACTAACAAGTCACAGGGCTACATCAAGGATGGATTTGCCCCTTCTGTCATGCTAGGAAGCCCTTTTTTATAGAAGTCACTATGTGCATTTTGTCTGAAAATAGGGCCAAAGCCAAGGCTGAATGAAATTCCTGTATAAAGTCAGGCTCCTTAGTACCATAGATATTCTTGTGCAAGCGAACGCCACATTTCCCTAACGGCTGGCATGAGGCGGGTTCCTGTATGTACACTCGGTCGCTGTGCTCTGTCTTCCATATACCCATCCACAAAACCAGATCTAACATCAGTTTCTCTGTGTAAACATAATCAACAATTTAATTGTTCCAAAGTATTTCAGATTAACCGACTTTTTCCACAGGAGTGGAAAAGAAGTGATTACCGAGCAGTGAGAAAATTGTCCATCCTGGGAGCAGAACAATCTTTTATCATTCACGGGTGGTTTTACTGAACCTTGTGCTTACAGCCTCTGCTCTTTTGCCTCAAGTTTGTTTCCTCTGAAGAAGAGGAAGGCACGTAGTCAGTTAAATGGAACGTACTCCTGTTTCAGCACCTAGAATATGCAGCGTCTTAGCATATTCCTCCATCTCTCCTCTCTCCCCTTCCAACTAGAAAAGGAAAATCTCAACAATTCTTCTGTATCAAGATTTATTTTTTTTTTCCCCGCCGTGAACTTCCTGTTTTCAGCCAAACCGCGGAGTTCTCTGGCATCGCGAGCCTGGCTCCCAGGGAGATGCAGACGTACGTGTGTATTTAACAAGTGTGATGTGGCGGTACGGGTAGGGTTTAACCTCCCACTTGTACCGCGTGTGTGGGCAGGCATCTGCGGGCTGCTTTGGCTCAGGAAGCTGTGGATCTGACTGTATTTACGGTATTTTTCAGAAGCTTTCCATTCTAAGCTCTATTTAATGGAATCTATGCATAGTAAGTAATCAGGTCAGAGAGAAGCAACATCCCCTGTTTGAGATCAATCGCTGGCTAATACTTTATCTAGGCCACTTTATTATCTCATGCTGATTCCATTCCCATTCTCCTCCTCCTTTGTAGCATGCACTTCAGCTGTGGTAAAAGTACGTATCGCATACATATTAAAAACATATACCCATTCTATCTGTATGTAAATGTGTGAGACACAGCTGGATATTGCAGGAGTTTGATTTACTAATAGTTATTATCTGTTCTAGCTGTTCAGAGGCAAAGAGAGTTTCAGAAAACAAGCTAGCGCAGAAATTGCCTTTATGATATCACTATCCTGCTTTGGTAATTGTTTAAAATCTCTTCTTTAGCTGGAAGCTTGGCCTTTTATTTTGCAGATTGTTGTATGTGCTTTTCAGAAAGCCAGCAGAATTATTGAAGTCTCTCATTGAGTTTTTTGTTAGTACAGCATTGAACTCTACCATGCTACATATGCCTATTTAAACGAAAGCGATTTACTTAAAGAAATTGTATTTGAAATACCAAAAGCCAAGCATGTAGCGGTTGTTCCGTTATGCTTTCCCATGGATGCATAAAAGTAGTCTTTAGGATACCACTTGGATTTCTCAAGGGAAGGATTGGGCAGGGAGAGGCAGTGCTTTTGGCCAAGGATAGAGTCGGCTTCTGCACTTGATTAGTTTTGTGCAGGTCTTCTAATTTTTTCCAAGTCTCCAAATTTTAAACTTCTAGCTTTTTCGCCTTTTTTTTTTCATTTTAAATTACTGATGTTTTATTTCGGTGTTTTATTAATTTAGAAGACTGTATGATAAAATGTATATCATGTGTGTCAAAACCACTGACCTGCTGAAAAACAGGTTCTTTGGGTTTTTTAAATTTTAATGCCTAGTGTAATGTTGAAATTTCCCATTCCTTTGCATTCAGCAATCGCTCTTTCCATGTCAGGAATGGCGTTTAGACCAGGCATCCTGATCTCATTAGCTGCAATCGGCATTTTTTCAGATAGATCGTTTGTCTGTATATTTAAATGTGTTAAGATATGTGTCAAGATATTACACACTCTTAAAAATGGATCCTGGCTGGCTGTTCCCTCATCTTCAACAAGTATAGGAAATTAAAAATGAGAAGCTTTTAAGTCGGTATATTTAAGTCGGTATATTCTAGAGGCTCTGGACAGTAACACTTTTACCAGGTAGAGCTAAACTTGTTTGCAACTCGTTGTGTTAAACCATTGTTTCCAGCTCTTAGGAAGTACTTTTATAGTTAAACAAATGAAGGATCAGCATAATCCTACCTACCTGGGTTTTCATATAAACCTTCAGAATAAGGCCAATAAAATACTGCCACTTAGGTTTGTTAATACGAGGGATTTTCCCCAGCAGCTGATTTGGCTTTTCATTCAGCAGTGGCGTCACTGAGGAGCTGAGGTGGCTGGAGGGGTTGGGGTTTTGATTGTGTTAACTTTTGAGAAAGACCAGAGGGCTGTCTGCACTTTGCCTTTCGAAACACATCCCGTAAATCCTTTCAGAAACAGCTTTACAGGTTTATTTATTTATTTTCTGTCTGCGTCTCTCTAGATGTTTATGCATCATTGCTGGATCACAGTGAGACAAGAATTTTCCCTCTTTGGCTACTTACAAGCACTGTTTGGGGTCTTTTTTTCCCCTGAGCCAGTGCAGAATCTCCTATCAGCCATGATTTGACCAACATAAAATCGTCTGTGCTTGAACCGGTGATGGATAGCTTTGTTTGCAAACATTTAGACTCTCCTCTGTCACAGTGATCCCAGTTATTCACCCCATGACAAGCAGAAATTCTGACAGACACTGAAACGTGTGCCAGATGTGAAGGAAAGGGCGCTCTCCTGATTTCCAAGGAAAAAAGTACAGAACCAAGTGTTTTAGCTGTTGTAAATATGATAAATATTAAACTGTATCTGCAGTCTATCAATCCAGACATACAGTAGAGAAGGGGTCCTGGATCAAATCCTGGATGCGTTGGAGGCAATGCCAAAATTTGCATTGATTTCATTGATGCTAGGATTTTATACTAGGACTCACGATGTTCTTGTGTTTATCGTCTTGGTCACAGTAGCTCAGGAGTTGGAGAAAAAAATATGTTATCTTTTGGGTGACTGCGTTGCTCAACATATACCACACAGCTGAAATGGGGAAAGGTGGGTTATGGATCTTTCCCCCTCTCGCTTTCCCTCTGTCTTTCAAAAAGAAAGGGGAAAAAAAAAAAAGGCGAGAATCTCTGTCCTTGGGGACATGATTTGCTCTTCTTTGTCACTTGAGAAATCAGCTATCGAAATGGAGAAATACATTACATCAGTGTCACTAAATCCAGCAATTACAGAAGACTAAGGCTGTGACAAGGTTAAGTTGTGAGCGTTGGAGTTTGCAGGTGTTCTGTTCATCCACTGCCTTCTGCAGTCCCATCGCTCATACGACCGCTGACTTTTTGCAGAAAATGTGAACATCTGACTTTCTCTTTCTGACGTGCCCTAAAGCTCCTCAATATACTAACACTTTCCAGTAAAATGTGAAGAGAAATAACTTGAGATGGCTTGAAGAAGTATTGAAAATCTAAGGAAATTGGACAAAAACAAATTGGCAACAGCTTAGAGTGATACAGTTAATATTTTTGGTTACTTGAGTCTCCTGGGCTTTGCAGTTTAATTTGAGCAAATGTTTCATTTGGCACTTCTGGTTGTTTTGTAGTTCTCCAGACACAGAGACAAATATTTACATCTCGCCCTTGTTGGTAGCAGAATTGCAAATCTTTCGATTACGATGCATTGAGAAGTTGTGCATTTGCCTTGTTGAGATTTTTCTGTCAGCTGTCTTCCTTACATATTCATTTAAGAACAAAAAAAAAAATCTGTTAACAGTTCCCAAATAAGAGCTGTGTCTTTAATTCCCAGAATATCCAGAATATTGTCCTTTCTCTTCATTCCAAATTCATCAAGGAATTTGCTCTGACGGGCGACTGTTGAAATCTATGTGCAATACTTATTTGTACTATAAACCTGGAATTTTAAATGGATTCAAACGCACTGCGTGGGTTACAGTCGCTGGCGTTGGTGTAGTACCAGCTACTTGTGGGTCTGTATTCTGATTAGCACCTCAAGACGCTCCTGCGGTATTAAATAAGGGTAATAATTGCCTATGAATAAGCGGGGTATAAAGCAGGAGATACAGATATGCCTTCTTAGTGACCTGTGTGCATTATGCCTCAAATCCCTTAATCAGATTTGTGCCGGTTGATTCTTGCATCCGCAGAAATTCAGCTGGAGGATCAGGGCCTAAAGTAGTAAAAAATCAATTAATACTACTTTCTAATTTGTGCGGTTGACAAAAACGCATATAAATAGGGGACATTTTTCTACTTAAGAGGGCCGCACTGAAAGATTTTTTAATTGGATTTTCATTGTGATTGACAGCATTTGATTATGACAGTAACTTTATTTGGCTGGACTGTTACAGCCCTCTTGTTCAGGGGTGTTTTGTGGTGGGTGGTTTTTTTTATTTTTTTCCATCAAAGCTCTTTTTTTTTGCCTCCGCTGAATCCCCAGCGGAGCAGCAGTGCCTGTGAAAGAGCCTTTTAGCACCTTTGTTGCAGCCATCCCTGGTGATGATTGGACCCAGCTGGTAGTAGATAGGAAAATGTGCCTTTCACAAAGAGGTTGCATCTCCCGTCTCCTCCGTTTCAATAATTTTAAGAGCTCCAGAAACCTGTTGAGGATTAGAAGTAGCTTTAGATGTGAAATGAGTGTTAAGTATTAGTAATCGGGAGATTAGGGCCCCGGGGACAATGGGAGATAAACAACTGCAATTAAGGCAAATCTGCCAGAGTAAACAAAATTTAGCAGAAACAGATGCCCTAACCATTTTGGGGGATTGATTGAAGGGCACCGAGGAATCGATTTTTGTCTTGTTTACACTTCCAAACCCCTGTGATAAACTGGGAGGCTAAATATTTCATACAGCCTGATTTTAGTTAATTTTTTTCCAGCTCCTCACAGTAGGCCTGCTCTCTTCTAACAGTGACCAGGCCCGAGTTTATTCAGCATTCACAGGGAGCAGCTAATTGTCTATGAAGGGCCCCTGTGTTTAAATGGGCTTGACAGGAATTTAAATTTTGTTTCAATCAACCTCTGTGCTCACAGCCTGCTCCAGTTTCTAATTTTTAAATTAAACATGATTTTATTTTTATTTTTTTTTAAGCTGCGGCCTCTCCTCCGGAGCCGGCTGCTCGCGCTGCCACCCAAGGCAGCTGCCGCAGCACGGGAATGCGCAGGTTTATTAAGGCCGTAATAGCAAAGCACGACGAGCCGCAGCCGTGGAAAAGTTCATTGTCCCATAAATGTGCATCTGCCTGTTCGGATTTAATGGGAGATGCTGGGGTAAACGCTCGGCTGGTGTAAATCGGGACGGCTCTGCCGGCATCTGCCTGCGCGGCTGGAGAGAGACGGGGTTTCCACTGGGGAAAGGCTCCCGGTAGGGAACGGGGGCATTAAAATACAAGTCTGAGAATGGAAATGGTTTTCGTGGCCTCGGTCGTTTGTTCAGTGACCTTGTGAGACATTCAAAGGAATTCTATTTTTTTTGCCTTTTTTTTCCCCAAGCCAACTAGTGGTGATATATTTTGCATTCTTCTCTGTGTTTTCAGCAGGGCTTCGCACGTTTATTTGGAGGTCGTTTCATACCTGTGCTTTTTCTGCTCCGGAGCCGGGGTAATTTGACAGTGTATTCATGTTTGATCGTTTAATACTTGTGCTGTTTAGTCTCTTTACTAAAGCTGGCAAACATGGGGATGTTATTTTGCACAAGATGCAGACGGTATGCAAGCATGTAATGCAATAGGATCATACAGGGTACTTTTAAAAACATTTTATTCATTTGCAGAAACTTCATCATGGAAATGCTAGCGAAGTGCGGGCTGGTTCATTCTCCCTTCTTGCTTCCAGCCAGATCATTTTCTGGTTTGTTTGGGTTTTTTTGTTTGTTTGTTTTGTTGTTGTTGTTAGAATGTATATGAGTGCACACCTGTATGCAGGCATTCTTTACTCCAAGGTTTGGGTGAAAAACATTTAGGAGATTGCACAAGATCGTTTCTGTTTACTCCAGCTTAAAAACATTTAGGAGATTGTTTCAGTTTACTCTAGCTTAGTAAAGTTTTGTTGTTTTTTTTTCCCCTATCAGGAGAAACCAGTTTCTCAAAATGTGGAGAAACCAACTGGTTTTTCCACCCTTCTTTCCCAGTCTAGGGGAACGCTTAGTCCCCATGTGAAGGAATTACTATAAAAGCTTTTAATGTCCGACCAGCTCTCTTTGGTGTCAGCGAGACCAAGGCTGTGCTCATGGAGAGGCATGAGTTGAAGACACTTCTGCAGGTGGATCTTCATTAACATCAGAGCTCAGGTCGGGCATGTCTTTTTGGGGTGACTCTCTTGCTCTTTCAGAGCTACCACTTTCATTCTCGTCACAAACAGGTCTTGAAGCTCATGAGTTGAATCGATTTCAAATGAAACCAAACCAGAAGATATGCTCCAGGCACACACCTAATGAGCTCCAGCTACTAACGGGCGTTGTGTCTGCAGACCAGACTGGAGCTGGTCAAAAGTAAAACCTCTTCCATCCCTGAAACATTGCACCAATCGTTTCACTCTGCGGATCTGCTTCTGTTGTCGACAGCTTGCTAATGTTGACATACTCTTATCAGCCTTGGGCCACTCTCTCTATTCCTCTTCTACAGCTCTTCTTAACCTCAGCGGCACTTGCAAAAGCACATTCCAATTCTATTTCGGTTGCCTTAGTTTTTTTTAAGAGTCATCACACACACAAAAAAATACCTTTGCTGGGAGTTAGGTCGTTTTGTTAGCTAAGCACCAAGAAGCGTGCCAAGCACAGTTATCGGTTTAACAGCGAATATCAAAAGCAAAACTGCTGTGGAAAGAATGATCTGCAGATGGGCAAATAGACTCCTCTGTGTCACAGCCAAAACCAAAGCTCTGTAGTAAATTTAAGACTAGTATATGCCACAGAAAGAGAACAGCAAAAATCAGACCCATCCACGTATGCACCCGCGCACAGCCTGGGGTCCTGCAGTAGGATGGGATTAAGTTGTCTGAAGTCAGGTCCACGCTGCAGAAGTCAAGAGGAGCTGCACTGATTCCTCCAAGTCTGACCTGAAAAAAAACCACAACCAACTCCTCCTTGGCCCTGAGTCTGATGATGATTTGCCAGCTTGGAAACATCAGTCAAGTGCACAAGGGGTCTCTGAAGATTGGTTTTAGGACCACCAGCACGTTGTTTGGCTGTGGCCAATGTCCAAAGCTTCAGAAGGAAGTTGCAAAAGGTATTTTAATCATAATGGAAGGATCTGTACTGCTGTTTAAAAAGGGAAATTCAGGTGTGTCGTGTAGACAGTTCCTCTTCAGGTTTTCCGGTTTAGGTTAAGCTGTTCTTTCTCTTGGTCCATCCATGAAGCTTGGGGTCTGCTGTTAACGTGAAGACAAATTCTCTAAATTGCAGCAGAATTTTGGTGCCTCAACAAAACTACTAAACCAGTCGAAAATCACTTGCAACTAACTTTATCACATGAAAAGTAAAAGTGCATTGGTAAAAGTTAATCTACAAATAGATAAATAATACACAAAAGAAAAAACCCAAACCCAAAAGGAATCCTTGTCAAAAAAACAAAGCATAAGAAATATAGCTCAAGGACTTGACTGCTTAGTAGTGTTATCTTTTTATCTTTGCTTGATACATTTTGTATCATCTTTGCACTGTCTTCAATATCATCAGAGGGATAAAATCATTAGTGTGCTAATCCAGATAGCCATAGTTCTAACACTGACCTAGGCTAATCTGCCTTTGCAATTTCAAGAACTATGTTTGACTCCTCTGAAAGTAACCTTAAATTGTAGTCTTGTAAGAATTCCAGAGCTGTATCCTTCACTCCTTCTCCTAATGAGGTTATGACCAAATGCTCATTATAATTGCTTTAGACTCCTTTTAATTTTCAAGCTTATTAATCATAAGAAGAGTTATTTAAAATTGCATAAATTAATCTTAGATTAAAAGCCCATCAAAGCCTCGAAACAATTAAGAATAAGTAGGATTTCCCTGGGGCAGCAAGTTTTATTTTAATAGTGTAGTCAGGTGGATATCAGAACATTGAAGTATGGTAGTGATTAATGTATGCAAAATTTAAATGAGAGTTTTTAAATGGCAAATCTAAATCACATATTGACCTAACTGTAGGCTTTAACTGCATTGTCTGTCATATATTTAAACTGTTTAGTAATCAACATTTTAATTACAGTGTATGTTAGGGAGGCCATGCAACAAACAAAACTCACCACTTCCCGACACTCTGTGGAACTGTTTAGCAGGCTGGGGCTCTGCCGTTAGCTGTGTGGAATAAGGAATGAGGGAAGAGAGCAGAAACTTCAGGGAGACTGACGGTACTCGATTTTGCTTATGGATATATTCTTGTCCCTGCTTCATCTCCGCCCAGAAAATGCCACCGATCGATGCAGCTTTCTGGCCCTCTTTGCTACCCCCCATGTTCTCTGGACAAATCAATCCTTTCTGCACTCTGAGCTGGCAGAAGCTACAGGTGATGCCCTCATGGGGGTGGGAAATTCTGTGAAAACACTGTCTTTTGGTATGCTTTTGTCTTCTGGAGTGCCTGTGCCCTCAGCCTGCCTGTCGTGCTTGCAGCTTTGCAGGCTCCCACAGACATGCTGAAGCACTGTGTCTTTGGCCCCTGCCATGGGAGATTTCACTCCAGCAGCCAGCCCAGAACAGGCCCTCAGGGATGCCGAATTCCTTTCCAAGCACAGCCAGAGGCAGTTCTTGCCCTGGACAGTTGCTGTTCTGAGGATAGGAACTGGGAGCGTGAGCTGGGCCGGTAAACACTTGGTCCCAGATCATGCCCAGCCACGCAAGTACGTAGGAAAAACTGGTACTTTCTGACTAAACTTGCTGTGATTTGACATACGCAGTCCCATCGCTGCAGATGCTGCGTGGCAGAGACAAGGAGGCTTCATTTCTGGAGAAGTTTGTCTCTCAAAGCAAGGGTTGACCTTGCTGGAGCTTTGGGACACTGGGGCACGCTTTCTAGACACACGTGCTAAGCCTCCCAGGCGCTGCTGTTCCAGGCACTTTCAGCACTCACCCTTTTCTTTAGAGGGTTGCCTACCGCGGTCAAAACATATCCTAAAATTGCAAAAGTAAAACAAGAGATGCAACAGCCAGATCACACTTAAATAGTGTCTTGCAAGCTCTTTTCACCCATGTAATATTCTGTGTCTCCATGGAACAATGCAAGTGTCCGAAGCCTTCAGATGTTTTACCCCACTCAGGCCTTAGAAGTGAGTGATGGAGGGAAGCCTGCTGCACGGAGCAGCCCCTGAGGAGGACTCTGACACCTTCTGTGCCTGTGAATTAACAACGTTTTGGGAGTCAGCAAGAGAGTATTGGCCTGAGGATTCCTCGCTGCTATTCCTGGCTGTGGGAGCAGAAATCGGCCTTGTGGATAGCTAGCACAGATAATTAGAACAGCATTTAGTTTGGCTTGTCCTTGGAGGCAGGAGCTCTAGATGTAAAATCCTCCACTACTGGAGGCAGCACGGAGTGATGAATTCTTATATGTGCTGAGGTCACTAGAGAGGGACACAGGGTCACTCCGGGGTAGTTTTGGCTACTCGAGCACTTCATGTCTCCAGGTGTCCTGGGAAGATAGTCCAGCTCCAGAGCACAGGTTTGTATTTGTCCTGTTGGAGGTTTGGCTTGTGTTCCCATTAAACGTGGACGGGCAAGGATTTCCTCTGAGGTATGTGCCCTCAGGTAATTCCAAGAGCTGTGAATGGCATAGACGCATCGGTAGCAATCAGAGAACTAGCTGGGATAGTAACTGTGGTGACTGTTTTACAGCCAGGTTCTGATTTTCCAAAATTGCAGGGCGTTCGCTGCTTCAGCACTAGGGATGAGTTGCCAGCCAGGGTTTTCTGATGTCACATTCGCTCTGTGGCCCTCCAGTCAAGGTTGCTTTTGAACAAAGAGGGCACCTCCAGTGGAGGAAGGCATGGGTCATCCCGACTGATTCAGGAGCAGACAAGTGTCGTGATTTGGTCACGTTTTGCACAGAGGTGGTGCAGACACAGGCTGGAGTTCTGCCGAATGGCGCTCAGACATGCTGGGGTGGCAATGGGTGCCGATGCAAACAGGTGGGTCCCAGGTGTCCCACGAGCAGCGATGGGGCTGTGCAGAGCTGGGTCAGAGGATGCTCTTCCCAGGTCTCAACTCCTACTGCCAGGGAAGCCTTACCAGTGTCATCAGGGCTTGGGAAGGGGAGCAGGTCTCCAGTTTTCATTTTATTCTTGGAAGGTGCCCCACTGCTCAGAGGTGCCGTGTTTCGTGCAGGAAAAGCTCTGTGTGGATGCATCAGATGCGCCACGGAGACATTCACTGCTCCAAAGCAGTGACGTGCTGTTTCTGATAATGCCTAATAAACTGCTGCATTGTCTTTTCCCTCCCCCCACCTTTAAAAAATGGCATCAAAATTGCATGTTAAGCGGAGAGTGAGCTTCCCTTAAAGCAGCCTGTAGCCATCAGTAATATTTATTTTCTCTATTTGTTTTAAGCCTGTGAAGACTGTAGTTTCCTCCATACTGTCCTGATGGAGCCCTGACCAGCAAGCGTGCAATGCCCCTAGCCCTAATGTGCCATTAATGATAGGTTAATGTACAGTATAATGTTTTTTGGACTATGGGTTCATTACACTTCTGAGTGCAAGGTCCTTCTGCAGAGCGCCCAAGGTCCCATTGCATTATATCATGCAATAAAAATACCCTTTTCATATCACACGCTAATAAACTGTATTTGAAATGCTGTCTAAGGGCACTGCCATCGTCTTGATAGTCTGTGTCTGCAACAGTTGGGATCTTTTTATTACGGTTTTTGTTATGCTGAATTCAGGTTTTTAAATTAAATGCATAATTTGTCTGTGCTTCTTTGTAAGAAATGGAGCACAGTCCTTTAACTGCACAGTCTGGGAGAATTCCTGTAAAAGACAGCATTAAAAGGATGGCACTGTTGCAACCAACAGCAATGCTGCGTGTTTCCTAATGCACCTTGCATAAGCATGAGGTCTTTTCATGTCATTTGTAATTTACTAGGTGGGCTGGTTACGTTCGGGTGTCATGTAGTGATTAACATAAGACCTCGGTCCCTCTGGTGGTGTCTCTCCTCCCTCCCCTGGGGTTTATGTCAACATCTGTCTTTGCAGCTCGCTCCTGGCTGCAGGGAAGACCGGCTTTCGGGGTGTCGACAGGCAGCCCCCGAGTGTTTGTGGCAGCAGCCGTAGCCTGTGCTGGCTCTGCCGGTTCTCCTGCCCACAGCGTTGGAGCGGCACTAGCGCTCCACCAGCCTGGCTGCCGCAAGGGCAGGAGGGCGGCGGCGCCGCTCATCTCCCTGTGCGATCTGCTGCTTAGGCCACAGCCACCCCTTAGAGCAAGGGGACATCGGGTGGTGTTCTCAGGTTTCCTCCCCATAACCTTCGTGTCCTCCTGCAGTGGTGCAGCGCTCTGTGCTGGTGCAGGTGCCCCTGGACACTTCCTACCAGGGCAGTGCAGGGAGCAAGCACTGACCCTGGCATATCCTCCAGGAGAGCTCAGAGCAGCTCATGCCGCCCTCCCCAGTTTACCTCTCACTGCCCCAGGGAAAAACATGTAAGGGAATGATGCTGGGGGTTAGATCTGGATGCACTGTCAAAAAAACAGTATCATTGAGCACCGTCTGGGATTAGGGTTCCTGTCCGTGTCCTCCCTGCCCCTCTCACGTCCTCTGCCCCAGGAAACACCACCCTGTAATTTTTGCAGATTTATAAGGAAATTGGTGAGTGACCGGTGTTTCATGTTGGGAATATACTTTGTCACCATCCTGGCTAAGGTCAGTAGCTGCCTATTTCATGGACCCTTTAAACCATTCTCACAATAAGCACGCACTCGTTTTGCGCCTGGAAAGTCCTGAAATCACAGAAGCATTGCTTACAGGATGTTATTTATTGTCTGCCTGTCCTTTGGCAGTGGTTAGGAGCCTCAACGTTGGCCTAAACCTCCTTGGTGCTACCCAACCACAAGCATTTTATAGTCAGTGTCAGAGGAGAGGAGCCTGTTTAGGGGTTAAACTCTCATGAAGCTTAGATCTTCCCTGGACTTGGGTCTGAGAGGGAATGTAAACTGTTACACATGCATTAGACTAAATGTAGCCCAGATCTGGGGCTGTGTCCCGGGGGGACTTTCATCTCCCCTGGGTAGTTCACCCTCACTCCTACCAGCAACACCAACGAGCAGATCCAGAGCAGGGCTGCGTGTGGGCACCTGGTGCTGGAGAAGGCCCGTGGGTCTGCAGGCCTGCCAAGGATGCAGCGCAGAGTCTGCTGCAGTAAGCTCTGGGTGGGTTGTTATGAGAAATGAGGATTTCTCAGGCCAGAGGAGGAGGCCATGCAAGCAAATTGCTGAATTTTAAGGATAGGTAAAATTACGGAACTTTTACCCTTGAATAATGGCAATTTAATTGACTGGGCTAAATGATTGATGGTTTGTGAGCAATGAGTTCGAATTACCAGGGCTGTGTGTTCAGGGGGGCCCTGCCCTTTTAATTTCATGTCAGATATTTAAATCATTTACATCACCCTCGGCGAGGCGCTCCCCTTTGAAAGAGTTAACCTGTCTGGTGGGACACTGCAACTTGAGAAATGTACCCTTTATCAAGAGAACGAGATGAGACAAGTTCATTTAAAAAGCCTGGTTTGTCATTGTTTATCTAATTTTCGGAGTTGACACACAAAATTAGGCTGGCTGACACTCACTCTGGGGCTATCCCTGGCCCCGTCCTGCCTGACCTTTTCAGCTCCGAGCTGCTGTGCTCTCGCCGTCGGCCGCTTCCCCTCAGCTGCAGAAATGGCAGTGCAACCGTGCGTCCCACCGAGCCAAACTCCTGGCCAGGCTAGGGCAGACCAGCACCTGGCCAGTTCGAGGAAGCAGTTTGGTGGTGGCTTTTCAACCTGTTTTCTGCTGGACATCTTGATTGCCACGTATTTTTAAGGCTGAGTATTTAAGAATGGGCAAGGAGGTGGTTACCGCTTCGTAGTGCACGTGCGTAGAAGTCTGAGCAAATGTGAAATGCGTGGGGAAGGGGTCACGTCTATCATGGGGACGTCCTGTGATACCTTCGGGCTCCTCTCCTGAGCATCTCTTTCCTTGGTGTCATGCTTCCCTCCATGACTTCGCCGTGAGCTCTCCCGCATTATTGAGACTCAGATGCTGGCTGAACCATCACCGGTAGGGCATGGACAGTCTCCGTTACAGTGATTTTACTAAGGAAGGTTTAATATCAGTCCCTTATTTGCCAGTTCACGGTGGATGTAGGTGTCGGTGTAAAAGAATGCTCTCTGCTGACAGTGGTGTGCTGCTGGAGCGGGAGAGCCGGGGACAGCTCAGCACCCCAACGCTGCAGCTGCCCAGGGGTGTCTGTGAGCGCAGGGCTGCGGGACCTTGGTCTGGGCTGACTTCCCCACGCCAAAAAAAGGATGGGTGGCTGCTGCAAAAGAGGTGTGCACGCCACACCAAGCAGAGAGCCTCACCTCAGTCAGAAACCAGCCGCTGCAACAGAAAATGCCGTTCAAGCTTCCACGTGTTTAACTTTTTCCAGCATTAACCTTGCAAAGCAAAATAAATCTGTATGGGAATATTTAAGTACAGCAGGTTGCTGGTGTTTGGTTTAGAGGGTACTACTCGCTGTTGAAGCAGGGCTGGGATTTTTACTTGCAGCTGAGACACTCAATGACTAGAATTTATTAATAGTGTCCAAGCTGTTGTGACTTGTGGGGTTTTTTCTTTCTTGAGGTGACCCTGGCCCCATCCTGCAGCACTGGCATGCACTAGACCTGGAAGGTGCAGCTGCATTCCTCCTTTAGCAGCTTTGATTTTTACTTGTTTTTTCCTTCCTTCCCTCCCTCCCTCCCTGTCTAACCTCCCTGCCCAACCTCCCTGCCCCTTCTCTCCACTCCCACTTCCAAAGACATCTCCAATTTAAGGCACTGCTTTCTGAGCTGTCTGTGCATGTTTTGGACTGCAGGAATTAATAGTTCCAGTACTCTGGATGCCTGGAAAGGGAAAACGGGGGACTGGATGCTGAGCAGTGGCAAAATGCAGAGAGGTCAGGGTTGCCAAGGGCAAGCTTGATGGACTCGTGCATTGGCATTGTCCACAATTCTGTATTGCTCTGTGATGTATGTTTTTATTGCGCTGCGGGCGTGACTGCAGCAGGCAAGGCGCTGCTGAGCGAGGTGTGCTCTAGCCAGGTCAGGTATTAGAAGCAGCAAAGTGGTTTTGGCCTCAGCTTCAGCGTAGGCTGTCCGTGGGTATTGTACATCCTTGTGCTGCTTGTGACCTCCTCGTTTGACCTGAACATGCCATGGGCTGTCCACCATGATGTGCAAAGACAGGTCCCACTGACACTGTAGGCTTAGCTTTGATGGAAATGTCTGTTTTCCCATTCCCTGTTAAAAAAAGAAACAAACAAAAACAAACTAACAAAACAAAAACCAAACACCAGATTCTGAAAAATAGCTTCTGGTAAAAACATCTCTTCAGCCTGAGAAAAATCCTTCCTGGAGTAATAGTCTAAAACCCAGGAAAATCTAAAGAATAGTTTCACGTTAAACTTATTCCTAGGGAGAAGAGTGAGTGCGTAACAACCCCAGGCTTCGGTGGGATAACCTCACAAAGCAAACGGGGTGAACAGGACGGCTCGCTGATGTTTTCAGCCTTGCATGGCCTGCAGTTTCCCTTTGCATGTTGTGAGTAGCTTAAATGCAAGGATGTACTGGGAGTGAGGTGTCTTCCTCTGCGGGGAGTCTCTCCGTCGTAAAGGAGATTCATGGGAGAAGCGGACTGGCTTTAATAGCTGGTTTTTAATCGCCCCAATGCATCTGCTCTTCCTTGGCTGTGTTTTTCCCTAGTTCTCGCTAGCGTCCTTGATTGTTGTTTTGTTTAAGAGGTGAAACACCTACTTCTAAGCTATCTCACTTATAATAAGCGTTTACCTTACTCTTGCACCTTTTGCACCCAAAAATACTGAAGTGCTGGGCAAAACGTGCTTGCACTGATTCTCACAGCACTCTCGTGAGAGAGCAGAATCATTTGTTCCCTTTTTAACCATGAGGCTGAGAGAGATTAAGCAGCTTTGTGAAGGTCACGCTGGAAAGTATGTGGCACCCTGGGGATAAACTCCAGGACGCCTGCCTCTGGGTTCCCACTTGTGCCCTCTCCTGAATTGTTTTCATAGGTAGGAACCGAGTAAACCCAGGAATATTTCAGATTGAATTTCTTTGGTAAAATGGTGAAACCAAAACATGCATGGGATGTCTGGAGCAGGAGATTAAAAGAAGAGGGTGCAGTGTTTCTTGAGGGTTGTTCCTGATGTTAGACATTCAAGACCAAAGCTGAAGATTTCTAGTAGCCAGGTGTTGGAAGGAAAAAGACGTTGTCCATACGCTCAGTGCCGCAAGTGTTTGTTAAATGCATCGTTTTAAGATCATCCATCTTCTGTTGGTAGCATTGAACTGTCTGCTGCCACCCGACTGGACCCTGGTACCTCTGGGTATGTCGTTCTTCCTTGGAGGACCATTTTCCAAGCAGCAGCTGGGTGTGAGTGCACACATGTCTGTCTGGATGGGAAATTCAGAGCGCTCTGGCAAGCTTAAAGTTGCTGTCTACAGTTAAGAATGGCAAAAAGGAAGCAATTTGCGTCAAAAAAAAATTGAATATTGGAGAAAAACATGTATTTCTGTAGCAGTTACAGAGAGCAAACTCAGAAAGGTCTATTGCAATGGCAGGTAGCAGCTGCCCACAATTTCAAAGGCCTGGAGATAAAATTAAGGGCTTGCAGCTCGAGCCTGATGGGAAGCACTGACAAACCTGAGGAGGGGAAAGCAAGTTCTTTGAAGTGACTTTGCTTTGGAAACCTGTAATCACAGGAGAGTCGCACTGCAGCCTCCAGTTTGCAGGAGTCGAGTAATCTTGTATCTGCAGCCTTTGGCATCTCGGTGGCTGTTTGCTGTGGGATGTGCATGTCCACACGGACGTGGGCTCTCACGCAAGAGGAGTTCTACATGGAAAAACTCAGGAGCTTTCTTCAGACTGCTGCCACGCTGTTTCTGTTGTAGCTTCACCCTAGTCACTGTGGTGTCTTCTAGGTTCTGGAGATTTTTGGTGTGGGGGGATTTTGCCCCGTTTCAAACTTGAGTTCCAGACTGAGCAGGCTAAAGCTTTCCATGGGGGAAGAAGCAAGGCAGCCATCGGCTGAGTGCCTGCAGCACGAAGGAAGGTGTTCCCAGTGCCGTCTGTTGGGTGCAGCCAGTAAATAAAGAAGTCCAAGAAGGAGCGGAGGCCACCAGCCTGACCTGATACTGGAGAGGAAACCCAGCTCCTCCCTGTCCAGGCTGAAATGCCGACTGTGGCTGCCATAGACCGTGCAGGGCACTGGATGAACACTGGAGAGGAAACGTGCTGGGTGTGACCGGTCCTGGTGCGTCTTGCACACCCGGTCACCAGCACTGTACTCTGCCTGTGGTGTAGTTCTTGCACTAGCAGATCGTACCAGACCTCTCTACATCGTGGGGTTTGCTCTCACGGTTATGCCAGCAGCTGTTGAAATTATTCCTGTACTCGCTGGTGATCAGCAGTGAGGTTTGTTGGGAGGTGACTGGGGTATAGCTGTTTAAATTAAATTATCTTCTCTCCACCAAGGTCTGGCCCTGCTTGTAGTGCAGTTCGCAGCATAAACCTGAGCAGTGGGTGGGGACAAGCTTCCTTTAAGTGGCTCTGAAGTAAAATCTGTTTCATAGCTGAGAGATTAAGCCACTGAATGTCCTGGCTGGTGTAGCTGTGTCTCCTACCACTTCCCAGCAATTCATTAGCTTACAGGCAAACTGGCTTCTCCTTTTTTCCCTCTTTCGGGGTCACCTTTTTTTAACCGTATCCTTTCCTTTTAATACACCTCTCGTCTCGAGTCCGTGGGCTGTACCACCCGCTCTCACTCTCTGCTCCGTGTGTGCAGGCTCCAGGCATGATGACTTTTGCATTGCCCGTTCCTTGCGCTGCTCGTTCCTTGTGGTACCTTTCCCAAAAGCCTGCGGAGGTGCACCAGCGTCCCACAGACACATGCACAGAGAGGGTTGTTGTTGAGAAGCTGCTGTTCTGCCAGGTCCTGGCGTTGTGGCAGGCAGGAGCTCGTGCTGCAGAGAAACCTGGGCCCAAGGCTGCTCGGCAGCTTTCAGGGCACCTCAAACCAGTAAAACACTTGCGACATTTGTAGCTCGTCATGGCAAAGTCGGCACATCATGTTCTCCTTGTGGTGGATCTCTTGCTCAAGTCACTCCGCCAGAGTGTTCCTTCTGTCTGTCGTCTCTGAGCTTAACTGGGAAAGCAACTGAGCTGGTTCCAGTAAGATCTGAAGAAGGACTCTCCAGATCTCAGACTTCTCCCTAAAAAGTTCTAGCTGAGATTTCCGGCCATCCCAAAGAGTTGAAGCAACAGCGTCTTGCTGTTCCTCCATAATTCTTGTAGATGATGGCATATTTTATTCCTGTGGCTCCTGTGTTTGCTGGCCCTGGCCCGCAGAGTGTTTTATTGCTTGGAGCTGATGCCGCGAGGATTTATTGTGCTCTATTTACCCTGGTGCGGCTTCATTGCTCCGCTCGGTGCCATCCTAACCCAGCAGACCACCAGGCTTCCCATGCCCCACGTCAGACCCACGCTCGCTCCCCGTGTGCCGATTGCCGTCGTTCAGCGCTGTGGCTGGCGTCGGGCTGCGTGTGCCGGTAATTCCCACATGTACGTCACCCTCCGCAAAGGCTCCCCGGCAGATTTACTCTGATTACTTTCAGGCATTGTTTGCAAGAGCTATGAAGTTTAGTGTTGCAAAAACTGAGCTGCTTTTGAGTGATTTGGAGTAGGGGTTTTCATCATCTGTGATGGTTTCTCCTGGCGATTGCTTTCTTTCAGTCATTTATGTAATTGCAGTACTCGGTTTCCTGTGGATTTTTATACTTCATTTGAGATTCATCTGAAGATGGCATGTTCCCATCTCTAGGAATGTGGCCAGATTGGGACATGAGCTGCCTAAGCTGGCTGCTGAAATTGCAGTCCATATTTTTCTTTTGTCCTGAGATGCCGTTCTGATTTTCCAAGGTGTCTAAGACACAGTCTTCCAGCGCCTGCAATAGCCGTCTAATTCATGTCCGCGAATATTTTATAGTATCCCTCTTTGCATCATACTTCATTCCCACAGTAGCTCCTCATGAAGATCTGTTTCAGTTATACTTACATGATATTTTCATTTCTATATCAACTTGTCGCTCCAAATGACGTGGCCTAGCATGTATGTGCATGAGCACACCCCTCTCCTTATGGACGCTGCGAGCGCTGCAGGGTCTGGCACCCCGTCCTGCTGCATCTGCAGGCACCGAGCTCGGTGACCAAGGAACAAAAGGAATTTAATGCTTGCAGGGATACTGGGTTTTTCCTGGGTAATTTGTAGCACCGTCCGTTTAAGGGATGCCCGTACGCAGGGTAAGGCGTAAGGTTTCCACTGATGGAAGTCACGAGCACAAAGAGAAGACTGCCCTTCGGCTTTCCTTGCGACAAAGGCGAGTATTAGGTTAATGCCTGAGAGAGAGGGGCACGAGGGGCTGCGGAAGAGAGAAACTTTAAAATTAACAGATCACAGACCTTTACAAGCAGACAAGTAGATTAATGGTTTTGTCAGAATATCTTTTTACCGAAACATCATTCAGAAGTCGAGCAGCCCGGCCGGCCATCCGAGAAAGGGGCTGGTTTGAAACACAGTGAGCTAATCGAACATTAAAAAAAAATAAAACCCAGTGTTTTCAAGGAGTGCTGGGCTAAGGCCTCAGTTAGAGAGTCTGGGTTCCCCCTCTCTGCACGAGCAGTGTGTGTGGATAACATGCATCCAAGAGGAAGTTCACTGGTTTGAATCGCTGGTTTAATCATCGCTTTGTTGCACTTTTACGATTGTAACCACAGGACGTTCCGATGGTTTCTTTCAAAATTTTTTTCTAAAAAACAAACCCTTTTGGGTCTTAACGGGAAGGGTTGTGTTTATGTTGGCTAACTCTGCCTGTCCCGCTTTCCAGGGCCACCCGTTCATCGTGCAGTACAACGACGGGAACGCAGAAGTTGTGTCCATGTGGGTGAGCAGGATGCTTGAGGAACGGCGATTGACCCAAGGACTGCAGTGAGCCGGGCTGGCTCGCGGCACGGCGCAAGACAGCAACTCACCCCGGCCTCGCAGCACCAGCCCTGCACTTCAGACTCCCAGTCTATCTGGATTGTATTTTACTAAAAATATTTTCTAGAAGCATCATCAGAATCTTTCAGGATAGTTGTTGCTGCCTTTTCCTCACCACCACATTAAGGAGTTTTCTTCCTACATTTCTTTTGTTGCTCAGCAATCTAATGTCCTCAGATTATCTTCAGTTAGACTGTACACAGCCTTAAAGCAAGTATTTTATACTATATTTTTTTTTATTGAATGTATTGTATATTTCCTGGCTCCAGAGTATTTTCTAACCGTTAGTCTTTTGCTATTGTACAAGTGACACGCTGAGTGTTCAGAGGATTCCGTAAGGAGTTGTTGGCTGTCTTTGAGTACAGACAACCACAAAATACTGGTTTTAAATGTAAAACAAAAGCAAGCAAACAAACAAACAAAAAAAAAAGAAGGATCTGGGCTTGCCTATCCTGCAAGGAGGCGAGGGATTGCCCTTCCAGAGGAAAAGCATGTCAGACAGATCAGCATTGCACTACCACATGACCGGCGGTGCCTCTCTGCTCCGGGGTGCTTGCTG
This sequence comes from Psophia crepitans, assembly GCA_013399095.1. NCBI lineage: Eukaryota > Metazoa > Chordata > Aves > Gruiformes > Psophiidae > Psophia > Psophia crepitans. The sequence goes on along the minus strand of VWZZ01007395.1, from coordinate 13,569 downwards.
CTGTGGCTCAGGGTTTTTAGGGGGGGCCAAGCGAAAAGACAACATGCTGATGTGTGCACAGAGCACCCTGCAACTGCCCGGGCACCGTGGGCTGGTCCGTAAGTGCAGAAGGGTTTTGCTGAGGTGGAAGAGGACAGTGCTCTGGTCAGGCCTTGGAACGGGCTGCCCAAGGAGGGGGGGGAGTCCCCATCCTTGGGGGTGTTTAAGGACAGGCTGGATGTGGCACTGAGGGACATGGGTTAGTGGGGAATAGGTGGCAGGGGGATGGTTGGACTCGATGATCCTGGAGGTCTCTTCCAACCTTAATGATTCTGTGATTCTCCTAAACAGGGAGCAGAGGTGCCGCTGGGTGAGCACCAGCCAGAGCTGGCAGCCCCCGAGCCGCGCACGGCCGAGACGGGCCCAGCAGGGAGAGCAGCCGCGGGCACCGGGCGTTTGGGAGCAGAAGCAGCACACAGGGTGTGAGGTTCTGCCTGTGCCCCACGAGGAGACTGAGGGCCACGGCGCAGGCTTGCGCAGCACCCCACGAGCTTGCGGGGGACAAGAGCCTGCGCAGAGGGGGCTCAAGCCATGCTGTGCCACGAGCCCTCATGGCCGGAGAGCAGGCTGCAGGGTTTTACTTACTATCACGGCTTGCTTGGAAGCGTTTTGCCTTTCTCAGCTCTACCTTGGTCTCGTATTTTCTTACGTGGACGTTGCTGCACGATGGGTGCAGCTGGATCAAGCCAAGGCTCCCGGATTTGCTGTTCCTTACCGTAAAGGAGAGAAGAACAATTGCAATGTCTTTCTGCTTCTTACTCCTGCAATTTCTGTGTATGTCTTCACAACAGACTGACACACATTTAATCGGTCCTTGTGTTAAGATGCTTATTAAAAAGCTCAGAAGAGAGGAGGACCATGAAAGGCAGGGCTGAGTTTTAGGTTAATGAATTGAGCACCGATGTGACGTGGGCAAGGGAGGAGGATGGGGCTTTTGTTTGCCTGTTTTTACGTTAGAAATAAACTTTTGCTAAAAAAACCAACCAAACAAAAAAAGCTCAGGTGGTTTATTATATACCAGCAGCTTAAAAAAAAACTCCACGTGGTGAAAAATTGCTCCTGCACCACTGCAAATCCGAAATGTTAGTTTGGAAGCAGCCTGGAAAAGACTTTGTTTCCTTCCTTGGAGGGATCGTTTGTCTTCTTTTGAAGTATAGAGGTTGCAGGCATGAACTTATAGACTAAAGTTTGTCTTAATTGCTCTGATGTCACAACCTCCCTGGCAGATAACAGTACAATGAATGAGTCCACGGCCCCCCCGTACCTTCAGGTCCTTTTTCTAAAGTGAGACAAATTTCTTCCCTGTGCGCCAACCAGACTATAGGCAGCTCTTCCATTTATTTATCTCTAACAGTTTGCATTAGCTTTCTCTGGATAAAAAGTCTCTCGCTCGGATTTAGTTAAAAAGTCAGTAAAACCAAGGCTTTTCCTCCCGCTTTCCCTGGCAGGGAGGTCGCGAGGGGAAGACGTCACCCTGAAAATCTGTGTGGGATGCCAGCTGATGGAAACGTGAAAAATCTCCTGGCTAACGGGCTGACAGTGTTATAATTCACTGGCATGCGTATTAACCTTGCTGTCTTCATCAGTATACTTAATCAATCCAGCAATCATGGGGGAGGTTTGGGGCCTCTCTCATCTTTCCTTCCCCAAGTCCTTGAATTCGGTGCAGCTGGGGGATGGGAGGAGGACGAAGGGCTGGGGGTCTGCTCGGCGGCACCGCTTCCACCCTGCTCTGCGTTAACGCCGTTTTGGGGGGGATTACGACTGGATGGGAGAGCAGAGTGGGCAGGCTGGGGAAAATGTGGCTTCAGCCTTGCTGCCACCCCAAGCAGCAGTGAGGTGGGGTCACCCCGAACTGCCACCTCCTGCCTTGGAGATGGTGGCTCTGGATGGAGGATCCCCATGGGAGGTCTGGACAGCCCAGTCTGCGTTGCTGCATGGGGGCTACTGGGGTCCCCCAGACACAGCGCTCCCCCAACCCGTGTCCTGGCCTTGCTTTGCACACGCGTGTGCAATCCCCTGGTGCCCACAGAGCCCAATTTGAGCAATTTTGCCAGATTCTTGCCACCACCCATCAGCACCAAGGGGCAAAAGTGGGAGGGGGGAGGGAAGGCAATCAAGTCGGGCCAGGATCTGGGCAGGTTTAGCTCTGCTGGGTACCCCCACCCATGGCAAGCAGATCCCCAGCAGGTCTGCACCCAGCCCGGGCTCCTCGCCCTGTAGTGAGTGTGTGCCATCCCCACGTCTGTGCCGTGCGGGGCAGCGGGAGCCAGGGCGATCCCGGCGTGAGGCACCCCGATGCAACGCAGGGTCCCCCCCTAAACCCGCCTGAAGGGATCCCCTGGGGTGCAGCGCTGCGAGCAGCACAATGAAGCGGGACTGCGGTGCTGCGTTTGGGCTTTGGAAATCCTGCCTCGGCGCGGGGGCTGTGTGCGCGCAGAGGTGACTTTGAGATGGCCAAGACAAGTGAAACGTGCCGCTGGGAGCCCAGCCCCGGGCTCTGCCTCCAGCCTTGCGTGTAACATCCTCCTGGCCCCGACACCCACTGCGGGGGTGGGAAACGAACAGGCAGGGAGATTTTCCCTGCTGCCAGGCAGGGCTGGAAGCGCTGGGTGCTCCAAGGGGCTGAGCAGTGCTGCTCTCTGCGCAGGCAGGAGGTGCGCTGGAGCCGGGGGCTGCCTGGGGACGTTGTCCTCATTCCTACCACAACTTTTTGGAGTCTGAATCAAGGCATTTCTCAGCTAAGGAGCTTGCAGAAGATGCAGTGATATTATACCCTACAGCTGATCCTGCTCAGAAGATGGCATGGAGGGGGTGTGTAATTAACACATTAATTCAGCAGTGGATGCTATAGATGCACTGAGTGACACACCTGCCCCATCCTCCCCCAGTCCCACTCCTCATCCCACCAGTTCGTTGAGGAACTCCACCAGCAGCCCCACACTCATCTCACTGCTCTGTCTCCTCCCCCCGTAACCTCAGTCATGGTACCGATAGACCCAGTCTCCTACGGGAATGTGTCTGTGGGAGCTCACGGGCTCTGGGAAACGTTGGGTATGTCCCATCCGTGCCCAAACTTCAATATTTTCCACTTTTCCCTGCCTGTGATCCTTGCCAGGCACAGCTCACTGTGAGACGAGCCCTACAACGCAGCGCAGAGTTAGAAAAGATTTTCTTTCTTGTATCCCATAGCCAAACACATCCCGCTGTCAGCTTTCCAAAGGCAAAGTGTCAGGCTTTGTCTGCTGAATAACAGCCTGAAAAGCATTCGGGGGCGGGGCGGGGGGGGGGTCCACACACATACATCTGGCAAAGAAACCAGGACGAAGGGCTTGCAGCGGGCTGGGGCTGCGAGGGGTCCCCGACCCGTCCCTCTCCCTGGGCATCTGTCGAGCAGGGCCGGCAGCGGCCGGCGATGGGCTGACGTTAATAACGGAGCAGTCGGTAGAAACAGCTCTTAGGAGCTTCTTTTGATCCCTTTGACAGCCAAGAGCGTAAGCGAACTGGAGAGCTGAAGCTGGGGGTGGTGTCCGTGTTTTCCTGCCTCACAGAGCTTTGTGGTCCTGCAGGGAAAGTTTACCTGGAGGCATCAACAGAAAAGGGATGGACCGCAGGGACCCTCTGCCTCTCTGTCACAGGGAGCATGTAGGCAACGTCTGAAGCAAAACCTGGGAATTTGGGTCTAAGATGGAGAAAAAAGAAAAATAATAAAAAAAAATCCCTAATCCTGCAGGGAGCAAAATCCCGACGGAGCGCAAAGGCTCTGGGAGCCCACGGCAGAAACCGCTGTCTGGTGAGGGAGGGACTTGGCTGCGGGTGGGGAGGGGGCCGTGCCCCGGGGCAGACACACCGCTCGCTCCGCTTTCTGGCCCCGACTGCGCTCCCTCTGCCGCGCTGCCTGCAGGCAGGGCAGCCCAGGGGGCCATCGGCGTGCAGCCCCACGGGAGACGCAGCTGGGACCCCCCCGGGGAGCCCGCAGCCTCAGCTGGCGAGGAAGAGGAGGGAGGAGGCAGGTCAGGGGGCTGCAAGAGCTGAGCTGCCCACAGCCAGTGCTCCATCCTGGGGGGGCAGAGAGGAGCCGTTGGCGGCTGCTCCGCTGCTCCCCTGAGCGCAGGGGCCCAGGGCACGCAGAAACACCCTCAGCCTCTTCGGGCAGTGAACGGGAGCGGCAAATCCTTCGCCTTCGCAGGGGTTTGGAGGAGACGGCCCCCGCGCTGCTCCCTGCGAAGGGCTCCGAGGCTGCTCAGCCTCTTGGGAACAAAGCAGCTTTGTGCCGAGGCTCTTCCTCCTGCTCCCATTAAGACGTGCAACCAGCAGAAATAAACACGTAAGAGATCCAACAACACCCCCAGGAGACCCGTCCTCGCTCAGCCGCCAAGAGCCGACCTGCACAGGCCTCGGCACACCGACAGGGCTGAGTTAAACCCCCGGCAGGTGACCCCAGCTCTTTGAGAGCTGCAGAGGTACCAGCTCTGGCCCCTCAGCTTCTCCGGAGGGTGCTCAGGAGACCCTCTTCAGCCGTGTGAGGTTATCTGGGGGAGACTCCTGCCCCACTGCTGTCCCGGCGCTGCCCCCTGCGCTGTGGAGACCTGGGCAGGAACCAGCCTGAGCCCCTGGTGCTACAGCTCGGTGGGCACCGTGTCCCTGCGGTAGGAGCCAGGGCAGAGGGGCTCTCCAGTGGGGAAGGGGAGCCCATTGCATGACAGGGAGGTCCCAAGCTATAGCAGGTGTTTTGGGACAACCCATCTTCAGCCTTCCCTGGGCAAGCCCTCGGGCTGGGGTGCTCACAGGCACCGTGAGGCACAAATCCAGAGGGATGTGGGGACTGTCCCCTTGCTGGCCTTATGCCACTCACCCACCTCACCAGTACTGCTGCCCAGCCTGGCCTGTGAAAGGTTAATGGGGGAAAAAAACCCTCAAAAATTTCCGACTTTATTCAAGTGTTTTGGTCACATAAAACAAAGGCTGTGCTGTAAGAGAAGCAAAGCTCAGGGGTCTGCGCCTTTCCCTGCAGGAAGCTGCAGCAGGAGCGCTGCGGTGCGGCTGCTGAGGAGCTGTGCTGACCCGGGGCTGCTTTACCTTCGGTAAAGGGTATGGCCATAAACTACGAGCGTGCGCTGAGGACAGGATTTATAGATTGAGCCTTACCGGCTACTGGAGCGGCTGCTGTTGCGCCGGTACCCCACTGCGGCTGCTCTCGCTGCCGAGTCCTGCAGTGAAAGTTCAAGGTTTATAAGTAGCTGGTCAGCCCGGGAGATGTTTAATGGCAAATGGATGTCTGGGGCTTTTACAGGCAGGAGGAGGAAAACTTCCCTGCAGCCGAGACAGAGCAGCGAGCCGGGCCCTGCGCGCAGGTGAGCACAGCTCCATCCTGGAGGACCGCGGTGCCCGGCTGTCCCCTGCACGGCACGGCCTGGCAGGGCGAAGGCAGAGTTAATTGCTGCCCTCGGCTCATCCTGCTCCATCTCCGGGAAGGCGCTGGTTTAACCTAATCAATAAAGTCATGTCTATCGATCGTGCGCGTTGCGTTCCTCTGCAGCCCCGCTGCCGCTCCGGCCGAGGGAAATTAGGCAGATTTAGAGCTGGCAAGGACAGTGCGGGAGGCGGCCGAGAAGGTGAGAGGCAGCACTGCCTTGGGGGGGGTGGAGGGAATAGGGG
>VWZZ01007394.1:1602-15387 GCA_013399095.1 Psophia crepitans | reverse complement strand
GAGAAGGACCTGGGGATACTGGTTGACAGCTGGCTGAACATGAGCCAGCAGTTTTCCCAGGTGGCCAAGGAAGCCAACAGCATCCTGACCTGCATCAGGAATGGCGTGGCCAGCAGGAGTAGGGAAGTGGTTGTGCCCTTGTACTCGGCTCTGGTGAGGCCGCACCTTGAGTACTGTGTCCAGTTTTGGGCCCCTCAATACAAGAAGGACATTGAGCTGCTGGAGCGTGTCCAGAGAAGGGCAACAAAACTGGTGAAGGGACTGGAAAACAAATCTTATGATGAGTGGCTGAGGGAACTGGGCTTGTTTAGTCTGGAGAAGAGGAGGCTTAGGGGAGACCTTATTGCCCTCTGCAACTACCTGACAGGAAGCTGTGGTGAGCTGGGGGTCAGCCTCTTCTCACAGATAAGTAGCAATAGGACAAGGGGGAATGGTCACAAGTTGCACCAGGGGAGGTTCAGGTTGGAAATTAGGAGAAATTTCTTCTCGCAAAGAGTGGTCAGGACTTGGAACAGGTTGCCCAGGGAAGTGGTGGAGTCCCCGTCCCTGGGGTGTTTAAGGGAAGGTTGGATGTGGTACTTAGGGATATGGTTTAGTAGGTAATACGTGGTAGGGGGACTGTCGGACTAGATGATCCTTGAGGTCTCTTCCAACCTTAATGATTCTATGCTTCTATAATTTTATGAAAGAGAGCTTCCTGAAAATTACAAACTCCTGGTTTTCAAATAGCATACACCATAACTTAATTCAGTTCAAGTATGGTACTATCAGCACAGAAAGTTCTTGTAACAAATCAGTTAATATATTTGAGATTCCATGTACCCTAATTAAGTTTAAATCAATACCTGTGATGGCCATGCATCCCAGCAGAAAAGTCAAAGGATAAAAACACATACAGATCTAGATATCATTAAAGATATGAAGTTTTTTCCCATTTATTTGTACTGATTTGGGCTGGAATAAATTTAAGTTTCTTCATAGTAGCTCTTATGGTCCTATGTTTTGGATATGTGATGAAAGCAATGTCGGTAACAGACCAATGCTTTAGTTACTATTACTGAACAGTGCTTACACAGGGTTTGCTTTTCATGCTTCTCCACCAACGAGTAGGGTAGTGTGCAAGAACCAGCTGAGACAGCTGACTCCAGCTGACAAAAGGGATATTCCATATTCCATGACGCTATGCTCAGTGATATAAACTGGAGAAGAAGTTTGCTGAGGACTGCCTTTGCTCACAGTGCGGCTAGGCATTGGTTGGCAAGTGTTGATCAATTGGGGATTTTTTGCATCAGTGCTTTATCTTGATTTTGTTTTTCTTTGATTTTTTATTTTTTTTTTTTGCTTTGGTCGACAGCAAATTGACCATGAGTCAACAGTGTGCCCAGGCTGCCAGGAAGGTCAGCCATGTCCTGGGGTGCGTCAAGTATGGTATTGCCAGCCGGCCTAGGGAAGTGATTGCCGCTCTCTGCCCTGCACTGGTGTGGCCTCACCTCAAGTACTGGGTTCAGTTTTGAGCACCACAGTACACAAAGGACATAAAACTATTAGAGAGTGTCCAGAGGAGGGCAACAAAGGTGGGGAAGGGTCTAGAGGGGAAGGCATATGAGGAGAGGCTGAAGGACCTGGGCTTGTTCAGCCTGGAGAAGAGGAGGCTGAGGGCAGAGCTCATGGCGGCCTACAGCTTCCTCCCGAGGGGGAGCCAAGGGGCAGGCGCTGATCTCCTCCCGCTGGGGCCCAGCGACAGAACCCAGGGAACGGCCTGGAGCTGCCCCAGGGGAGGGTTAGGGTGGGGATCAGGAGAAGGTTCTTCCCCCAGAGGGTGGTGGGGCCCTGGCACAGGCTCCCCAGGGCAGTGGTCACCGCCCCGAGCTGGGCTGAGTTCAAGCAGCGTCTGGCCAATGCTCTCAGCCATCTGCTGTGATGGGGCTGGGCCTGTGTGGAGCCAGGAGTTGGACTGGATGGTCCTTATGGATCCCTTTGAACTCAGGGTATTCTATGATTCTATAAGTCTTTTATTTTTTTTTTAACTTATTAAACTGTCTTTATCTCAACACAAAGGTTTCTGCTCTTTTACTCTTCCAATTGTCTCTCCCATCCCATTAGGAGGAATCATTTTATTGAAGTTAAGAGTTTTGTAAAAAGCCTCAGTAAAAACTGCTACTTCATGGCAGTATGAAGTTTTGTGTTCAGATATCTGGCTGACAGTTACACACTTAAATAGACAGTGATGAGAGAAGCAATGATGAGGTGGGGAATATAAACAACCTGATTCATCTGACAGCCATCCAAAGACCATCAAAGGTGATTCAACATGTGAAACTATCTCCCAAATGCAATAAAAACTAAAGAGAAATATTGGATAAAGGGGTATAAAACTTAGTAGGGGTGCATGCACGTGGGGACAAAGCATGAACAAGAATATTCGGGTTTTGTAAAGAGTTGTTTAGGGAAAGGGCTGCAGGTGGAGTCAAGGGAGAGATCAAGGTGGATCAGGGAGAAGCAGCATGAGAAAATGAAGAGAGGAAAGACTGATGACTTATGAGTGGGCTACTGGAGAGGCTGAGGATCCTCAAGGAGCCAGGAACCAAGTGCCCAAGTGAGAGCTACAGATAGACCAAGGGTATGAGAGCCAGAGAGTAGAAAAACCCATGAAAGAGTAGAGGAATATAGGTATGAGGTGATAAGAGATGAGGTACAGGCTTGTCAGTTGAGACCTGACAACAATAAACCACTCACAAATGGTCAGATAATGAAATGCAGACCTAGAGCTGGACAAAACTTGTTTCACGGGTAACAAAGAGAACAATGAACAATTATCTAAGATTCATTAAACAGAGCACAAACATAAAATCTGGACATAACATACAGTTCCAGATGAGCGAAGAAAGAGCAAAGCTTAAAAGCATGTTAGCAAACATACAAAATTTACTCTAAGTGAATCCTACAGGGAGGAAGAAAGTAACAATATCAACATCACTCCTCTAGGAGAAGGATTCCAGATGCTGATGGCCTGCTGCTACACCCTCACTGACAACGCTGCACTGAAGCCACTGATCTGAGGACTCAGTGGAGCAGTGTGAAGGTGAGCATAGTACCAGAAAAAAACTCAAAACCTAAAAAGTGTGGATATATTTCAGCTGTTCTATTACTATTATTGAAACCTTTTTCTGCATAAATTATTTCCTTCTCTGTAATAATTAGATCTGGAATAATAATGAGTTTTATATCAGACTAAAAATTTTATATACAAGGTGTGCTCTACCTGTAAAAACAGACACCAGCTTTCCTAGTCCACTTGCCAGAGTCTCAGGGAGAAACGACAGTACCGAAAACCCCTGAGGGTGCTGAGGGCCCTAGGGAGCAACAGAGGTAGAGACACAGGTACCCCCCGCAAGTACACACAGATGCGTCCATGTCTGCCAACATCAGCAACAGGAAGAACTGGGGTAATCCTCTTCCTGACAAGAGAGAGAAAATCAGAATTGAGAGGATGAAGGTCGACGGGTTATATGTGTGAAATAGGCCACATCACTGGAAGAGTTCAAGGCCAGGTTGGATGAGGCTTTGGGCAACCTGGTCTAGTGGAGGGTGTCCCTGTCCATGGTAGGGATGTTGGAACTAGATGATCTTTGAGGTGCCTTCCAACCCAAACCATTCTATGATTATGAGATTCTTGGATATCTAAAATCCCAATAGGAGTGTGATCCAGAGGGGATGTATGCCACTGAAAGTAGCAGAGACTGACAGGCAGGCCTTACAGATAAGACTGAGTGCTGTGACTTGTGCTTCACTGGTAAGACCTGAAAAGATAGATTGCTAAGAGAGGAGAGGAAAGGAGGAAGAGGAGGGGAAAGAAGGTGAAAGAAGAAGTAATATACTTGAGAAATTCAAGATTTCCAGAGTATTTTATCCCGGTTCTTATACAAATAGTATAGGATGCAGCTCCTACTGAAAGGTGGTACCAACAAACATAGTTAATTTTGCATGTGGTTAGGCATATGTGGCTGAAGCATGATTTCCCCTTGGTGAAGCTATGCCAGCTACTCCTGATGGTCACATTCATGTTCTGCATATATGGTAAGAACCATGTAATGGTTCATAAGGTTAGTTGCTCCATCACCTTCCCAGGGGCCAAGGTGGGTCTGAACAGCCTGTAGTTCTCTGGGTCCTCCTTCTTGCTCTTTTCAAAGACAGGAGTGACATTTGCTTTCCTTCAGTACTCTGGCATCTCTCCCAATCACCATGATCATTCAAAGATTATTGAGGGTGGCCTCACAATGACATCAGCCAGCTCTCTCAGCACTCTTGGGAGCATCCCACCACGGTTCATAGACATATGAATGCCTGGAATTCTCTGACATGATCTTGTTCCACTGAGGATACACCATCCTTGCTCCAGACTCTGCCCCTGATTTCTAGAGCCTGGGATTCCTGATGCCTGGTATTGCTAGTAAAGAATGTGGCAAAGGTGCTAATCAGTACATTGGCGTCTTCCGCGTCCTGTGTCGCCAGGTCCCCCAACCCATTCAGCAATAAGCCCACATTTTCCCCAGTCTGCCTTTTTTCACCTATGTACTTACAGAAGCCCCACTTGCTGTCTTTCACATCGCTGACCAGGTTCAGCTTTGGCTTTAATAACTGCATTTCTGCATGCTCAGACAGAGCACAAATATTTGAAAAATAATAATTCTTAACTATCTCATTAAATTTCATCATGCAATCTGCCAGCCAGATGCTTTAGGGAATATACCTGGCTGACTGATCAAAAAGCTCCCACCCACACGCACGCATGCACGTACATGCACCGCACAGTGGAGGAATGCTGTGAAGAGGCAAGCAGAGGCTAGGAACCCCTGAGGCTCGGGGGAGGATGATAGTGCAACTGTTCACAGCTGTTGCAAAAGAAACTAAAATCATCTCAGTATGAAACAAAACTGGAGAGTTTTTTAGGCTTGGTGTTTTGGGTTTTTTTGACAAGCAAAACCTGTGACAACCAGTTGTACTTAAAGAAATGCAGACCTAGACTAGGAAAAAATCATTTTAGGGTTATGCTTATTCTTAAAGTAATATGTCTTGTGTGTTTACTAGAGTGGAAGCAAGCGATGCTAGGCCCAGTGGTGTCTCAAGCGAGAGCTGGATGAGCTGATGACATCTATGCCTGGTGGTACAGCAGCAGACCCTGACATATCAGGGAGACTTCTGTCTGACCTGAGTACCCAAAGAGGAGTGTCTCCCAGAAGCAGTGTAGCATGAGGAATGCCCACACTAGAGAAGGCTTATCATGAAGGACTGCGCCCAAACTGCTGGAGCAGGGGAAAAGCATGAGGTGGAAGGGGCAGAACAGGCAAACTGTTACGAACAGTCTCAATCCCCCATTCCTCATCCACCCTGCACAGCTTCGGGCTGGGAGGAGGGAAAAGGTTGGGAAATGAAAGAGTCTTGTCCTGCGTTTCATGCTGAGTTACCACACCACCATGGAGAGAGCTTCAGGTGACAAGCAGATACCTCTTTCATTTTGAGTATAATGTGAACAAGAGCAGCAACCAAGAGAAAGATCTGTAAGTATAGCTGTTAAACTTGCCATGTTTAGGGCCATGTAATAAATCGGTACCTTATTGCAATGCTCTGTGTTCATAGGACCATTGTGACACAAGTATGTTTTATGATCCCTTGAAAGCCTCTTCAGCTACTGGGAAACCAACATATCTCCAATCCTATTTTTTTCCCTAGTGTTAGTGAACTAGATACAAAAAAGAATTAAACGAATATCATATTTTTACTACTAACAGTTGTACCAGTAACTCATACAACTCTGAAGACATGGAAGGAAACTTTGCTTATACTATGCTTAAGCTGCTAGTATGTCCTAAAACATACTGCATGTTTATGCAGTCCATGGATAAAAGAAGATCAGTTACCATATGATTTCATCACATGAAAAAGTTGCTGTCTGGAGACTTGATCCTACTGAGAGCACATGAAAACTCAAATACCTCCACCCACTACCTGTAGGAGCCTTTGGAATCTGAGAGGAGATGCTGCCTCTTTCAGAGGAAAGCAGAGCGATTCGTCTTTTCTCTCTGTTCATAATTTCTCTTCCTCTCTGCCTTTGGCATTATTGCCCCTGGTGAAGAGAGGGAGAAAACTCTACCAGCTTTAGCAACGTAAGGTAATATTTCAATTTCTTTGCCTCATTCTGAAGTGGTTCCTGAGGCCAAACCAAAATATTAGTGTATTTCCAGAGTTTCTTCTTCTAATTGGAGCCTGGAGCTGCTAATGGGATATAGAAGAGGAACCTACCATTAGGCACTGGCAAGGCAGCTTTTTACATCAGAATTACTCACCTACTCATCCAAGAGAAATAGGAACCTCCCTGGCATCAACAATTCGCATTATTTTAGGTGTCTGTGGTGGAGAAACATCAATTATACCGGCAGTATACTTGTTTATTTCTGTCATCTGTAGAAAACTTTGGCAACGGTAGCTGCCTACTTTGCTGATAAATATGTTAAATGAATGAATGAATGCCTGTAGTTTCTCGTCTCCTCATTTTCTCTTTCATCATTGCTAAGGAAAAGAAAAAGGTTTGTTGGTTTGTTTTTTTTTTTTCTTTTCAGAAATCCTGAAAGCCCAAAGACTGCAAAATCCGAAGCTATTATTTTATCATGGTTAGTGGTACAGTTTGACTTCTGTGTAGGTAGTAAGAGTCTTCCTTCATCTGTGGATGGAAGCCAAAATCCCACTGTACATGAAGACATCTTCATGGGAGTCTAAGCAATTTGTTTCTCATTATAAGTTTGCAATTTTTATTACACATACAGACACACACACGTATACATATATACTCTCATCTTATGCACATGAATCCCAAAGAGTGCGTTAATCCTTAGTTCTCTTCAAGTAAAACTAAACTCCAGATCTTGTGGGTGGCGTCAAAGAATCATAATCGTAGAATATCGTGAGTTGGAAGGGACCCATAGGGATCATTGAGTCCAACCCCTGGCTCCACACAGGACCAGCCCCATCACAGCAGATGACTGAGAGCGTTGTCCAGAGGCTGCTTAAACTCAGCCAAGCTCAGTGCGGTGACCACTGCCCTGGGGAGCCTGTGCCAGGGCCCCATCACCCTCTGGGGGAAGAACCTTTTCTCCATGTCAATGGTGTAAATATAGAAAAAAAGTATGATTCTTCTGTTCTCTTCATGTGCCTTTCAAAAGTGAGCCAAGTACATTTTGGCTGAAAAAGTGCAGGAAGTTTCCCAGACAAAGGATTCTCCTTGCAGATCTGAGAGACGATAAATTCCCATAAAATGGCAGCAAGGTGTAGACGCTGGCGAACACTTTTCTGCGGACAGCTGTTTGTATGCTGAGCATCTTCATACTCCGCAGAGCTTATCTCAGAGGAAAACACAGAATATCATACGACTTGATGAAATAAAGGAAAGTGCATGAACATTTTTATTGACTTAAACTTGTTTAGGTTTGGATTGTACTTTTGCAGGGTTAGCAATGGAACTAATGTGGGCAGATCACTTGTGCTTGAGTCAACTCGGGAGGTGGAAATCCTCCACTGCATCTCCGTATCACCTAGCTTAGAGCACCAATAATTAAATGAATTTCACTTAATTCCAGCTATGAAAAAAGGTGGTCATTGTATGCTCACTTCATTATTAATGATAACACCAGTCGTGGCATTCTCGGGGATTCATCTTAGTGGTAAAGAAGTTGCGCTTCTGTCTTGTGCTATATTTCTCGTGATTAAACAGGAAGCGATTCGAGGATGGCTGGGTCCCACTTAGATGTCTATGGACAATTAGATGCTGAACTTAACAGAGAGACATCTAGCCTATCCAAAGTGAAATTCTTCTATCTCATCACAGATGCCACTCTTCCTGCCATTAGGGAGGGTTTCTTTTTTATAAAATCAATACAGAATTGTTACTTGAAATTTGGATGTCTAACTTCTGCTCAGCTCATTTAGGGAAGGTGAGTCCCAGCCTCTGACTGTTAAAAATGGCCTTGGTCAGGTTCCCCAGCGGAGATTTTTTTACACTGGGGTCATGGTCATATCCAGTCCAAGTGTCACCTCATGTTTCAAACCCCATTTGACTTGCAACTGTAGCTCTTCCTGAGACCACAGGCCTGCCCCAAGCGACTATATGTTTGTAGTGTGGTGTTTTTCTGTTTTAGAATGGGACCTGTGGAGGAGATGAAGCCAGGAAACCACACCGTCACTCCTTACTTCTTACTTCTAGGGTTTGCCTTCCAAGGCAAGACGCAGCTCCTATTTTCCACGCTCGTTTCCATCATGTTCCTGGCCATCTTGATAGGGAACTCTCTGACTGTTGTGATCACAAACATTGACCCTGCCCTACATGTGCCCATGTACTACTTCCAAAGGAATCTTGCCTTGACAGAGATCTGCTACAGCCTGAGCATTGTCCCCAGGATGCTCGCAATTCTGCTGGTGGAGAGAAAAATTATTTCCTTCACAGCTTGCACCACGCAGCTCAGCTGCATTATTCTTTTTGTCACCTGTGAGTGCTTTCTCTTTGATGCAATGGCCTACAACTGGCAAGTGGCAATATGCCACCCGTTGCATTATGCCACTGTGATGAACAGGGATTGCTGCTTCAGGATGGCTATTGGGTCTTGGCTGTCTGGTGTCCCTGTGGCTCTGGGCTTCACCACATGGTTATTTATCCTGCCCTTCTGTGGGAGAAACACAGTTTATAATTTCTTTTGTGATATTTCTCCTGCGTTGAAGCTGGTGTGCCCAGACACAGCCTTGTTTGAACTACTGATTTTTATTGCTATTGTCATAATAGTGACGATTCCCTTTTGTCTGATACCCATCGCCTGATCCATGCTGTTCTTCAGGTACCCTCGGCTGTGGGCCAGAGGCTAGCCTTTTCCATGTGTGCAGCCCACCTGGTGGTAGTGACTCTTTTCTACAGCAAAGCTGGCATCATTCACCTGCGACCCAAGTCCAGCCTCTCATCCAACATGAAGAAAATGGTTTCCCTGTCTTACACAGTTGTCACCCCCATGCTCAACCCTATCATCTACAGCTTGAGGAATCAGAAAGTGAAGCAAAGCCTGAGGACATGCATTGACAAGTGGTTACATAGGAAGCAGATGGCCATGTTTTCTCCGTTCACATGATGGATTCACCGTAGCTGCACAGAATAAAAGCATTTCCCTAATAAAAAACCCTGGAACTTCACAGACACACACACCCCTCCTCAGAAAAAAAAAAACCAAACAAATAAACAAACAAACAAAAAACCAAAACTAAAAACAAACAAAAACCCCTCAACCAAACCAAAAACCCCTGCAATCTTTTTCTATAACAAGTTAAGACACAAGTTAGTACCTTCTGATGGAAGGGGAGGAGCTGTGTGTCCTGGAAGTGCCCTTCCGACTGATGGGAGAGACTGGGTTCAAGTCAAGACTTGAGCTAATTTTTTCCTCTCAGAACAAAGATCTCTTTCCCAAACTAGGTAGCAATTTGCTCAATTAAAAACAGGAGGAGTAAACTGAAACTTTGCCAGTTAGCTGCAGGAGCTTTACTTTAATTAGTTCCCTCCTCATGCAGGCTGAAAGCAAGCTATGGGATGGGATTGTTTCTTAACCAATTGAACACAATATTTTTTCCAATACTTTTTTCTGTCTCACCTGATGGAGTGTTCATTGAAATGAAATACAACTGGTGCCTTTATTTTCTCTCTGCTTATTTTGATCTAACTTTAACCCTAATTCCAGTTTTGCTTGGAGAACTGCAGCTCATGGAGTGCCCACACTAGAGAAGGTTTATCATGAAGGCCTGCAGCCTGCAGAGAGGACCCACACTGGAGCAGGGGAAATGTGTGCGGAGGAAGGAGCAGCAGAGGCATACTCCCAACTCCTCACTCTTATGAACTGACTACAACCCATCATTTCTTCAGCCCCGCCCCCCCAAGCAGCTTGGAATAATCTCAGTCACATGACATTTTGCAGTGCACCCACTTCCTCATACAAACAGGTTTCCACTCTTACTTCTGTGTTAAGTAAATCCCTTGTGCCTAACAAACATACACTCCCAAAGCTTCTGATTGTGCTGTTATGCTGGGGTGGAGACTGAAGTCACTGCATCCCAGAGCACATGCCAACTTGGATCTCATTTGAACGGTGCTCTTTTCTCCCACGAACACAGTGAGTAGTCATGGGCCACTAAACAAAGCTAGCAAGGGCAGTGTAGACATTGCCGGTATGGCAAGAAACTTCAACACCTTTGTAAGGATACATGGGAGGACTGTGCCTGCTCCTTTCTGGGTGGATCTCTGGTCAAGGACCTTCATCAGTGCCACAAAGGATGCTGGGAAAGAGAGGGGGCAATAAGGGACACAAATCTGTCCAAAAAATGATAAGGGAAACAGTGAGGAGAGCCAAATCTGGTCAGTCAAGGACCCATAGAGGGGGAAAGAGGAAGGAACAAAAGGAGGATAGACAGGCAAGGATATGAAATGGGCTGGTCACCTGTAAAAGAGGGAACTCACAGATTCACAGATGTGTAAGGTTTGGAAGGGTCCTCTGGAGATCATCTAGTCCAACCACTCTGCTAAATCAGGATCACCTAGAGCACATTACAAAGCATTGCATCCGGATGGGTCTTGAATATCTCCAGTGAGGAGACTTGACAACCTTCCTGGGCAGCCTGTACCAGTGCTCTGTCACCCTCACAGTAAAGAAGATTTTCCTCATATGGAGATGGAACTTCCTGTGTTCCATTTTGTGCCCATTGTCCCTCGAAAGAACCACTCATCTGGCTGAGCGCAGTTCCTCATATCTGCAGTCTGTCCCATCATCTTCCATCCTCTTATGAAATCTTTCCTTGGCTCCTGGTGGGACCTGTGTGTCTCTGGTACCAGCTACTGAAGGCAGATTGAGCGTATGGATGCCCTGCAACCTGTGGTGTCAGCTACTGCAGCGAGAGGGGTCATAGAAGGGGAATAACCAAAACTGTTGTATTGTTAGAGCAGTGCGTGGGGCAGCCAAATCCTTGTAGTGCTCCCACATGTTGCATGGGCAGCTGTTTTGCTTCAGAAGGGACACCAGGAGCCCTGCAGTGACTCCTGTCTCCCTTGGTGCAAACAAGCAAGGACATGCAGAGAAGGTGGAAATAGGGAGGGCAAACCAGAAGGCATAGAGACCATGCGGGGATTGGCTTAAGAAAGCCAAGGCTCAGCTGCAGTTGGAACACACAAGGTATTGGAAGGGCCAGAAGAAGAGTTTCTAGATGTACACTGACCCCAAAAAGGAAGACTAAGGAAAACCCAAGTCCCCTGTTCAATGGGTAGCAGATCTCATGAGCCAGGACCTTGAAAAGTCGGGGGTATGCATTGCCATTTTGCTTTATACTTCCCCAGTGAGGTCTGCCTTCAGGGTTCCCGGTTCCTTAAGCCTGTTTGCAGATGTCGTGGTTTAACTCCAGCCAGCAGCTAAGCACCACACAGCCACATGCTCACTCACCCCTGCCCACTCCCACCCCACTCGCCCAGCAGGATGGTGGAGAGAATTGGAAGAATGAAGGTGAGAAAACTCATGAGCTGGGATAAAGACAGTTTAATAAGTAAAGCAAAAGCCACGGGCACAAGCAAAGCAAGATAGGGAATTCATTCCACACTTCCCACTGGCAGGCAGATGTTCAGCCATCCCCAGAAGGCAGGGCTACGTCACATGTAACGGGCACTTGCAAGAAAGAACACCATCAATCCAAATGTCCCTCCCCTTCCTCTATGCTCCTTCCACGAGCATGATGTCATACGCTACGGAATATCCATTTAGTCATTGGCGTTAGCTGTCCTGGCTGTGTCCCTTCCTGACCCCTTGTGCAGCATGAGCAGGATCAGAAGGCAGAGTGTGAGCACACATAATTGTACATCAAGAAGTTGATGAGATTGGGTGAGAAGCACCCAAGGGTGGCATTGAAGGAACTGGCTGATGCCACTGCAAGTTCACTCTCTTCTGTCTTTGAATGGTCATGGTGACTACCAGACGTCCTGATGCCTAGAATGTTCAAGAAGGGCAAGAAGGAAGACCCTGATAATTGCAGGCCTGTCAGTCTCACTTCAGTGCCTGGTAAAATGATGGAGAAAATTATGCTGGGTGAAAAACACCTCAAGGACAATGAGGTCATTGGTCACAGCCAAAATGGGTTCATAACTGGAAAGTCCTGTTTAACAAACTTAATTACTTTTTCTGAGAAGGTCACCCATCTAGTTGACCAAGGGAAGCCAGTTAATGTGATTTCTTTGAATTTCATGAGACAACAGTGTGCCCAGGCTGCCAGGAAGGCCAGCTGTGTCCTGGGGTGCATCAAGCACAGCATTGCCAGCTGGTCCAGGGATGTGATTGTCCCACTCTACACAGTGCTGGTGCAGCTTGCCCCCAAATACTGGGTGCAGTTTTTGGTGCCACAGTACAAAAAGAACATCAAACTCTTGGAGAGTGTCCAAAGAAGGGCAAGAAAGATGGTGGAGGGTCTAGAGGGAAAGACATATGAGGAGAGGCTGAAGTCCCTTGGTTTGTTCAACCTGAAGAAGAGGAGACGGACAGGAGACCCCATGGTGGCCTGCAACTTCCTCGTGAGGGGGAGTGAAGGGGTAGGCACTGATCTCCTTCCTCTCGTGACCAGCGATAGAACCTGAGGGAACAGAATGAAGCTGCAACAGAGGAGGATAAGGTTGGATGTCAGGAAAAGATTCTTCACCCAGAGGGTGGTGAGGCACTAGAACAGGCACCCCAGGGCAGTGGTCACCGCCTCAAGCTTGGCTGAGTTCAAGCAGCATCTGGCCAACGCTCTCAGCCATCTGCTCTAATTGGGTTGGTCCTGTGTGGAGCCAGGAGTTGGACTGGATGGTCCTTACAGGTCCCTTCCAACTCGTGATATTCTATGATTCTGTGGTTCTATGGAAAATACAAACATCACACCCCTCTTCAAGAAGGGTAAGAAGGAGGAGCTGAGGAACTACAGTCTCAGCTCTGTCACTGCTAAGGTGATGGAATAAATAATTCCGGGAGCCATTCTGAGGTACTTGAAGAACAAGAAGGTAGCTGGGAACAACCAGCATGAATACAAGGAGAGCAAATCAGGCTTGATATAGTCTCACTGAACTCTGTGATGAGAGAACTCTCAGGACAGACATGGGAGGACATAAAACGTTGTGTACCTTAGTGTGAGATGCTGGAACCTCCTGTAGGTCAACAAAAGCAAATGATAGCTTGTTCATCTGGGAAGAAAGGAATAATCCTATGCCACAGGACAAGCTGGGGAATAACATGGAGAAAGCAGATTTGCAGAAAAAAGCAACCCCTGGAGATCAGGTGAACAACAAGTAAGAGCTGTGCCCTGGCTGCAAGGAAGTCCAAATGCATCTTGGGCTGCATGGGCAAGAGCACAGGTTGCCAGGGGAGGACAGGTGATCCTTCCCCTCTCTTTGGAACTTCTGAGATCACATCTGGAAGAATGTGTCCAATGTTTGACATCTCAGTACTGGAAAGACATTGGCTGGTGGAGCAAGTTCAGTGGAGGAACACCGGGACACCAGGATGATCAGTCGTCTGACACACTTCGCAGACAAAGAGGGGCTAGAAGACTGGGTTTGTTCATCCCTATCCCTCCCCAGGAGAAGGAGGTTATATTACTGTCTGACACTGCTTACATAGGGATGGATTCTCTTAGAGAAACTGGGGGAAATATTTCTCAGAGGAGCCTATCCAGTTGGTCTGCCTTGAGTGGGGGAAC
>VWZZ01007393.1:570-32669 GCA_013399095.1 Psophia crepitans | reverse complement strand
AGGTCCCTTTCCCCTACACTGCTCTCCAGCAGGTCAGTCCCCAACCTGTACTGGCACTTGGGATTCTTCTTTCCCAGGTGCAAGACCCTACACTTGCCCTTGTTGAATCTCATCAGGTTCCTCCCTGCCCAGCTCTCCAGCCTATCCAGGTCCCGCTGAATGGCAGCACATCCCTCTGGTGTGTCAGCCACTCCTCCCAGTTTAGTGTCATCAGCAAACTTGCTGAGGGTACAGTCCGTTCCCTCATCAAGGTCATTGATGAAAATATTGAACAGCACCAGTCCCAGTACCGACCCCTGAGGGACTCCACTAGTCACAGGCCTCCAAGTCACAGGCTTCCTTTTTAACTCAGTAGATTAAGGTGAGCAATATTATGGAAAAATCTTAAATAATAATTTTATAAACATGCCATTTTGCAGTGCTAACTACACGTTTACTAATTTACACATCAGCAGCAGGCTGCAACTGGCTCTCCAGACACAATTTATTCAAGATCCCTAATTCCACTGGTTATACATTGCTAATTATGATTACATCATTTTCACATATATACCACTGTTATGATCACTGTGATGCTATGAGTGTGCTTATTGACATTCTGGGTTTCAAAACAACTTCAGTTTATACTTTGCCTAACAAAATATGTATATTAGCTGACAGAAGAATACCTTATTCACATATTAAAATCCAAAACAATAATAAATTTGGAGCCTTCCTTGACATCTTAGGCAATTTAAAAAGAAAAAAAAAAAAGCTAAAAGGCTTCTGTGTTGAAGGCAAATTATTTTCATTTTTGTTTCCACCACTCAAACTAATAACGCTGCAAGGATTGTGTCATTCCAGGATTTCAATTTTGCTTATGTCACAAGAACTATCCCAACTTTCATTTGGTCAACAGTTCTAACTAAAATATTTTAGTGTGACATGAAAAATGTCAGGATGCTGTTCATCACTGCATCCTTATTTTAAGAAACAGATTGAACACTATGTAAGTCTCTGGATTTTTTTGTTGGTACACTATATAATTGATAATGAGGCCTACATGATATGTTTCTGATTATATTAGGCCTAACAATAACTGTTTAAAATAACAGAAAACTCGTAGCAGAATGACTGACATCCTTTACCTGGACTTTTGCAAAGCATTAAACACTGTCCCGCATGACATCCTTGTCTCTAAACTGGAGAGGCATGGATTTGATGGATGGACAGCTCGCTGGATAAGGAATTGACTGGATGGCCGCACTCAGAGAGTTGTGGTCAATGACTCAACGACCAAGTAGAGATCAGTGACGAGTGGCGTTACTCAAGGGTTAGTACTTGGATCAGCGCTGTTTAACATCTTTGACAATGACTTGAGCAGTGGGATCGAGTGCACCCTCAGCAAATTTGCCAATGCTCAGCACGCTGGAGGGAAGGGATGCCATCCAGAGGGACCTGGATGGGCTGGAAATGTGGGACTGTGTGAACGCCATGAAGTTCAACAAGGCCAGGCGCAAAGTCCTGCATGTGGGTGACTGCAATCCCAAGCACAACTACAGGCTGGGTGGAGAATGGATGGAGAGCAGCCCTGAGGAGACGGACTTGGGCATGCTGGTTGATGAGAAGCTCACCATGAGCCGGCAGTGTGTGCTGGCAGCCCAGAAAGCCACCCGTGTCCTGGGCTGCATCAAACCCNGCTGCAGGAAAGCTGGAGAGGGGCTGGTTGCAGGGCAGGGAGGGCCAGGCCAAGGGGAAGGGCCTGAAGCTGCAGGAGGGGAGCTGGAGCTGAGCTGGGAGGCAGCAATCCTTCCCTGGGAGGGTGCTGAGGCCCTGGCACAGGGTGCCCCGAGAAGCTGTGGCTGCCCCTGGCTCCCTGGCAGTGCCCAAGGCCAGGTTGGATGGGGCTTTGGGCAGCCTGGGCTGGTGGGGGGTGTCCCTGCCCATGGCAGGGGGGTGGAACTAGATGATCTTTGAGGTCCCTTCCAAGCCAAACCGTTCTATGATTCTATGACTCATGCAGTGCTGCCTCTTCCATATAGAGCCAAATCTTATTGCTGGTGTTGCTTGATTGCCTGCAGTGATAAAGACAGTGAAATCTGCTATTTTCCTTTTGTTCTGATTGGCAGTACGTGTCTTTTGCTGCCTGGAAGACTTCAATCAGTTTAAATTTAACCAATGTTTTTTTACTTTCATCTTTGCAGGACTCCCATATGCTGCTTCTGCTCTTTGATTATAATGGCAGTAATATTGTCTTCCTTTCAAATCTGCTGCATGACAATGCATTAAGGAAAACTCTCTTGTCTTTTCTGATGTATTTGATATAGATAATGTCACTATTTCATCTTTTTCAACTCCAGATAAGTTTCACTTGACAAAACAGCTACAAAAAAACCCAAACAAAAAAAAACAAAAAAACAAACAAAAAAACCTCCAAAAAAAACCCCAAAAAACCCCACTTCCTTTTCTTATTGCATACCAAATAGTAGAATACTGGATAACATACATTTCTCTCTCAGCACAGAAATTGTCTTTCTTTGACCTAGATAAGACCTAAATAAATCCAGACCTGAGGGGAACAAAATCTGGGGGGAAGTTGAACACCCTTGTTCTTGAGTGATGCAGGACAGATTGGTGGCATTCCCTGCTTCAGCACCAGCTGATCGAGGATGGTTAATTAAGACCCTTAATTCGCTGGTCTAAGGTGGTTTGCCATTAAGGTCTCAGTTGTTTGGAGGTCTCAGAGTCCTCCGTCATTTATCAGGTTGGTTAAAGTTGTGTAATCCTCCAGTTTTGGCAATGAAAATGTTGCTGTGTAGGAAGATAAAGCAAAACAGCATTAGATTGGATTAGACAAAATGACCAGATTTATCCCACAAACTGTAAAGTCGTGGGACCAAAACTATTGTGTTGTAAAATCAACGTAATTACATAGTGCTTTTGGGGTGAAAGTGTGGGAAATAAATAGTTAGGAGTGGTACGGGGGAATGAAAAGTTGACCGTCCAGCACTTCATCCCTGGAACATGTTTCCATAGATCTATAACATTTCAGATAACATACTATATAAGCAGCCAGGAGAAATCTCATGATCACCAGCCCTTGTTCTCATGGGGGACTTCAACTCAGCACATGTCTGCTGGAAATACAATACAGCAGAGAGGAAACAGTCCAGGAGGTTCCCGGAGTGAGTGGAAGGTAACTTCCAGACACAGCTGGTGAGGATGCCAGCTAGTGAAGGGACCCCAATGGACCTGTTCTTTTTGTGAACAGAGAAGGACTTGTGGCAGATGTGACTGCTGGAGGCTGTCTTGGGCACCATGGCCATGAAATGACAGAGTTTTCAATTCTTGGAGAAGTAAGGAAGGGTGTGAGAAGAATTGCTACCTTGGGCTTCCGGAGGGCAGACCAGTGACCAGCTTTGGTAGATTGCGTGAGGCTTTGTGGCTCCAGTGGACCTGCTCTTCCTCTCCCCTCTGGCAGGTCATTCAGCTTCTCCAACTCAACACTCACCCACATCCCCGCTCTCATTTGAAGTGAGTGCATCTTTCAAAGCAGGAGGGATTGTTTCTGTATTCCTAAAAATTAATTTGATTAATCTGTTCAGCTTCTGGTTCAAGATTGGGTGCTGATGACTGAAACCTGGAGATCTTCTTTCAATTGTAAAAATATATCCTATTGTAAAAAAAACCCCACAAATCCAAATGAAAGAAATTCGATAGCAGTTTCAACATGTTGTTTCACTGCCTGTCTGTCAAACCAGATAGTGTACAACAAGAGAAAGCATGTAGAAGAGCAACAGAAATGATCCTTACATATCTTGCCCACCTTTTAGAAGAATGAGGAGAGGGAAAATGAAAAATTATTATGTTTTGGAAACAGAAACATAGTGATCTTTAGGTTTGCATAATTCTATTTCTCTGGGGTTTATACAGTTTATGATTTTCATATTTTACTGTATTTGTTTCAAAGTATTGACAAAATCTCCTTCTGCACACAGAAGCATATATACCTTTGTGAGGTTTCCAAGTAGAATTAAAAATAATTTACTCATAATTAATTTATAACAGTGAATATTCTCTTACAGAATATTTTGTTTTCTTTTATTTTAAAAACTATTTTAATAAAGATTAACGAAAACCTCAGGTTCTTCTTCTATAAGGCAAAATTACAATGCAAAATGGCTCATTCTTTCAAACCTTTCCTGATACTAATCTGTGAAGAGACAACAGTAGTATATTAAAATTAGAGACAATATCTGCTATGCTAGGAAATTGAATGAGACATTAAACAGAGACAGGGTATGTCAGCATCTGATTCTCATTAGCTTAAAAAAAAAAGGTTGATTTTGTCTCTATAACACAGACAGGTTGACCTGGACTGGGGCAGAATCTGCACCTTTCAGCCAAAGAGTTTTTATGTAGAGAGCATTATAAGACTAGGAAAATTATGGAAAAAATCTTTGCTAATAATTTAGTTGATTTTTGTCCATTAAGAACCGAGCCCACCAATTCTCTAAAGCACCAAACGCTAACCGATCTGAAAGGACAAAGGCGACTATCATTGCTTTAATAATAAATGTCTCAGCTACTCCGGTTCAGAAAAATCTGTGTTGGTGCACACTGTCTTTCTGTGCTTGAAAGAGTTGAAATAGCCAAGTGAGACAAGATCTGAAAGGCTTGAACCAAAAAATCGCTGTTACCCATCACAGTGGATGTCACAGAATCACAGAATCACAAGGGTTGGAAGGGACCTCGAAAGATCATCTAGTCCAACCCCCCCTGCCAAGGCAGGGCCACCTAGAGCACATCACTCAGGAACACGTCCAGTCGAGTTTTGAATGTCTCCAGAGAAGGAGACTCCACAACCTCTCTGGGCAGCCTGTCCCAGTGCTCTGTCACCCTCACAGTAAAAAAGTTTTTCCTCACATTAACCCGAAACCTCCTGTGCTCCAATTTGCACCCGTTGCCCCTTGTCCTATCACTTAGTGAGGCCGAGAAGAGCCTGCCTCCATCTTCCCGACACTCACCCTTAACATATTTATAAACATTGATGAGGTCACCCCTCAGCCTCCTCTTCTCCAAGCTAAAGAGACCCAGCTCCTTCNACCTACTGACCACAGCCCTTCTAATGCACCCCAGGATGCCATTGGCCCTCCTGGCCACCAGGGCACACTGCCGGCTCATGGTCATTCCCCCATCCACCAGGACCCCCAGGTCCCTTTCCCCTACACTGCTCTCCAGCAGCTCAGTCCCCAGCCTGTACTGGCACATGGGATTCTTCTTTCCCAGGTGCAAGACCCTACACTTGCCCTTGTTGAATCTCATCAGGTTCCTCCCCGCCCAGCTCTCCAGCCTATCCAGGTCCCGCTGAATGGCAGCACATCCCTCTGGTGTGTCAGCCACTCCTCCCAGTTTAGTGTCATCAGCAAACTTGCTGAGGGTACACTCCATTCCCTCATCAAGGTCGCTGATGAAGATATTGAATAGTACCGGACCCAGCACCGACCCCTGAGGGACTCCACTAGTCACAGGCCTCCAACTAGATTCGGCCCCATTGACCACAACCCTCTGACTTCTGTGATGTGGTCAGGTTTCCCTCTGAGTAAAAACCCTTTAACCATGATGTGGAAGGTAATGTGATGAAATTGCTCTCTCATCACTTTCTGACTTTTTCTCATTTTATCATTGTCTGAAATATATTTTATTTTAGAAATCAAAACTTGTTTTTTTTTAATTAAAAACACTTAATTGTGCACTTTTCCCCCTTAAACTGCCTGCATATGTTTTTCTGTGTTATACTCCATCGACCTTTATACTTAGTTATCCACAATATCCACATTACTTCCTGGTAATTTTATTATAGCTTTTTGCCCATTTGAATGGGTCATGATGTGTTTATGGCAGTGAGCACAGTTCATAGCCTCTGTTACTGGTTTGACCACCCAGGTTCAACTTACGCCAGTAATGTCCATAACCTTAAAATAAACCTTCATTCACAGTAACCCCTCAGTCAAATTGCAGTTCTGTGAACTGCCTGACCTGGCCAAACTGAAATCGTTACACCTCATGTCCATCACTGAGGATTGGAATGAAACGTTCTTGAAAACCACTGCTTGGGATTGCATGGAGGCTGATAAATTTCATTCTTCAAAACAATGAAATGGCTTAAAAATATCACTCTTTTCTGGTCCAGAATTCAGTTATCACACCTGTTTGCTGTAGGCTTCTAATCAATTTTAGATTTTCTGTGTGTTTTTGACCTACCTGGAGTCACCTTTAGAAAATCAGTTCTGTGAACTGCAGATATCTGCTGAGCACACAGACTCCTTACAGGTTCTGAAAACAACTATATTTTGGTGTCTTAATGAGACACAAGCCTCTCTGAAAATCTGTTTTTCTTGCAAAAGTTTGAGACCAACATGGTTTAAAGACTCTCTTATCAACTTTTCTCTATCCATTTCAAAAACCCTGCGAGCTTCCCTGCTTTATGCTATACGACAGCCAAACAAAGCACAACATGAGATGCTGCAGTGGTTCTCAGCCCTGGGAAGGTGTCTGAGAAAGCTGTCCATCAACCTCGACTTCCTACTCCTCCAAGCCCAACAAGCTGCAGGAGGACAAGGAGTAATCAGGCAAACAAGTACAAAAATATAGAATAAAACCAGAGAGGGTGTATCCATACATTGAATCAATTTGTTTTACTGTCTCTCTGATTCAAACTTACAGATTTTGAAGGCTTCTCATATGTGTATATAAACTGGTGGTGGAGTGAGGTGCCTGTGTTGCTTATTTAGAAAGAATATTCTGAATCCCCTTTGTCTGAAGGAAGAAAAATTGAATGACAGCAGCTAATCCCTTTGCTCACAGTCCCAAGCTGTTCTTATCCAACAGTCAGCTAAAAATCTCTGTCTCCAGGCTGACACTCTTCTGTATGTCTTGGTGTAATCCATCTTTGCTTTTACCTCTCTGTGTGTGCGTCTGTGCTGTTTCTGTCATGTTTCTTTTTCTTTCAAAGACGTGCGTATGTCTGGTCTCCACATTTGTACACAGCTCATGTACAAAAGTGTTAGCCTCTCCGTGTGGCAATACCAGCAAATGGTATTTGGGGCGTTTGTGGTAACACTGAAGTGCTCAGGCTGCTCATATCCTATCACAGTTTTTTTTTGAGATTATGTAAAAGTCTTAATTAAAGAGAGTCCAGTTTAATTTTTTTCAGGCTTTGCGTTACCATATGGCCTCTCGTTCTCTCTTTGTCTCAAAAGAAGCAGTTTCACACATCTGAAACCATCTGCACGCTCCAGGGTTTGATGTTTTCATCAACAGTGGTGGGCTGCTGCACCGAGTCCTTGAATGCGATTACGAATGCTAGGCAAGGTATAATTTTCTCTTTCTGCTTACAGTAGTCCTTAAAACCTTTTGTGCTTCTTACCACACAAGGAATGTAGTGCTAAACTACCCTGTATCCAAATTTGATATTCTCTTTGTAAAAGGGACCAAGAAGTGAAAATACACACGTGTCATTATGCATGAGAAAGAATGAAGAGAGAAGAAAAAGAAGGCTCAGAAGGATGGGAGGGGGCTCTCCCTCTAGCATACAAGAATTTATTTAAGAAACTGAGCAGGCTGCATTTTTTAAGGCGTCATTCCTGGAATCTGCTCTATCAGGATAGCTTCCTTATTCATAAAGTGAAGCTTTAAAAGCTGGAGTAATACCTTAAAACTGGAGTAATACTGCCAAGGATCCAGAGAGAGTGGGACACAGAATGACATCTAAGGTTTTTGTCGAGTCGTGCCACATAGCTGAATAGCTTACTGCTCTGCCCCAGCAGCTTTGAAGGTCAGAATCACTGGTCCACCGAGTTATTATCACTATCACTGCTGAAACTTAGAAAGAACTATTCCAATTTATGCATGAGCTACCTTGCACACTTTTCCACGTGCATCTTTGTGAAAGCCAGATAGAAATCTGTCTTTAAACCTTTTTCTGTTTGAGGGCATTTCTCAGCGTTACTCTGATAAGAGCTTTTTTTTTCTCTGGTCTGTCTTTGCCTGTTTACTCCCATTCTTCCAGTCAATAGGTCAATACATGTAAACAGAACAGTATAATAAAAGAAGAAAAGACAGCACACACTGTGTAATTTTTAAACAATCCCATATGCATGGTACAGAAGGCTTCTCTTTGATGGGCTGCATCTAGCAAGCTTACTTAGATTCTCCCCCATACTCTTCATCAATGTTATCATGTAGCTCAGCAGGAAACTAAAATAAAAAGCATAAGGGGGAGTAGCTGTAGTGCGAAAAACTCATATGATCACAACAGTTTGAAAAGAATGTTTTACAAAGTTAATATATGCTTTTTTAAAATTAGAAAGTTAAAAGCAATACTCTTTAGGAGCAGGGGCAAAGTTGAATCTCACTGCCAGCCACATGTTTCTTAGTTGATGAGTTGTATTTACATGTAGCTTTCATGAAGGTTTTCTAAAGTCTGTGTTTTTTTCCCCACTGTGAATGATAAATGCGGATATTTCTCTATATACCTTTTCAAAATATATTACCAAGATATTTATTGAAATGTAAGTGCAAGAATGTAAAAGTAGTGCTGAGAGTGCAAAGTTTTTACTGGTAGACTGTTTACATTAATTTTACAAATGCTGAGTGTTTTGGATTAAGTCAGATTACTGACTTGACTAGAAATCAAGGTACTTATTTCTGGATATGAAAATTTGGAATGTTTGATCCCTTTTTGTTATAAATTGCACTCAGTATTGTAACTGTATGTGAGCATCTAATTCCCCAAATGTCCAAAATACCACGCAGGATAAAAAGGCAGAGTGCAAAACTTGCTGAAACCAGTGATATCTATTCATTATACTTAGCATCATTAGGATTTCCATTTGGTAGTTGCTCGTTTAGCACTAGATCAAAACTCAGCCATAATCAAGCCACAGCTTTAGCTTTTCTAATTAGTCTGGGTAGCACTCCAAACTTCTGTGACTAAACTGCTTCTGGAATACACTAAATGAGCTTATTTACTGCTCTCTTACATCTCACATCGGAGTGCAAACTCCTTACAAACTCTGTAATACTATGTCCTCCACGCACTGCCAGAAGAGCTGCAAGAGGACTTCATTGCGATGACCTCTTTCTGGGGACGGATAGATAGGATTGAAACATCTGAGCAGAGGAAATATTTATTAACAGTTTTGTTGAAATGCTACATGTTTAAATTATGAAAAGAAATGAAAAAGCATTGAAAAATGCTATTAATTTCTTTACTTCTTCACTTGATGTCTGTTCCCATTTCGCAACCTGATGGAAAACACGTGTGTTATCCATAGATAACCTGTCGCTAACTTTTAGTGTATCTATGGCTCACCAAAAAATGCTATTTAACAGCTTGACCACATGTAGATTGCTTTTCACAGGCAGCTTCCAAGAGGATGGGATTGATGAGAACTGTAGTTCCCAGGTTGGCTGCCTTTCTAACAAGGAAAACGTTCTCTCCTGGGCATTTTACTGCTCAGATCTCAGCCCCACTGAGAGCGCTCATATGGATCCATAGAAAGGTAAATAGCAAGGTGGAATTTCTGGCTTCTTTTGTCTCTCCAATTCCTTTTCTTAGGGTCAGGAATCAATGAATGAAACATCTCTGCTGCGAATCAGAACAATATGCCAGTGAACTGTGACCTGGAGCGGTTGAAGAAAGATCCTTAATTCATTCTTCTGCAGATTTCATCAGCTCTGTTACCTCCAACAACACCGTTCTTAAACAAAAATTCTGTTTTAAATGCCAACATACAGATGTCAACAAATTTACCATCAATGTGTTTTTCTTGTATCTCTCCCTCTCCTTTTACTTGTACTTTGTTATAGCTGAAAAGGGTTGGAAGACTTGTAATATTGTGTGATGGAAGTCTCTGCGTGCCTGTCTGCTGAATGTCCTGAGAGCCACATCTCGCCTTGAGAGCCGGTTGCTTTTAGAAAATTGTATTTAAATTGGTGACAGCGACATTTTAAGCGAAATATTAGCATTTTTACTGTAGCTGATGTCATTCTTCCAAACTTAACAGCGTATTATCAAAAGCTCTCCGGCAGACTGTGTGTATGAAAGAATGCAATGTACTGCGTGGTCTTTATTGAGATGTGAGCAGCAGCCTGAGGAAGTCTTCACGTGTGCCCAGAAGCAAGTTTATTTGCTTTTTAAAACAATCAAATTATGCTAGGCACTTTTTAGCGCTATCCTTGGGAAACTTCTCAAATATTTCTGTATTTAGAGTGGATTTAGGAGCACAGAAGCCCAGGGCCCTGTCTAAGTTACAGACCCATCAGAGAAGCTGCCTGAGAGCAAGAGGCAGTAGGACTGCAGAGCCCGTGGCTTCTCAGTGTTCATCCGTGTCTGGGTTTTCCTCGTTTCATACCCTGACGACATGACGATGGAAACTCTTGCTCTAAGTAGAGTTGATGTGATTTGCTGTAGAAACCCCCGAAATGCTGTGCACCTCAGCTGCAGGTAGTTTGTTTTTTTAGGGGGAAGTTGCTTATTTCCCTTATTCCTTTGTCCTATCCTTGAAGAAATTTAGCTGGAGCAGTTTGAAGCATCATTCTGCTCTCATTTGTAGCGGAATTATATTGATATATTTTGACTAGTTTCCATGGAATTACTCATCCCAGTGTGAGTGCAGAGGCATGACCAAATTTTATAGTGGCTTCAAAAGCTTGTCAGTGCTTAATGGTATCCTTTCCATATGTGTTTGCTTTATCTAGAAATTAACTACAGCACAAAAGGGGAAATAATCATGTCAGCAAACTGTTAAGATTTTATAGCATATTTTAAAACTTTATGTACTGATTTATTTTATAATGCTCAAGTATAACATGTTTATATAATTGAGTTAAAAAACAACATTTATTGTTATGGCTGTTTGAGATGTCCTACTTTGAGACAAGGCATATGACTTCACTTAAAATATTTGCTATCTGAATACATTTTAATAAACAAATAAGCCACTTCAAGGGGTAACCTAAATAGAGCAGTAATAAATAAACCTTTTCGGAAAGCAACATCTGGTACTTTGAGAACAGGATATTTTTGTTAATCTATATGCAATTCTAATCACGGGTACTGGTGTGTACAGTCATAAATGACCTCACTGTGACACTGAACAAAACGTTCTAATTTAAAGCAGACATTAAAGCTAAACAATATTCAAGAGTTATCTCTGGCTATATTGCTGAGGGTACTTAGGAATGATTATACTAAACACCTGGCTCATAAGTTACGTATTATTGGTTTGCACCGCTGTTTATCCACTGAAGCTGGATAGCATCTGGTTTTCAGTCATGTTCTGCTTTTCCTCCAGATTTCCCTCTGATTTAATTAAGACATTGTGGTTGATGTGAGTATGGGAAGAGGAGGACCTGAGTGACTTTCCCAGGATAGCCAAGTAAGCCAGGATCCTGCTACCTCTAAGCTTTTGGACCACACAAAATTCATCTGTTTTAATTATGGCATGTAACTGTGACCTCTGACAAGGTTTCTCTCTTGTAAACATCTTCAAATAGTCCACACCTGGCTCTCCTCCCTGTGATAAACCAGCCCCACAAAGACTTATTTTGTGCCTCGCAGACATTTTGGAACAGATTTTACATACCATGGATGCTTTTTACTTATTAAAAATGGTGTCAGACATTAAAATGCAGGCTTACAAACAAGCTGAATTCGTTATAATTGCAGATATTATGCATACATTTCATGATAATTTTTACCTATTTCATCCTTTAAAAGACTGGCAGTAATTATAGATAAAAGGTATATTGGAGATCTGGCTCAGTGCACATACCAGTGAAAGAAGTGTCTCACAATGGTTTTAATATGTCTTGGATCAGTATCATCAAGTTTCCTTTTCAAAGAAACACTAATATTTCCAGAATGAGGGAATAGTACCAGTCTGACATGAAATGTGTTTTTTTTAAATTTACATTGCAAGAGTCATCTCAGCCCAGGTTTTCTGTTCTAGCCCCCAAGCAAATATTGAATATCCTTAACACCAGTACTGTAAAGAACTCTTGATGAAAACCTTCATTTATTCAAAAAAAAAGAAGCTCAAAACAACAACAGAATGTTCCTGTCATTCGTTTGATAATTATCCCCCTGCTGTTTTCCATCTCTTAGTGACTCCACTTCTCAGACTCCTTGCTGACTAAATAAACTCATTTTCTATACTTTGGAATAAACGGAGAAAAGACTAAGAAAAATGACTGCAGGGAAAAATAATAAGAGCAATCTATACTGGACCTGTTAGGAGGAGTAAGACTATCTGTTCCAGAAGTATCCAGATAAGGTTTATGGGGCTGCATTTCCTCCCGGTTTTCTGAATATGTTTCCACATATTCATTAAAGTAGAAACATTCAAAATAACGATACATTAAAGTAAAACACAAGATTTGAGAAACATTTGGCACAGGCTAACAAAGACTGTCCGCATTAAGAACTTTCATACACAGAAAGGAAAAGCATCATCAGAAATATCTAAATAGATTAAAATGCTGAAATATTTTCATTTTCAGAGCCTTTTTATCACTAGTGAAACTCTTATCTTCCTCTCCATATGATTATACTATATAATACATATAATACCTATACTCTATATGAGTATACATTTGGAGATGTTTACCAAATTTGAGAAATTAGTTAAAAATTTCTGTGTTCAGACCACTAACCTTCACTTTACTGAGCAATACACCTCATTTAGTTGAGACTTTAGGACAACCACTACTGATTATGGGGTATGTGCTATCAGGCAAGGACACGGGCTACTCCTGGGTCATTTTTCTAGGCACCTTTCTCCATTTAATCATACAAATATGCTTACATATTTGCTCTGTTTGAAAGTACTGCTGAGACAGAACGAGAGATCTACGATGTGTACACTACAAGTGGATAAAAAGATATTTGCTTCCCAAGTAATAAATATAAAAATTTTTTATTTCCTGTTTTTTAGGGGTGGTGTTACTGTTCCCTTCTTCCATGCCGTTATTCCTTTTCCTATTTTGCTTAATTTCATTTGTTCATTCTGTTTTGTACTCTGGCTTTTCTTACGAGTTTCTTCCCCTTTTCTTGTTTGAAGCTTTTTAAAAGTTCAAGCCCTTGATTTGAAAACATGTTGGTAGAGCACCGTGCTACCTCTGTGTATTTTGTCTGAATGTCTGTAGCATGAACTCAAACTCACTCAGCCATTTTGGGGCATAAATCCCCTCCAAAATACATTTGGTACTGCCTGCTGGGAAGTGGCTCCAGCTATCCTTCTGACTGAAACCAGATTTCCTTCCTGAAAACACATACGCCTTTATTATTGTTTAGATTTCTCTTGTGTAATCAGTTGCAGCACAGGTAAGCAATGCAAGATGACAAGGTAAACCTGTAAGGATGGAAAACCTCTAGCTGCCAGGGATATCTGCTCTGCAAATTTTTCAGATAGATCAGAAGATGTGTATATCACAGTTCAGTGAGGTGAGCTGTGAAGGCTGGAGATGAAAAATCTTGCACTGAGTGGTTGTTCATTGACTGGAAAAATGCAGTTTCACTAGATCCACAGTTATACACAAACCTGAGATGTTTTACCTGCATAACTGCCCCATCCCTGGAAGCGTTCAAGGCCAGGTTGCATGGGGCCCTGGCCAACCTGATCTACTGGGTGGCATCCCTGCCTATGGCAGGGGGCTTGGAACCAGATCTTTGAGGTCGCTTCCAAGCCAAACCATTCTATGATTCTATGAGATCAGCTGGGGGTTGCTGGCATCCATCCCAAAACTAATGCAAGAGAGCTAGAGATCTTGAAAGAGTGTCTTGTGTTTGAAGGACAGTCACTTGTGTTTGAAAACAAAATAGGAATTGAAGCTGAAACTGCTTATTCCTCTTCAGAGTGATACAGCCAGCAGGGTACAGAGTATTCTGGGATGATGTTCTATCACATTTTCCTACAGAAGGTTAAAAAATGCTTTGAGAAGGTCTGTAACATGGAGTAATTGGGTCAACCTCACCCCTTTCTCTCATTAAATAATATGTCACACAACATAAATCCGTTCCAGCAGACAAGGACGTGCCATAGCCCATTCTGGATGTTAATGGGGTATGGGCTGTCTTGTTCCAAAACTTTACTTTGGAACAAAACAGAAACATATTTCAGATGAGGTCAGGGTAAGGTTATTGGCCCAAATGGCTCTCCACCACTGGATTTGTGAATGGTGACTTCTGTATCTACTAAAAATCTCTTCAAAATAAAACATTTTTTTTTCCAAATATATTGGAAATTTTGTTCCAATCCCTCTAGCAAGCTGAAAAAATTTATTTTATTCAGAATGTCCAAAACATATGTCCATCTTGTTAAAATATTTTAAGTGATAATCTTGTTATTTGAGTGACATAAATATGAAGCTTTGTTTGTTTTCTTTTTTTTTAGAAAAGAAAACAACAACCTGCTTTTATTCAGTAGATAAACACTAAAACAAGTTTTTGTGCCATTATATCGCTTTCAGTGTATATTACCCATGGAACTGCCATTCTGCATGAAGGTGTCAGCAAGCACTGGTCACCTCAGGGATAGAATATTAGAAGATTAGAACATTTTGCCCTCAGGGACCATGACAGGGTGGAGAGGTGGGCCTGTGCACACCTCNGGAGGCCACAAAGCTGATCCGAGGGCTGGAGCACCTCTGCTACGAGGACAGGCTGAGGGAGCTGGGCTTGTTCAGCATGGAAAAGAGAAGGATCTGGGGAGACCTTATAGCACTTTCCAGCACCTAAGGGGCCTACAGAAAAGCTGGAGAGGGGCTGGTTCCAGGGCAGGGAGGGCCAGGCCAAGGGGAAGGGCCTGAAGCTGCAGGAGGGGAGCTGGAGCTGAGCTGGGAGGCAGCAATCCTTCCCTGGGAGGGAGCTGAGGCCCTGGCACAGGGTGCCCCGAGAAGCTGTGGCTGCCCCTGGATCCCTGACAGGGCCCACGGCCAGGCTGGATGGGGCTTTGGGCAGCCTGGGCTTGTGGGGGTGTCCCTGCCCATGGCAAGGGGGTTGGAACTATGTAGATTTTATGGTTACTTCCAACCGAAACTACTCTAGGATTTTACGATTCTGTGATTTTCATTTGTTTGTGATGCTCCTATAATTTGCTTTGTCTATACACTGCTCAAGACCACTCCTGTCACTGTTCTACAACTTAATTTTCCTCTATTTTTGTAAGTTATTTGAATTCATTGCAAAGGATTTATAGGAACATCATATGAGTGCATCCCTAATGGATGTCTGGACAAAACAAAATGAAGTAGTTGAGATAAAAAATTATCTGGATTCTCATCTTCCCACTGAAAAGGTTAATGAAGCTCTACAAAGACAACGACCTGTGGATTTTTTAAATTATTCCTTTTTTTCAGAAACTTTTAACTTTTCAAAAGGGAAGCGGTCCCTTTGTCTATATTCATCCTGAGCCTACAGAAAATTACTAAATATTGCCTTTGAACTAACTGATTTACTCTAAATGCCAAACCCAACATTCACCTAAGCATATGCTAAAGTCATATGTAAAAACAGGGGTGATTTGCTGGATTGGGATCTGCATACAAATATTTAAATTTGCTACACCTTCCAGTTTTGTTGCACAACTTGTACCTGATCTCTTTTTGAGAATGGACCACAGGTATTTTGGCAAATATCGCAATATTTTTCTGACAGAGTGTGTGTTTTTTCTGTCCTGGGAGGTATTGCTAGGATTCTACCAAAAAATAGCAGTGTAAAGAAAGTTAAAGCACATGCCTTTAATGACAAAGGCTGCATCTGCCTCAGACAAACATCTTCCTAAAAGGCTTTGGCATGCAGCTGTAGCTGGAATAGCAGATGTTTACTTTACAGTCTGTGAAATCTACCCTGCTATTCTGGAGAAACACTGGCCCAGCTGCAGTGCATTTGGTATGCAGGGTTCTCTCACTGTAGTGCCAGAACAGCTCAAATGAAATTTGAAAGCTTTAATTCTCTCTTCAGCTTATAGGACTGTAATAGCTAGCAATTAGAGAATAATTGTGCTGCATTTGAAAACTCATAGCTGTAATCAAAATACAATCAACAGAGAAGTATTTAGTTTTTTGCTTTGGATTTTTTTTTTTTTAGCATGTAAATATAATTCTTGTGTTGTGGGATCTTTGCCTGGATTAACTTGCTTTGATAGATTCTGCAATTGCTTCAATATATTTCTGTCATGCTAGACAGGGAAAGAAGAAAAACAGAAGCTTATTAATATACCTTATTTAGTAAAGTTCTTATTTTTGTTCTACTCTTATAAGAGTGTTTCAGTGCTATGAAGAGATACTGAACGTTGTTCCATTTGAGTTGCAGAGCAGGCACTGATGGAAATAACTTCCTGGACTGGAGGTAAAGAAAAGCAGACCAGAACACCACACCATAGTTTTGAAGTCTTCACATGTGTGCCACATCTGTGGGAGCCCTCCCTGCAAACTTGGGAAGGATTAGTTGTCAAAACATTTATTCATGAGATCTCACATCTTGTCCAATAGGGGTAAAAGCAAATTTGATTAGTATCACCTCCTTCTGACCCAAGGCTCCCACTTCTCATATTTGAGTTGGGCAAGTGCTTGCAAACTTGTATGGTTTTGCAACTTGCAAACTTTTTGATGATGATTGAGGAATNCTTCTGACCCAAGGCTCCCACTTCTCATATTTGAGTTGGGCAAGTGCTTGCAAACTTGTATGGTATTTACACTTTTTGATGATGATTGAGGGACGTTGGTTGTAGAAAAGGCTTAGGTCAGTTTAAAGAGAAGCAATTAATGTATGCACTTGCAGTAGGTGTAGGGGAATCCTTCCAAGCTCAGTCACCAGCACCTTGTGAATGGTTCTCAGCTGGAAAAATCATTGTGGGTTGCAGGTAGAAAGAGGGTTTTCAAGCCGAGCACTACAACAGAATATTCAAAACCCAACTGGACACGTTCCTGAGTGATGTGCTCTAGGTGGTCCTGCCTTGGCAGAGGGGGTTGGACTAGATGATCTTTCGAGGTCCCTTCCAACCCTTGTGATTCTGTGATTCTGTGAAAAGCATGTCAGCACTGAACCTGTCCTTTCTGGAATAAACATAGGAACTGAACCTGCAGCAATAGTTATGAACAATTGTTATGAGAATTGTTATGAATTGTTATATGAACATAGTCCAGTTCACTGTGTTCCTGTCTGAGAACACTTGTTCCCAAAACAAGAATCACATGTCACATCTACTTGCAAATAAATCTTGTTTTCCTAGAATGACGTTGATATTTGCAGGCATCTGCGAAAATCCTTGAAAAACAAATTTTCATTCAATTAATT
Organism: Psophia crepitans; assembly: GCA_013399095.1. Lineage (NCBI taxonomy): Eukaryota > Metazoa > Chordata > Aves > Gruiformes > Psophiidae > Psophia > Psophia crepitans. Next base: position 15,328 of record VWZZ01007393.1, on the reverse strand, counting down.
ATTTGTTACTACAACTTAATTAATTTTTGTGTTTTGTGACTGGGAACATAGTCAGATTTTCCCCAATAGGTTTATTAAATTCATTTAATAAGGAGGAGGAAATAAAGTTAATATTCCCCAGAAAAACATAGTAAAAATGTCAGTTATTCCAAAACTCACTAAACCTTCAGTATTTGTCAACATTTTTGCAATTACTGGTGACTGTCTGAATAATAACTAATATGGTTTTATCAATCACAATGAATTTACTGGCCTTTGTTTGTCTAGGTATCTTTATTTTAAGACAAAACATGATACAGATTCAAACTATTACTCAAATACAATTAATTTTGTAATAGATCCTTTTTTCCAAGCCTATAGCATTTTTACAATATGATCTTTAAAACGTGAGGTTTTTGTTGTTGTATTTTTATAGATAAGTGAGTCATAAATAAATTGCTAGCTCATAAACATAAGTGGTGGAAGATTGATTCCTTCTGGAACCACCACAGTGTTAGTTAGTGACATAAATCAGTATGTCAAACCTTATAAAACATTCCTTGATTCAGGGCCTGCAATAATATTCCCCTATCAGAATTCCAAATAGTGTTTAGAGAGGTAGATTAAAGATTATTTTAAATCTCCTGATTCTGTATTAAAATTATTGTGAAAATTCAGCTCTTTCTGTGTGGCCAATGCCAATTTGTCTTCAAATTACCATTTTAATAACAATAGATTTTATTTTGTTTCCCCCCCTCAGAATTAATATGCAGATCAGGTTTTTGCAGTTTCATTGAAGACAGTGGGATTATTCATGAAATAATGTTAAGAATGTACAAATATTTTATTACTGAGGAAGACTACTCATCAAAATTCCATTTGATCTGAACTGCAGGATCTTATATGATGGTGGAATCAAGAAAATATTGAAAGACAAAGCTTATGTAGAAAAGTTTTATTCGATCACTTCTTAGTTGTTCTTTAGCTCTGAATTTTTAGACACCAGGCTTTGAAGAAACACAGGAGGTTTTGGAAGACATTTGAGATTAAACTGAATTTAGAAATATTAATTCCGTAAGGTAATGGTTTGGCTAGTCATGATATGGAGGAAAGAAATATTTTGAAAAGACTGTGTCCTTGGCTATCAAGATGGTTTCCTTGATGTTAGCAGGGAAGAAGAGATGGCTCAGTACGAAAGTTTGTCTCTCCAGCTCACCACAAAACCAGGCTTTTGCCCAAAAATATGGTATTTAAACATACTTTCATATGAGTGGGAACTACTCCCCCAAAGCTGAAAACTCTAGCCTCCCACAAACAGCATTCTGCCAAGTATCAAAGTACTTCATGGTCAAACACCACCATGCTGTTGTCATTTGATTTCTAATAAAATATGCTTTCTTGATTAAACCTGACACTACAGGAGTGAGGAACTGTTCCAGTTACAAGGGGGCAGGTGCAGGAAGAGAGAAGCAAAGTGTACTGAGATGCAGAGCAGAGTTGCCACCAGGGGCTACAGCTGACAGACTGGCTCTGCGGTGGTCTAACCCATGGAGCTGGAGCGGAGGCTGGCTCTGGAGGGAACTCCTCCTGCTACAGGTTATTACACTGTGAGTCAGAAGGAGGGAGAACCTGCCGGGGAATTTCGCCAGCTATCCAGGCCCTGGAGAGACAGACCAGGCTCTGCAGAAGCAACAACTTGTTCTTCATCTCTGTCTGTAAAGTGCAGACTTGCCTCCATGAGTTTGAAGATCTAGAGTTAGGTTTGTCCTCCCCACGAAAGAGATGACAGAACTCCTCTGCGGTGATTTTCAGTGGATAGCACCTCATCTGAACCAGAGTATTGCACAACGCTTTCAGGGAAAAAAAAAAAAAGGGTCACATAAAAATGCTCATGTAAAATTAACCTTTTTTTTTTTTTTTTTTAAAATTTTGTACGTGCATACAGACAGCACTCCTTGAAATACACGCCTGTGTACCTAGGAAGCACTTAATCCAGGGAGAAGTAGTTTATGCACTTCTACTTTCTTGCTTATCTGACCATCTTGGATAGAAAGTTATTTTTTATTACTTCTAATTATACTGCAAAGCTTGCTGTTGTTAGAGTTTTACATTCAGAATGATCTATTCTGCATGTCTTTGCACTAGGCTTTCTCTAGAAATTTAAAAACCTTGCACTTTCAGTATCCGAAATAGTTTAAATGTCAGAAATGTACATTGTGAAGTTTCAGGAGTCAAACAGGAAGAGAATTAGGTTACAGTTTTTAGATGTTACAGTGATAGATATGATGAGAACATGATTGCAGTGTTAATTGCTAATCCAGTAGCAATTCATTTTGTTCGCTTACTTTTACGTTTAGTCAATAGGATGTTTCAGTCATGAGAAACATAGGAAGAACAGGATATTGACTGGTTCATCCTTTATTTGCATTGTCTTCTAATGATTGTTAAAATAAAAATTTCTTATAGTTTCTAAAATGTCAGTGGAAGAAAGTATGCGTAGCATATAACCTTGTTTTCACTTATAAGAATTAAAAAAAAACAAACAACAAAGCAAGCATTACCTTTTTGGTATTAATTATTTTAGTCTGTTGTTAGTAAGAGATGTCACACTGCACTTTGGTCTAATCCAGAGTCCAGTAAGACCTTCTGTCCTAAGATCCCAACGCAAAGAATGGGGTCTTATTTCACCATGCTAGTCTACTTTTGCGCTTGCTGTTTCAGTGACCAGCAGAGTTTTACTGAACATAAATACGGTAGAAATAAAGTAAAAAAATGTTAGTGCTTTAGTTGGCTGTAGAAATCAGTGCTGTTGTGCTAACTAAAAATGTGAGTAGTCCAGCCATATCTAACATAACATTTACCTTCTGATGATACTCATTATTTGAGCATCCATTTGCAATGAAGGAGCTTAGAGGGAATTTCAGCAAACGGTAACTATTTTTTTCTCGTGCCAGCTTGTATCTCTCCCAGAGAGAACTTTTTCTCCTTGCTGTCAGTGCACGATCAACCCACACTTTGACTGAGAAAAGTAAATTTAATTCTTAGTGTAAATCAAGGGCTTAGGAACTCACACTAAACCTGACTGAGGCTTTTAGCATGATCACAGAATGCTGCAATGGAAAGTGGTAAAATGTCGTTCTGGAGTTTCTGCGATCCTAAGTAAGACTGTGATTTCCCTAGGAAGTTTCTCCAGAACGCATCTTAAGGCACAGCTTTTGTAAGAGTTGCTGGGTTGACACGGCTTTGCTATCTTCAGTTCACAAAGCAGGAAATTATTCTGACTTGGCATCCTTCCTTCAGGCAAAATGCAAGAAATTTAGATATGCTTCACCCTCCTCTTCCCTCCAGAGACATTTACAGATCTCAGTTCCACCTTCACAGGATGATTATCCTTTATTTCATCTTTCATATCTGTCTTCTACCATAACTGCTACTTTTTAATGGGACCCAAAAAAACTTTTAATTTGAGATCTTGCTAAGCTTGTTCACACAAAGAAATGGGCAGATCCCTTGCAGGCTTGCCAGCCTTTTAGCTGAAAATGTTAGAATGATGATATACTTTCAGGACTGAGCTAAACACACGATTACCATCTCATTATGAACTACAAGTGGATTGGTAGTTTGGAAACCACTTTTGTCTCCTTTCTTCTAATTGTTCTTCTTGCTGTCCTACATATTTTCTTCTGCTCCTTGGTCTGTGGATTATTGAAGTTTAGCCCTAATGGCTAAGACAGTTGCATTTCAGACTGCGGCAAGACTTTCAACTAGCACAGGCTGGAGAAAATATCACACACATTAGGCACTTATTTTGGAACAGAGAACAGCAGCTAATGAGCTAGAACAATACTGCTTTGTTTCAGCATTTTCTGAGCCAAATTCTGGTTTGGAGAGACCAACTGGGGCAGGAAATGATCACATCATTTACCACCTTTTCAGATAGTGTGGACTAACTCGCTGCATCCCTTCCCTTCACATTGTGTTATACACCTATTTTCAAACAGCAGGACAACAGTGGTTCTTTTTCTTTATTGTTGATTTCCATGGAAATGGAAAGAATTTTGACTAAGATAGGCTAAACCTCACTTTTCATTCCACTGTTCAGGAGCTCTTTGTTCCCCACTATGGATTTCTTTCCGCACCCGAACTACTAAAAAAAATTTGTTTTTTGAAGGAAAATGGGGGTAGCATTTTGAACAAAAGCCTCAGTGATAGAATATGTATCAGAGCATCTTCCACCAGCTTCTGCATGGCCATAACACTTACGCATTGTGCGTGTTCATTCTCACCGTGATCTGGGGGTTTCCGGAAAGCAAAAGGCAAATATGGCGAGAGGCATCGGATAATAATAATGATGTTAATGGTGAACTGTGACATTCACGGAAGACAGGATTTTCTGTCTGTATTCAATACTGTATTTGGGGTTTGATTTCCTAAAAAAAAAAAATTCTGACAAACAGAAAATGTAATTTTCTTGTTCCCTGATTCTCACTTTAACCACAAACCGCTGCTGGTAGGAGCTTCTCTCTAGGTGTTTAGCGCTGACTGAACAGGACTGCACAAACTCAGCATTCATTGACGACATGCATTTGGTCTCAGGTGATACCGCAACAGAAATTCATGGCGAATGGCACCTGTTTTAATGTTTTCTCTTCAGTTTCTCCATTGCATCACTTAAAAATTTTAAGAACTTTTCCTTCCCCCAAGAAGTTTCTGTTGTATTTCTTAGAACTGACAACAGGAGATCTTGTTTCTTGCTTTGTTAGCCAACATTGATTTCACAGTTTCACGTGCATCCTTTTGCTCTCGTTAACGCACAAGTCACTCACACAGGGAAAAAATAATCTACTCCCAGCTGTTTGGCTTTGGTGTTTGGATTGTGCGTATATGAGATGGTATAGACAGGTACCGGCTGTACCTTTCTTGTGGTTTTACCCCAGCTGGCAGCTGGGGACCACGCAGACGCTCACTCCGTGCCCCTCGTCGGAAAGGGGGAGAGAGAAGAATCAAAGTGAGAAAACTCGTGGGTTCAGATACAAGAGTTTAATAAGTGAAGCAAAAGCTGCATGCACAAGCAAAGCACAACAAGGAATTCGTTCCCCACTCTCCATGGCAGGCAGGAAGACAAACGCCATCACTCCGAACGCCGCTGCCCCCCCTTCCTCTTCCCCTCAGTCCCTTATAAACCGAGCATGACGCCACATGGTGTGGAATATCCCTTTGGTCACTGGGGTCAGCTGCCCTGTCTGTCCCCTCCCAACTCCCCGCACACCCCCAGCCATCCTGCCGGCGGGGCGAGAAGCAGCAAAGGCCTTGGCTCTGTGCCAGCACCGCTCAGCAACAGCAAAAACATCTCTGCACTATCAGCGCTGCTTCCAGCACAGACCCAAACCACAGCCCCACACTGGCTGCTGGGAAGGAAATTAACTCTCTCTCAGCTGAAACCAGGACAACCTGGTAGAGAATTGAGTAGAGAATTTACTGCAGAGCTCTCTGCTCACCACTTCCTTAAATGTGTTGTTTTTTACATGAAACACTAAAAAGAACTTAAGATAAAGATTCAGGCAGAAAACACTTTTAAAACAGCTCAAGAGCCTCGTTAAAGCTCTTAATTGCTTCCAAGTGGATTATTTTTGAGACAGAAGCCCTTAGCTTCTTTATGATTAAATGGAAAGTGCAAAAATATCATGGAGCTGGAAGTTCACTTTTCTGGTTGGTGACTTCAGCATCCTTGCCATATGCTTTAATAGTACTCATGGATTCATACTTAAACACTATAATACGATTACTCATGTAGCTGGGCAAGAAAAATCCTAACAAGCACTGGAAGAAAAGATACAGACATGAAGAATTCAGGTTTTTTTCTGATAAAGCTAAATAATACAACTTATTTTTCTTCAGACAGAGAAGGGAAGAGTCTTATGTTGGTGAGAATGATCCATGATGACTGGATTAGACTGGCACTGAAGTATCCTTGTATCAAAGGCTGCAAACAGGTTGGGGAAAAAAGAAGGCAACATCTGTTCAGATTACTTTATGAGGTGAGAATCTTTTAGTATATTTGGTTGAATTAGCTTATGTGTATGGAGATGCCTTGAAGGAAGCTGCAGTCTGGGATGAGCCCACACTGGAACAAGGGAAAAATGTGGAGCAGAAAGGAGCAGCCGGTACAAACTGTTACGAGCTGACTGCAATTCCCATTCCCCACCCCTAGATCTCCACTTGGGAGTGAAGGACTTAGAGGAATTGGGAATGAAGGAGTGAAGTTGAGTCTGGGAAGAAGAGGAGTGTGTGGGAAAGTATTTTAGTTTGGTTTATTTGTTTCTCACTATCCAAACTTGCTTTAATTGCCAATAAATTAAATTAATTTTCCCTGAGTCAAGGCTGTTTTGCCTGTCATTGGTAAGTGATCTCCCTGCTTTTTTCTGAAGCCATGAGCTTTTCACCTTATTTTGCCACCTTGTCCTCTTGAGGCAGGGAAGTGAAAGCAGCTGGGTGGGCACCTGGTAGCCACACAAGGTGGAAAAAACCCAACTGTATCATTTTTAAGAACACATCCTGCCAAAATTGGTTCAGACCACTGGAGAAGTTGAGGTAAATCCATGAAGATCAGTGGTGTCACCATGTGCTTGTAACAGGCACAAATGTAGTCCAACCAGTGTGCACAGATGGTTGGGTCTGGCTAATGGGAGACTTGTGGAGAGGACAGGTGTGAAGGGGGGTCATAAAGCAATGCACTACATGCCTTGGGTCATACACCAGGAAATTCTATGTGGGCTTCAAAATACACCTGCATCGTTACACATTCTTGAGCACCTTCTACTAATGCTCTATGCCAGCTAATTAATCATGTGGTTTCAATGCACAAAAATAACCTAAATACACCATATACTTATTCTGCGGGTGAATAAAACCACCTTACTTATGCAACACTGCCATGACAGTAAAACTGACGTTCTCTTAATGGTTATTGCTTATTTTCCTCTTCCAAATATTTTAAATAAATAAAGTCATTGCTTTGGAAGGTAACTTTTTAAACTGATGTGTAGCTTTGCTTCCAGTTAAAGTTATTGTATTGTGGAAGTAGAAATTTTAGTATCTACTGCTGGAAAATTCTATCAGTGAGTTTAAAACCTAAAGTTGGTCACAGAACAATGTTTTCCTGAGTATGTTTCAGGAGGAAAAAAAAGAATTGTAATACAGAATTAAAGAGGCAGCTCTAGAAATTATAAAGTAATTGGTTTTTCAGATGATGTTTTGCACTGGGATTTAAAATACAGTGAATTAACTACAGTATCTCTATGGGTTTAGTAATTTATTTAATGAATTTATTCTCTTTGGTAATGACTCTCCTACCTTATTGAACAATGTAATCTGTTTACTAAGGCCATATCTCAATGTATGGGTTAATAAAATGATTGCCATACATCTAAGCAAAAGAAACACGTTTATAAAACTCGTTCTCGCCTCCTGCCTGAAAGTGTTTTGTCTTTTTAAAACCTACTTAGAAATATGCAGTATGGGACTATATCTATGGCAACATGAGCATTGTTACAGCTTCAATGCCTGTAAAACCCTGTTGAACTTAAACTTTAAACGTTACCAATAGCCTATTGTTTATTTCACATTTTGAGAGGGATTTAGCCACGTTCTAGAGCCACGTTTTTCTGTGACATGTGAGTCTTAGACAGCAACGAATTGTTGCACTAGTCACAGTGTCAGCTTTGTCACTGTACTGTGGTTTCAATGTACTTCTGCTGTGTACTACCAATAGAAAACTTGGTATTTGTTGTATATGGCTGGTGAGTCATACCCAGTACCAATATCGCCGTTGAAAAGTCCTTACGCGCAGTATAAAGCACTTTTCGGCCCTTAAAGCAATTTGAAATAAAAGTGGAAATCGATAAAGATCTCATCAGAAGACGACTTGTAATGCAACACACACGCACGCACACACGCACAGAGTCAAGTACACCGGCATACAAACCAATTATGCATGTAATAGGACAGAAGCATATATGCTCAGCAGAAAATGTAATGCACACTTCTGAAAACAGGCTGTAATGAATATGCTGCAAAAGGCATAAAAGTAAAGCTGAATGATTAAGTTTAGGATATATTCAGGTGGAAAATGCCCAGTCTTGCAGGCGGGCTGCAATACACTCCGTTCTGATGACAGTGAGAGACATCAGCACACATTTTAGCACAAAATAATCTTTGAAACAGTTGAACATTCTGTTAATCTTCAAAAATAAAGATTTTTTTTTTTATATTTCTCATATTGGTTCTTTGCATATTTTAAACCAGTGAAGGAAACAATAACGGAGAAATGCAAATAAAAACTACTTACTCCTAAATCCTTCTTTAGCATAGTAAAATTCTGTATTTTGTATGTATATGTGTGTGTGTATATATATTTACATGTAGCTATATATTTATACAGAAAAAAAACCCCCAGACATATTTAGGTAGATGTGACTACCTGGTCAGAAAAAACTCCAGCCCTAAAAACATCTGTTTCCACTAAAATGGGTATCTCTGTCATAGTAAAGTGCCATAATTCTGATCCGAAGGCGTACGGAAGAAAGGCACATGAGATTTCAGTGGTTATTCCAGTCTTTTTTACGTTTCTCTTTTACGTTGTCTCTTGTTTTACTATCAATAACAGCTTCCTATCTTCCCCATTTCCCTGCTTTCCAATTCAAAAGAACAGGTTTATTTCCTGTGTTTTTGAATATATGATCCTTTCACTTCCCCTCTTAGAAGGGAGGCTGTGCTTTTATTAGAGGACAGCTAAATACCATGTTGAGTACTTCTTACGTTTTACAGCCTTCAGAATTAGATTATCTTTTTTACTGTCTGTTCATTCAGATTCCCCCTGTTGCATAAGAAATTATATCTTACTCTTTTTACGTTTTACATTTCCCAACATGTCAGCAGCAGCTTGTTACTCTAAATACCAATGCTAGCTCAGCCGTGGACCTTCTTGATCAGAGATGTTTTTACGTGCACACTGCATTATTTAGCAATGACACAGATGAAAATTATTTTTTGCCTTCAAGAAAGTTCTATCTGCTTATGAGAATTTGTATTCTGGTTACTTACTGAAAATCTTTCAAATACGATATGGACACAAACGTATTTTGTCTGTATTAGTCCATGATTCAGCAGAAATTGAAATTGCAACGTTAATAAAAAGAGTAGGTTTTGATTTACTCTAATTGTGAGCTATTCATGTTACCTTCTCTGCATACAGCTTTATAAACTAATATTTTACTGTTGCTCAATCCAAAGGAAATTGAATTCTGGATATCAAGTCAGTAAGGGAGCGGCAGCAACAGAGGTAGCAAAATCAGCACTTAAGTGGGTTCTCACACCAAAAAGATTGATCTTCTTTGGGTTTCGTCCTGAGCAAAACATGTCTCTTAATGTCAGGCTAACCTAGTGTAGTTTAGTGCAAAGGAGATACTAAATCAAAAGGGGAAAAAGCCCTCCCAGCTGACCTCTAATCACATTTTAGCATTCCTTTTATTTCAAGACATACGGGTTGACAGGTTGATGATTATTTTTTCAGCAGTTCCCACAATAGTATAGGCCTTTTTCAAATACTGAAGGAACAAACCTCAGAATTGGTAGAGAAAACATGACCAATTGATCTGAATGAAGTCTTGTCCCAGCAAACAAAACGTCATCCTATATCTAGCCCTGATTGCAAAAATGGATCCAAGAACACTAACACGGATCAGTTGCCTATCAGGTCAGTCTTCTGGACCACCAACCATGCAAGTGTAATTTTAATAGTCTTCAAATAAGCTTGCATAATTATACCTTCTGTGTTTTGTCTTCACAGCCAGGACATGCATGCAATATTTAAAGTACCTTTCAAAAACCTCTGTATAGACTATTCCAAACCTTTACAACTTCAACTGAAACTCATAAACTGAAACTCTGAAAAGCAGCAAACATAATTCTCAATTTCTAAGGAAAATTATACTTTGTTTCTAATTCACACACATTAATTATTTAATCAGTTTTGCACCTTTAAAAATCTAAAATGTATTGTATAAGGAAACAAAATGTAACTGTTCTATTAATTTAACTGGTTATCTTTCTTTTTTTTCCAAGAAAATATTGGAAAAAATACGGATTAGTGACTCCAGAAAAGACAAAGCTGTAGGAAGAATAGCGTTTATTAGTGTTCACTAGATCAGGAGAGACGAAGCTAATATATTTTTGCCAGTTTCCCATATGAAAAGGACTAGAAGGTTGAAGTTAAACAAGAAAGACATAAGCTATGTGTAGAAAAAAAGAAAAATAATAGATTACTTAATGGAATAAAGGTTTAGTAGAAAAATATATGATATTCCAGGGCAAGTAACTTGGGAATCTTGAGGTTTTCAAGGGTTTAGCCGTTTGTCAACATTGACTCAGGCAGATGAATGGACACTTCTATTTTTCCATGTTTCAGCAGGGAAGTGGTGACAGGAGCACTAAAGCCTCAAGTGAAAGGTAGGTTTTATGTGGAACTAGCTATCTCAGTTTAAACCTCATGGTGCACAGCAGATTTCATTTTCTCATAACTGAAATAATTTAGTTCAACCATGACTGTCTTCTTCAAAATCAAACTGCACTTCCTTGTCTCCATAAGGACTGAGCTGACCTCACGTAACACCCGTATCCTTCAGGCACTAAAAGCATGGCTGAGGGATTTAGAAAAGGCATGTAGAACATAGACAGAGCCATTGGATGATAAGTACAGAAAATACAAACACCATTTCTGCTTAAAATGCACTTTCAATATCTTTGGCACAATCTTCTAGTCTAACTTGTACAGAAATGTCCTTGTGTCCCACTCAGTGCCTCCTGGCTGGAAACTAGTTGGGAAAGTCTTACTAGAAGATATCTTACCCAAGACAGTTCTAGTCTACTTAACTACTTCAGCATACCTATATTTGGTGTTTCATTTTAAGTTCATGAGATTTATTTTGAAGCCAAGGGCTTCTGAAAGTGTCAGCTTTATTCTAGTGTGCAGTTTGAGATATGGAAAGGGATGGCTCTTGGTCTTCCTCTTTACTCTAAAAGGCAGTGGACAATACAGGAATGTGATGGGTGTATTTCAACTTTTCTCACATCAAGCATCGCTCCTCCTCAAGTGCTGACAATCATAGAGACTTAACGTGTCATGACAGATTGGAGATGACTGCACATGTAGTCAATGTTGTTTGCAGGTTAATGAACTTTATTATTTTAATGTGATGCCCAGAGATTAATAATTAATCTCATTAATAAAATATCCTGGAAAATAATGGAGTTTATGGAGCATATCTTCAGAAGTCCTCCAAATAAAATTATAACTATTGTTATCTCTTTTGTTTTTTAATTATACTCAGTAATACCGATTTATTTTTTTTTGTAAATACAATTGTTTACTGCTGAGGAAGAATATAATATGCTGTAATTCAGTTAAGAACTTGTCTATCAATATGTAGATTAACAGCCACAGAAATATTGATCATCTCCTCATAAGTGCATAACTCTTCTGTCTTCATAACTTCCCAGTACATTAATGTTTTTCACTGGAAAACACAGATCACTGCATTTTGTACCCTAGCATGGAATAAACTCAAATTAGGCAAAATACATAGTTCGCTGTCTCAATGTAACAATCACAATCCAGATTTGAAAATCACGTAAGAGCAGACTAGTCACTCCCTCAGTCCCCAGAGCCAGTGGAGGAAGGTGGGGGCATCCCTGGCCACAGGGGTCCTGAGACTCGCTGTCCAGCAGCGGTTCAGGGCCAAGTTCCCCCTTGGGACTTTTAATGGTTTCATTTCACGGACCGCGCTCTGTGCTGTCCCGCTTCCCTCCCCTGTGCCGGGGCCATCACCAGCACGGGCTGGCCGGGCACTGGGGACATTCAAGGTTGGTGAGGGTGGGAGTGACCGGCCTGGTGCCCGGGAGCCTTGAGGAGGGGAAGAAGAAATCTGTCTGGTTTATCTGTTGGTGCACAGGACCTTCAGGGCCTGATAACGAGGGGAGGGGAACAAATACGTGACCCACTCAGTCACAGAGAAAGGCTGCTTGCCTTACAAAACAGCATTAGTTATGCTAACCACGTTACCAAGGTTGGGAGCAGGGGTACTGGTCACAGTTGGTACAGTGGAGTCCAGGCTATTTTCACAAATAAGAGTTTTTTTCCTACCAGGTTGGAAACCTCATGAGCCCTTAATCCATATATGTTTTCTGTTTCTTTCCTTGCTTCTTAAAAATGGAAGAGTTAAGGTCTGAGAGGGCAGGGATTCCCTGCTGCTCTTGGGGAAAAAGCATCCTCAGTGCAAATGGTTGAGCCACATGTTTGTATAACTTTTTCTAACTAATAATTGAATGTTTTAGGTTCCCAGTTCTGTGTGATGGTTAAAAATCAGCAAAGAAGTCTAGAAAATCTCAAGACTTTACAGGTTACTGGCACATAGAAACCCCATCACATAGTTATGTCATCAGAATATCTTTTTTTTTTTCTTGGATGGGTTTTTTTTTTATTGGTTTTGGCGAGTTTTTGTTTGATTTAGGTTCAGGGTTTTTTTTCTATCTCTAGCTTTTCTATTAATTTTGTTTAAAAAATTGGAGCTGACATACTTTAATCTCAGTTTTCTCAGAGTAAGTATGTCTGCCTGTTGACAGGGAGCTTTGAAAAAATCTTAACAGGAAAAAGGGAAAGGTTAACAAGAAAGTTTACTGAACCATCTTATGCAATACCTTTGAATGATCTTTATTCCCATGGATTTTTTCCCATGGATTTAATAGTCACCTTACAGGTAACCAGATCCAGATTTATTACCATAAGGGAAAGAGAGAACCATCACTGGAGCCATTCCGATTGTTGTTCAGCCCGTCCTTGGGAGAAGATCTGGACATGCATTAGACACCATCTGCATGGGAAGCAAAGCCAAGCAGAAGGTATAAACTCCTCTAATGGCTGACTGCTCTAGGTGATTAAAAAAATGAGAGCTGCAATACAGTCCAGCTTGTAAGTGAAGATATATACTTTTTGGACCCAGTTCATAGTCTCACTGATTGTCGGCTCATCATATTAACCCATGAAGGATAAATATGTATGAAGAATATGTATACTACGGTTTAAGGATTTATACATATTTTTAGGCATGTATATATATGTATGTTTGTATGTTTGTATATGCAAGACAAATGAAGGATTGAGGAGGCTTGGTTACAAAACATCCCATTAGATATTAGAATTAAATGTCTTCTCTTCAGCTATGACAGCGACAGCTTGGTTCTATCAAGTTTTCACATAGTGTAAGGTACCAGGTTAGTGACCCGAAACCCAAGAGACCATGAAGATTGTTTTGATGACTGCAGTCATCAAGTTGCCATCAAGTAGCACAGACAACAGGGTAGCAGAAAGAACAATGAACAATGCCCTTCCTGAGCTGGAACTCAGCTGGAGCTTTATGTGGACACAGAGAGGTTTCCTTCAAGAGTGGGAGATGGTCTTCCCAGCATATGGCCCCATAAGGGTGAAAAAATCTCTTTTTCTGATTCTCATTTCATCATCTTTCTCAATGTTAAACACCATTTTTATTCATTTCAGGTAGACATGATTATGAGCTCGGAAAACATCGTTTATTTTAATTAGGTCTTCACATGGCTCAGCCACATCAGTAGGCTGCAAAATGAGAAATGTATTTTTCTGTGGGCTTGAATCAACCTAATTAAAGCTTGGAAAACTGTAAAATGCTCACAGTCATAGGATGCAGTGGAAAGAGTTTGTTTCTTTTGTTTCATTTACCATGTAATTCTTTATCAAAATCTGTTACCAAATATGATTTCTCAGTTGTGTATTATACTTTTAGCTATTCATGAAAATTGCCAAATGGTGACACACTGTCATCTGCTTAGTTCTGGCTCTCTCTACTTGGGATTGGGCATGGCTTTGCAAGCCTGGGCAGCTGTTTCAAGAACGAAATTTTAAAACTGCCACTCAGCTGTCTTGTTTGGAGCTGAATAATCATTTTCATGGAATTTGTGTCAGTGGATTTAAAGGTTGATTTCTTGAGTCCTTCACTCTTGTGCATAGGCTGATAGGAATAGTGTATAATAATATGTATTCTATTTTCAAAAGAATACCAGTTTCTTGCTGAAATATAGGCTGTCAGAATAAAATAATATGCATAGCCCATAATAATCTTGGTTAGCATCTTCTGAACAAAATCAGACTAAAAGAGGAAGCCTGCAGAGCAGGGAAGCAAGGGCAGGTAGCCTGGGAGGAACACAGGGATACTGACCATGCAGCCAGGGATCAGGTCAGGAAAGCCAAAGCCCTGACAGAATTAAATATGACCAGGGACATTAAAGGCAACAAGAAGGGCTTCTATAAATATGTCAGCAGTAAAAGGAAGAGTGGGGAAAATGTGGGTCACTTTCAAAATCAAACAGGTGACCTGGTCACCTGGGATATGGAGAAGGCTGAGGTACTCAATGACTTCTTTGCCTCAGTCTTCACTGGCAGGGGCTCTAGTCACACCACCTGAGTCACAGCAGGCAAAGACAGGGACTGGGAGAATGAAGAACCGCCCACTGCAGGAGAAGATCAGGTTCAAGAATGCCTAAGGAACCTGAAGGTGCACAAGTCCATGGGTCCTGATGAGCTGCTTCCGTGGGTCTTCAGGGAACAGGTGGATGAATTGGCCAAGCCACTGTCCATCGTATTTGAGAAATCATGGCAGATAGGTGAGGTCCCCACTGACAGGTTTTTTTTTTT
>VWZZ01007392.1:0-107736 GCA_013399095.1 Psophia crepitans | reverse complement strand
CCGCCGGCTCGTCTTACAGCACCAGGACACAGCCTGCTCCTGCGCCTTTAAGATTTCCTTCTTGAGCAGTGTCCAGCCTTCCTGGACCCCTTTGTCCTTCAGGACTGAATCCCACGGGACCCTCCCTACCAGCATCCTGAACAGGTCAAAGTCTGCCCTCCGGAAGTCCAAGGTAGCAGTTTTACTGACCCCCCTCCTAACTTCGCCAAGAATAGAGAACTCTACAATTTTGTGGTCACTTTGCCCAAGACAGCTCCCGACCACCACATCTCCCACCAGTCCTTCTGTGTTCACGAACAGAAGGTCTACTGGGGCACCTGCCCTGGTAGGCTCTCTAACCAGCTGCGTCAGAAAGCTGTCTTCCGCACTCCAGGAATCTCCTAAAGTGCTTCCTCTGGGCTGCACTGTATTTCCAGCAGATGTTCGGGAAGTTGAAGTCCCCCACAAGAATGAGCGCTGGCAATTGCGCAACCTCTGCCAGGTGCTTGTAGCATGTTTCATCCATCTCTTCATCCTGGTTTGGCGGCCTATAACAGACACCCATAAGGATGTCCACCCTGTTGGCCTTCCCCTTGATCCTTACCCACAGGGACTCAACCTTGTCATTCCTAGCCCTAAGCTCTACCACATCAAAACACTCTCTAATATAGAGAGCCACACCACTACCCCTCTTTTGTTCCCTGTCCCTTCTGAACAGCTTGTAGCCATCTGTGGAAGCACTCCAGTCATGGGAGTGGTCCCACCACATTTCAGCAATGGCATCTAAGTCGTAGTTGCCCTATGGGAAAATATTTGTTCTTTCATCAATGTGGTGTTACATGGTCTCTCTATATTAGCATAGAATCTGATCTAAAACAGATATTAAACAGAAAATCCATGTGCAAGACATAGGGAAACTAAAAATTGAATCACACAAACCTACACAGGTCAGAAGTATGAACTCAGAATGCAGTCACTGCAATTGAGCAATCACTGTAAAAATCCTTTTAAATACTTAAAACTCATTGAAAGACGATATTCTAAGTTTGAAGAGCACCATGATGCTCATAGAGAAACCCTCAAGGCTAAAAACAGGGATTAATTTAAAATTATATTTTGGAGAATATACTTGAAATGAGCAGAAATGTCAGTCTGGAAAATGGTGCAAGCATCCATCAAGACACCTTGCAACACTTGAAAGTGAGCATTTTGTTCACAGTACAACAGTGCTAATTTAGGCTATTTGATTTATTTTAGATTTGATTTGTAGACAAGATAATTTCAAAACCAACATATTTGTTATTAATTACTACTAAGGTAGTGTTAATTAATAAGTATTAATGCAAAATCTTTGAAGTTACACTTCTTCATTTGCTGATACCATATTTCCATCCTCTTCTGTTCTCCATATTCAAAAAGGTAAAGACAATTGACTGGATCTTGATGTGCTGATTTTTGTATTCACTTTGGTTTTGTAACACTCAGCTTAGGGGTTCAGCTAGACTGTGAACAAAAGCTAACCTGATGCAGTACAGTTATGTCACCTCACCTGAGTTTTTCTGATAAAACCGTTGAGCTGTGAAAAAGCCTTGTAAGTCAAGAAAGGTGAAAGCACAGCCTGAAGCATGCCTTTTGAGTTAAACATGTTTTATAAGCCACAGAAAGTTGTAGTTCATAGAAATTATTGATTGGTATGTTTGCTTACAAAATTCAAATGGAAATTACATGTAATAAGAAAAACAGCACTGATGCTGATTTTTGTGTACATGACATACTTCTACGGTTGGGAACAGATATAAATATAGATATAGATAGATAGATATAGATCTGTAGATATAGATCCTAGAAACAGGATCTCTCATAGATTTAATATACTCTTCTTTTTTTTTTTTCCAGAAAAATATAAAGCAGTTTCTATTGCAGTAGTCCAATACTTAGCCATGCAAAATTGAAGAGCACAACACTCCGAGTTTATTACAGCCCTAAGATTGTGTTAGCCTCTGGAAGCTGCTGTGATACTGGAGAGACTCTAATGGATCATTAAACTTTAGCTAAACAAATAGGTAAATAGATAGATAACTAGACAGGGAGGTGCCTAAGTGAATCTCTTTGTATCTTATAGACAGGGAGAAAGCTTTGCCCTTCTGCGCTTGGTTTTTTCAACCTAATCCCAACAGCTCAGGAAGAATGATGAACAGGGACACGTAGGCTCCATGTTCTGGCAAGCCAACAGCTCTATTTTGTAGCTTTCAGTCAGAAAAATTCTGTCTGACCGTGCAAACTTGTGCAATATCTCCTGCTGAGTGACAGCTGGGAAATAACCTACAGATTGGAATGTCTAAGGGGTATCAGTGATTAATGTTGCCCCTAAGTGGTTTTCTTCTCAGAAACCACTTAGACCGTGCCTTAGAGACCTTCAAAGTTAGGTGTTTGCATCCAGGCACTCTGCCATGGACGCATTGGTGTGAGCTATGGTAATTACTGTTCAGATTTTTCAGACTGGAATTGCTTAATTCTATGAGGAAACACTTCTTTTATACTACACTATATATCTCTATAGTAACATGAAATTACTTACAGAGAGGTGAAAACCAAAAGCATCAGTACAAAGTCTCCACAGAAAAAAAAGCAGTATCTGAGATAATAATGCAAATGTTTGAATATCTTAAATTACTTTCAAGCTGAAAAGAAGTATGCCTGGTTAAACTGTAACTAAATCCATAGCACATGTTGTGTGTTTCAAAGCATGCCATTTTGAATTTTGTTGTCAGGTATGAAGCACACTGTAAAAAATTCTGACATTGTTATAAAAATATTGGTTATTCGGTGTCAGTGAAGGACTTTCTATCACTTAGAAATATAAACTGTGGTGGCAAATGTGTTAGTAAAAAAAAGAAAAGCTGACTGAAAAATGGAAATGGTTCTTCATTTTTTTCTCAAAAAGTGCTTTTCTACATGCTTCTAACACATATTCCACTAAAATACCGAGGACATACTGGACAATTACAAATATAATATATATAAAATTTAAAATGCTGCTGCATAATTATTTTTTCCAAGCAATGTCCATCTAAGAGTCTGAATATATTTCTAGAATAATAACAAATTTATCTAAATTTGGATCTAAATTCAATAGATAAGCACTGTGATACTCTTAATTCTCTGGATGATGAATAAGTGTTCTAAACCTAAAGGATATTGTCACACAGACACAAGATGCCATAAATGCACATATCTGGGATAACATGAGACACACAAAATGTGCAGCATTGTAAATGAAGAAAGATATTAAGCAATTGGATAAGTCATATTTTACAGGGAGCAATTATATAGAATAATAGAATCATTTAGGTTGGAAAAGACCTTTTAGATCATAAAGTCCAACTGTTAACCTAGCACTGCCAAGTCCAATCACTAAACTATGTCTCTAAGCACCACATCTGCATGTCTTTTCAATACCTCCAGAGATGGTGACTCAACTACTTCCCTGGGCAGCCTGTTCCAATGACTGACAACCCTTCTGGTGAAGAGATTTTCCCTAATATCCAATCTAAACCTTCCCTGGTGCAACTTGAGGCCACTTCCTCTTGTCCTATAATGTGTTACTTGGAAGAAGAGACCAACACCCATCTCACCACAACCTCCTTTCAGGAAGTTGTAGAGAGCGAACAGGTCTCCCCTGAGCCTCCTCTTCTCCAGACTAAACAACCCCAGTTCCCTCAGCCGCTCCTCATGAGATTTGTGCTCCAGATCCTTCCCCAGCTTTGTTGCCCTTCTCTGGACATGCTGCAGCACCTCAATGTCTTTCTTGTAGTGAGGGGCCCAAAACTGAACACAGTACTCGAGGTGCGGCCTCACCAGAGCCAAGTACAGGGGGACAATCACTTGCCCAGTCCTTCTGGCCACACTATATCTGATACAAGCCAGGATGCTGTTGGCTTGCTTTTCCAACTGGGCACACTGCTGGCTGATATTCAGCATTATGAAAGCAATATTATTTAAAAGAAAACCTAAACAACAACAAAAAAATCCCACAACTTATGGCCATACTGCCTGACATTTGCAGGGAGTAACTGAATTATAGTTCATTAAATACATTAAAACATTTGCCCTGGTTTCAGCTGGGAGAGAGTTGATTTTCTTACTAGCAGCTGGTACAGAGCTGTGTTTTGAATTTAGGATGAGAATAGTGTTGATATCACACTAATATTTCCAATTGTTGTCAGGCAGTCAAGGACTTTTCAGTTTCTCATACTGCCCTGCCAATGAGAAGGCAGAGGGTGCCCAAGAACCTGGGAGGGGACACAACCAGAAAAGCTTATCCAAACTAACCCAAGAAGATATTTCATAACATATGGCATCATGATGAATATATAACTAAGGGAGATGTCCCTAGTGGGGGTGGCTCAGAAACTAGGTAACTAGTGGAGGTGAGTGTCTCACAAACTAGCTAACTATTGGTTCCAGGTGGCGAGACATTGTAGTATTATTATTATTATTATTATTATTATTATTATTTCTTGCTTGTCTTATGAAATTGTCTTTATTTCAACCCACGAGTTTAACCTTTTTCTTTTCCATTCTCTTCCCCACCGCACTGGGGTGGGGGAAGCGGGGCTGTGAGTAAATGGCTTGTTTGCGTGGTGGGTTAAACCATGACAACATTTCATCAGTGCCATAACTGAAACTCAGAGATGGAGGAAAACCAGTCTTGGAGGCAAGAAAAGCAGGCGTCTTAAATCAGGTACGCATTTGCCATAGCAGGTTCTGCATAGAGTGTGTTAGTGTTAATGATGAAGAGGGAAAAAGCACTCTCACTTCTAATGACTGTCTTAAGGTGTTATCAAAGTCACCTGCCATGCCCTGCTTCCGTACTACTGCTTGGGAATGAAGAATCCTAATAAGTTGAGGCAATGGCTTCTCAGTTTTTTGGTTCTGTTCTCAGCTGTGAGCTCTCATTTCATTATATTCTGATTATTCCTCATGTAATTTAACTGGCAAAAAGAGTCTTTGTGTAAAGAAAATGTTATGCTGTATTTCTCCTTACAACAGTGGGTCTCCAGGCCATCTGAAGCACAGGGCTGCATTTAACAGGTGATGATAGCTGTGGTCATGAATATTCATCACAACCTTTAACAGATGTTTTACAAAATTCCCATCATCTGATTCCAAATGAAGACTGCACACAGTACGCATGAAACCTGGCATTGCAAGCATTTCTGAAAATCTGATTAACTTTTCCTAATGACTAGGGAGTTCCCCAAATAGTTATATCTTTAACTCTGTAATGCTAGTGAAGTCCAAAAATAGAGGCCAGATTGTTCTACCTCTTCTTGTGCTGAATAGTGCTTTAAATCCATGACAGGATTAAAGAATACTGAAGGGACCTATCCATAGAATTTTAAACTAACCAAAATTGAAAAAAATATGACCCAGGAAATCTTCACATTAACTTTATAGCCACATTTATCTATATTTCTTAGACTAAGCAACATACTTCGAACTGGAATTTGGAATGGTTAGAAGTACTCATTATAGATGCCATAGTACCTTCCAAAGACAATTCCATAATCTGACATTTTCTGATCACGACATAATTTGTATGCTTTGATCACCAAGAAAATAAATTTAAAAAAACCAAACCTTTATTTCCAAGTTGATCAATGTTAAAATTTTAATTTATCATAAAGAGAAGCAATCAAGGAACATGACAGGATATTAAGAAGGGTGATAGGAAGTTTGTAATAAGATTCTACCTTCATAAGGTAGAAGGTAGAATTTCTACCTTGATAAAAGTTTAAATGATGACATTTCCTAGAAATATAGCTCTATTCAGTTTGAGTTGGAATAACAATAGGTACCAGCAAATCTCCAAGGCTTATAAAGTGATTTTCATGATAGATTTAATTTAAAACATGAAAACATTTTGATGAAAACTATTTTTCTTCTTCAAATTCTAGATTTCTTATTCTGGTTTTACTGTAATTTAGTATTAAAAATACATTCTAGTTTTACTGAAAAAAAAACCCCAACAAACAAATAAAAAAAAAACTCCAAAACATCAGCACTGTCCCTTTCTTGGATTCTATGACATTTCTTTAGTCCTAAAATCATGTGTTAATATAACGGCAATAGCAGACAGATACTATAAAAATGATGAGTTTAATCCTTCAGCTATATTTAGGAGCATAGTAAAAGTTTCCAGTTATTTTCTTAAGAGAAAATCATCCTAAAGATATTAGGTTGTTGAATTATGCTTTCTTATTAGAGATGCAAACAATTTCTGAAGGAAATCAAAAGTAAGAAAAAATTTGTCTTTGAGATGCAGCAGAATACGAAAGTATTGAAAGCCACAGCCCACCACATTTCATTGCTTTTGATTTAATGGGAGCTTTTCCATATCTTTATTGTACTGAGCACAACATTCAAAATCAAGTACATAGCTGTTAGGTAGAAAATAATGAATGCCAAACATAAAGAGACATCCAAGAAGGAAAAATAGCCATTTAATGTAGTTATTTATATTTAAACTCACGACCGCCCTGATATGATGCTTTTTTTCTTTACATACTTTATTATGCTGTGCATATGTAGCCCTTTTAGACAACAATTTATTTAACCGTTTCCTTTTTGCTTATGGAACCGTATTGTTATCACAGTCATTCAGCAGTTTTCTCTCTAACAAGGTCAGGAAAAATGGTATTGCAAATGTTTCAAAATCAAGGCTTAAAGATGGCCAAGAAAATAGTCTTTAGGTTTTCACAAAAATTGGAATTTTAGTTTAAAACCCCTTTGATTCAGACTCTAAGGCAGTTACAGTTATCAAAGATCCTGGGAGATCACTTCTCCTCACACACATTGGTACAGTAAATGCCCTATTCTCAAAAGACATAAATCAAATTAAGTATAAATCTCTCAGGGTTACTGTTTTCATAAATTAACTCTTGAATCAAAAGGACAACTGAAAATACAGCTTTTCTGTTTTTGAATTAGACACAGACAAAAAGCTTCAATCTTGTAAGAGAATATGTGTTTATTCCACACTTTTCTGCCCTGAGAAATACAGATTTTAGACCTTTGCTGGGTTTTGTCCCCAGGTTGACTTAAGGATATATTTTGCAACGTTTCTTCATGATACAAGTATAGGGTGAAAAACAGGGCATTCAAACTCTCAGTCAGCTTCATCAAAACGATAAAAAGAAGAGTTGGTAAATGTGGCTAAAACCATATGTTGCGAGTCTGGGGTTTTGTTTTTTGGTTTTTGTTTTGTTTTGTTTTGTTTTGTTTTTTAATGTAAGTACATCTTTTGAAATACTTTAAGCTAGTAAAAATCCAAGCAATTGTTTCAGTTTTCTTGGAATTTCTTTGACTTTCTTTGCATTCTTTGACTTTGTGCATTAATCTGATATTTCTAAGATTTTAGTTTAATTTAGTCCCCCCTTCTCCTAACTGCTTTGATAATTGCTATTAAAGTACATTGCATTTATAAAACAATGTATTGTTTTTACCTTTGCTTCAATTTGTTTAGTATCTTGGTTTTGGAACAAAAACTTTATTTTGCTTTTCCCATCATCTGAAGAACCTTTGAGCTGGGAGAACTTGTACCTCCAAAGCACAGCCTAGAGGAAAGAAAAAAAAAGAAACATAAAGAAATATACGCAAGCAAGTCAGTGTAGTTATTAGTAAAAATCATATTAGAAATAGGTGATCCCCTTCCAAGGGAATTTTTAACCCCTTTATGATACATAATTAAATCAATTTAGTGTTACGCGGTCTGATGTCCCTTTGATCACATGGATGTATTCTACTTTGGCAGTGTCTGACTCGGATCAGACACTGAAATTTTACCCTGAAATGCCTTTATCTATATTTAATCCTAATTAGAAAAAAAAATTAAAAAAATTCATTGTCATGCCAAAAGCCAAAGTTTTTTTTTCCACTGATGATATGTGGATTCCCTACTCCATCTGATGTGATAACCTGTCATAGAAGTCCTCTCTTTTTCTTACCGCATTAAATTTTAGTTGTATTGACAGAAAGGACATATCAAATTAAAAGCAAATATGATAAAATAATAAAAGGAAACCCTGTAATGAGAACTTATTTTGAGTTTATTTGTGAGAGCTCTAATCAGGGATTTGAGCAGATCATTAATTGCAAGTGTATCAGTGGCCATTCAACTAATACATTGTGTCTTGTTGAAAAAAAAAAAGACCGATTGCTCCACAGAATAAACATGTAATTAAGAAATTTACAGCTGGCTAGAAAAACATCTATTTTTTTTATATCTAATGTGGATTTATGTAGAAAAAATACATTTCAAACTACTTTGCTTAAAAGTGGAAAGAGCTATTTTTTATTCTAAGACTTTTGAGCCTCATTTAAAGGTATCTCCCCTCTCCCTGACATTTTGAAGCACTAAGATTTTTCATTGGGATTTCAGTAGTATTTAACATAATTATAAGGTCATCCTCACTCACATTGTGTTGTTATTTTGAGGAAACACTAATCTCACATACATCGGACAACACGGAAACTTAGGACAAGAAGTGCTGTTCCATTTTTTTTTTGTCAAAACACTTGTAAATTAATTCTTCTCAGTGGCTTAGGATGACAATTTCATCTGTGCCCTTCATTTATATCTATGAATGACTTACAACGTAGTTGAAATTAGAATATTAGGGAGATAAAATTTTTAACTGTTCTGAATATAGGCAGGTCCCTTTGCTTCAGGATGTGTTGATTTATTTATGTTAATGAGCCTGCAAAAATTTCTAACCTGCACTAAGCTGAATAAATTTAGCTGTGTTTGAAATTGTTTTAGTAACTTGAAGAAGAAAAAAATAAAGGACGATATCTTAACTGTGAACAGTACCAAAAGCAAGCACAAAAAGAATTATTTTCCAGTAGCTTAATTCAAGTTTGCAATTATATATGACAAAAATTCTCTATATATTTTCCCCTTCCAGATAAAAAAATCCTAAGCTTAGCATGACTTTCATTATCTGTATGTAAGTGACAGATGAGCTCACATTTACCATAAACAGTTAAGGACGTTCTGTTTCAGATAAATCAGAGGAATTTGGCAATTTGCGTGAAACTGTATCGTATTTGTTTCATATGCTGTCCTCCTGAGCATGTCAATCTGTGCTACAGAAAACAGAACAGCTTCCTTCATCTCTCAGTGTGTACACTCCCTTTCACCTTGCTTGATCAATGATGTTTACCTGTGTCCTGTAGATAGCGATTTAGAACACAAACCAAAACAAACTAGTATACCATTCAGGTGGCCATACTTCCTACCTAGATTGTAATCTTTTTTTACAGACCTATGTAACTCAGCAAATCTTGTCAGAAAAATCAAAATCATTGCCTTTTTGCAGGAACAGCAAATCACAGGAAATTTATTTAAGCATGCCATTTCCTAGATGAGAAATGTAAAGGGTATTGATGGTCTCTTTATCCCAGAGGAATAACAATGAAAGAAATGAGCTATCATCTGTCTCCTCTGACAACGTATGGGGATGCCTGGAGAGTAGATTCGGTAGTTACAAGGACCCCTAGGTGGGCAGGGAAAGTCCCAGGGTACCTGGCCTTATTCCCAATCAGACTGTTTGAATGAACATGAAGGATGTACAGAATTGCAGTGCTTCGGCATTTCCCATGCAGCTTTGCCACTCACTTCATTGCCACGCAGAGGAAAGAGAATGACAGTGACACCACACCACAGGCATGATTCAAGAACACACTTCAGTTTCTGCATACCATTATTTTTGGAGAGGCCTGTTTAGCAATGGCTCTTACTTAAGTAGATTGCCAAATCAGGTCTACAGCATGGAGGGGATGAAATCCTTCTTGAGACTAATCACAACAAGACTGCACTTCTTCCCTCAGGATATCAAAACAAGTTCCTAGAACTGACAAACAACACACTTCACAGAGACTACTTAACACTTGCATCTAAAGTGTAAGGAACAAAAATGGCATTGACAATGCTTTAAATGATTGCCAAATGAAAGAACTGTTTCTTTTGAGTGAACTTCCACAAATTGCACACATTTTTTCCCAAAGATGTCCACATGAAGGACAGCTGTTTTTGTAAACATAAGAGTGGGGAAATTTGTGAGTTTTAAGTAATTAAGTCAGGAATACAAAGTATTTCAAACATTCAAGCTAGTTATCCTAGCTACTTCTTTTGTTCTAGAGAATTTCTGAATAACAGTTCTTTCATCCTCGTTTGAACTGGGATCTATACTGGTTCACTCTCATACACTCTGGACGACGTGTCTACACCTTGTGTACCACACTACATTAGAAGCGTAACAACTAGCTTAAACTAGATGTCCAAATTCTAGATAGCTAAGATTGGGTGAATTAGTTAAGCATATGCACACTAAGACCCATTTAATTCCTTGTCTCCTTCCAAAGAAGCTGAAGTGCTGCCCTGTATAGCCAGAATGGCATGTTTTGCATTTGTAGCAGAGGTAGAAGATGATGCAGAATGCTATGACTAGCGGTCAGATCACTCTCTTAAAATACAGCATCTTGGGGATCCCTGAGTTACTTCCTCTTGCAGTTTCATATGATTTGGGTGGGTTTTTGTTTGGTTTGGTTTTGTTTCTTTCCATTTTCATTACTGCGAAACGCAGAAGCAGTGGACAGGAACCACACCTATCCTTTTTCAATGACTGCCTCATAGGGCCAAAGTAGAAAGGAGAAGCAAGACCTACTCACGTAAACATCCAGTTTCACAGAGATGTGTAGCTACAGCAGTGACACAAACATGAGAGAGACAGTTCCACATACTGTTTATCTTTCATGGTCCAATGGGCTGACTTGAGTGTCACAGTGCTCACTGTGGTGACTGTTCTGAATTCTAATTTTAAAGGCTAATTCTCCTGCACTAGGAATAGACATCCTTGAGGATACTGATCTATGCCACTGTTAAATGATTTTTTTCATGTTTTTGAACCTCACAATTCCTCAGAACCATTTGCCAAATGCTTGTCTCAGAGCTAACATAGGTTAATAGGATAGAATATAATTTTGTAGAAATACATATATATTTATGTATACATTGACTTCTGAGCAATAAGTACATTTGTAAAACATGTTGGCTTTTTCACAAATTGCCAAAAAACTAAACTTTTGTCATATAAATTATTCCTCAATGAGTTTTTTATGAATTACCAAATTTAAACAGAACTACTTTTTTGAAGTAGCTTGAAGGTGCAGTGTTACTGAGCTGAACATTCTATAACACATTCTGATAGGGCTTCTTTTAGTTAATAAAAGCAGCCTGTTCTCTTCAAGTGCTTTCCTTGTACAGTCCTCAGTGATTGTGTGTAACCTGCATCACTGGGAATATTTTACAGGAAGAGGTAAATTTTCACTTATCCTAAAACAGATTTGACAGGTGGACTGGTGGCAATTCCTTTTAAAGCATAAATTGCAACCAAATTAAAAAAGATTCTGGCATCAGCTACTCATGAGGACTCTGAGACACTTCTCAAGTCAAGGCACACTACCATTCCTTGATAGAAAACCAAGATGAAAACTCAGTATGCACTATTTATTGCCTTTAAAAGAGAATCACAGAATCAAAGAATCGTAGAGGTTGGAAGGGACCTTGAAAGATCATGTAGTCCAAGCCCCCTGCCAGGGCACGACCACCTAGAGTACATCACACAGGAACGTGTCCAGTCAGGTTTTGAATGTCTTCAGAGAAGGAGACTCCACAACCTCTCTGGGTAGCCTGTTCCGGTGCTCTGTCACTCACACAGTGAAAAAGTTTTTCCTTATATTAACATGGAACCTCCTATGCTCCAGCTTGTACCTGTTGCCCCTTGTCCTATCACTGCACGACATCAAGAAGAGCCTGGCTTCATCTTCCTGACACTCACCCTTTGTGTATGTATAAACATTGATGAGGTCACCCCTCAGCCTCCTCTTCTCCAAGCTAAAGAGACCCAGCTCCCTCAGCCTTTCCTCATAAGGGAGATGTTCCACTCCCTTGATCATCTTTGTGGCTCTGTGCTGGACTCTCTCTAGCAGTTCCCTGTCCTTCTTGAACTGAGGGGCCCAGAACTGGACGCAATACTCCAGATGCAGCCTGACCAATGCAGAATAGGGGAGGAGCACCTCCCTCGACCTACTGACCACTCCCCTTCTAATACACCCCAGGATGTCATTGACCTTCCTGGCCACTAGGGCACATTGCTGGCTCATGGTCATCCCTCTGTCCACCAGGACCCCCAGGTCCCTCTCCCCTACACTGCTCTCCAGCGGATCAGTCCCCAGCCTGTACTGGCACATGGAATTATTCTTTCCCAGGTGCAAGACTCTACACTTGCCCTTGTTGAATTTCATTAAGTTCTTCCCCACCCAGATCTCCAGCCTAAGTCTTGCTGAATGGCAGCACAACCCTCTGGTGTGTTAGCCACTCCTCCCAGTTTTGTGTCATCAACACAACTCTCAATTCATGAGATAGAACTTGTGAATAACAGCAAGCAGTCCAATTTAGAAACTGGGGACCAAGGTAATAGCATATACTGAAAATACCACGAGCTTCACAATTTGCATACATTCTAGTGCGGTCATGGAAAGTCTGACATAGCTAATTGATGTTTTGAGAAATGCACTGTAAGAAGACCATATCATTGAACAAATACTGTATATGTCATGTATAACATTAAAAACAACCAATAAGATAAAAATTCTTTTCCCAATTATTATTCATAGATCATTTAGGCTGCTTCTTACATTTTATACCATTTAATAAAATTAACTTCAAAGAATACCAGAATGCAATGCAAACAAATATGCAGTGCAGACAAGCTGACAAATTAGATTTAAGACTTCTCTTGAGATGCTATTAAATTATTGTAATACAAAATCATCAAAAAGCAAAATCCTGTCTTAACGGAAATTAATAGGATTTTTTTTTCCCTTTGACATATCTGGGACCAAGATTCTCCACTAATACTTTTTAATGAGAGATTTTATTTATAAGTAATCATCTAGGACTCATTTGTTCTAGTCTTTGTAACCAAATTATTTCCTAGTGTCTACTGCTGGTGTTATTTTGCTATAATTACCCAAGGATTCTCTCTGCCTGCATATTTTTATTTTAGAGATGGGACATAAATTCAATAAATAAATGGCACATTCAGAAAAGGCTGTTGACTCCAGTATCTGTAATAATTTGCTGCTGTTTCCCACAGTCACACAAATGAAGAAAATTATATTATTTGTATTCTTAGCACTAGTGCTAAATCTAGAACACATATTCTGCAAGGAAACTTAGAAAATATTTTCACATTCGTATCATACATCAGTTTGCTACTCATTCCCATCATTTCAGAATCCTGGACTAAACTACATATAATTTTGACGAGATGTCGCCAAACAAAATCACTTTCGATCTAGATAATAGTATCAAAAAAGTGGGAATATATCGTAATTATCTTAGGATATGATCAGGAGCGTTGGTTAGGGTTTTTGTTTTCCTGTGGGTCAAGGAGCTTGATTTACCGTAAACTGAGACTAGATTATCGAACAAACACACAATAAAAAGGTGTCTCTGTATTTTTACTTAGCAGACTCTAAGGAATATGGATGGAAATATGAGTGTCTGACTAATTCATGGCTCTGTGATAGCTATATGATTTAGCAAGGATATACAGGGCATTTTGCATTGGCGCTAGGGAAGAAAAGTTGTAGTTTGTCAACATTTGAATCTCCAACCAGAACAGAATTAGTTTGTGTCCTGGTGGCCAAGAAGGCCAACGGCATCCTGGCCTGTGTCAGGAATAGTGTAGCCAGCAGGAGCAGGGAGGTGATCGTCCCCCTGTACTCAGCCCTGGTGAGGCCGCACCTCGAGTACTGTGTCCAGTTTTGGGCCCCTCACCACAAGAAGGACATTGAGGAGCTGGAGCCCAGTTCAGAGAAGGGCAATGAAACTGGTGAAGGGTCTGGAGCACAGGTCCTATGAGGAGCGGCTGAGGGAACTGGGCTTGTTTAGTCTGGAGAAGAGGAGGCTCAGGGGAGACCTTATTGCCCTCTACAACTACTTGAAAGGGAGTTGTGGTGAGCTGGGGATTGGCCTCTTCTCGCAGATAACTAGTGACAGGACTAGGGGGAACGGCTGCAAGTTGCGCCAGGGGAGGTTCAGNGGGGGGGAGGTGTGTTGGACTGGATGATCCTTGAGGTCTCTTCCAACCTTAATGATTCTATTCTATTCTATTCTATTCTATTCTATTCTATTCTATTCTATTCTATTCTATTCTATTCTATTCTATTATTAAAGCGTCTTGCTTCTTTTGTGTTTGATTATGCACTGTGGACCAATTCTATTCTTGCAAAAAGGCCATTTACACTTAACGAACTTGTGAAGCAGTGTTTGCACCACATACTGCAATGACATCCTTTCACCTGCCAGTGCACATCATCAAATACAGGTTTTCTCTATATGTTCCATTGACATGAATCATATGGGTTTTATTATGTAATAGCAAAAGAAGCTTGGCCTTCAGCAGGATGCTTGGAATAAACCTGAAAGAGTTGGTCAGTGTTGTATAATGATTAGATAGCTACATCTCAGACCACCTGTAAATGACAGAGTAAATAAAGAAACCATCTTTATTAAGGAAAAGATGTCAGAGGTCACTTTTCAGATACTGCTTTCAGCAAATCCCCTTGTTGTCTTTTCCATCACACCTTCAAGAAGCTGTAGCTGTACTTTTCCAACACTGCCTCTTTCTTTCTTGATACTCTGACTGAGTAAATTATTCTTCTGTTCAGCTTATTTAGGCTTTTTTTTTTCATTTATTTACTCTCTATATTACAGAATTATGCTAAATTTCAATGGACACCTTTCAAGCTATGTTTTTGTCATTTGACTAAAATAAGTGATACTTGTACAAAACAAACTAAATCAAGAGTAGATGCCTTGTAGGTCCTTATTTTCAGGAATAAAAGTAATTGGCTCTTTGGGCACCTGGGATACACTTTAATTTGGCTGTTTGCCTCATGCCTAATTGAGAAAGATTGCAATCTTACAAAGTGAGACTTTGTCCATAATGATAGCAGCAGCAGGGAACAGAGAAGGATTAAGATCTTGTTCATACTCAGTTCTATTGTGTTCCTGATCTCTGGAGAGTGTCTTACTACAAAAGAATTATGGTCCAAGGCAATTTCCTTTGTCAACTGCTGTGGTTTTATAACTGTAAAGGGAAAGACAGAGGAGGACACAGAGGATAAAGAACAAAAATGAGACAAAGGGAAAAAGCAAGAAAGTCAGCCCTAATAAAATAACTGTTCTTGGCCATTACTGAAGTTACATTGAATTTTAAAAGGCTACAGTTTACTTGCTTAGTACTGATGGATGACCTACCAACATTTGTTTGTTTCTGCCTGCAGTATATAAGACTGTATGAACTATGCTTGACAGCTTATATTAAAGTTGTAGTAGCTATTTGTCCAGAATTTCAATTTCTAAGCATGGAATAAATATTTGTTCTCAGGAGTTACATTATTAAATCTCCACCTTGAAGTGAGCCTGGTTTCCTTCTGCCTTCTCCATTTGAACTGTAGATATCAAGGGGTTTTTACATGCTGTTGTATTTCAATATGCTCTATGTATATTAGCTGCATGAGGAGACAGACCTTAAGGTCTGTATCCCCAGAAAACATGGAGTTTGTTCCTAAAGAAATTAAGAGAAATTCTGTTCTGCACTATTTAGTAGTCTTTTGGTATGAAAAACAAATTAAAGGTATTTGCAATGCTATTTATTGTTTACAATATATTCTCTTTTATGATGAAGTGCACAAGGTGTCTGCAAGAGAACAGATGACAGGTATGTTGAGCTTTGGTGATATGCACCTCATGGGCCATTACAAAGCCTTTTGTTACTTTGTTCTAGCATCACCATATAATTCAGCAGAACTTTAACTTATTTTCAGTCCTACAAGGGCTGATTTCTTTCTCTTCTGACAAATATATATTTTTGATGGCTGCTTTAATGAGCAGCAAATGTGATGGAGTACAGACATAGCACTTTGCACAGGTAGGTATATTGCAATGTACACGCACACAAACACATACATATATTATTTGTACAAGCTATGATGCAAATATGCACATTACAGAAAACAATTTTAATGAATAAACAGAATAAACAGAAACATATATAACATACATATGTCGAAGTATATACACCCATACACTGGCAGAGTAGAGAATTTTTTTTGTTAGAAGCATGTTAAAATAAGCTATTGAGTGACACTTGAGTAAGTAGTTTTATACATTGGATGAATTTCAGAATAGTAGTCAGGTGAAATTCTCTATATCATAGAATCATAGAATCATTAAGGTTGGAAGAATCCTCAAGGATCATCAAATATGTCCTGTTATGCTTTTTAATCTCTCAGTCTTCATCCTTAATTCTTAAGGTGGCTACACTGGCTGCAAAACCTTATTTATAAATGTTAGTCATGGTATCTGTGTATGTCCATATCTAACATAAATCGTTCCCATAATTTTTATTGTTATTCTTTATTAATTAATATTAATACTATATAACTGCATATAATATAGCTCATTAAAACATTGATAGTCTATATACTAGCTAATATTAGACAAGTGTAGGACCTGAACTGAAGTGCTGTAATTGTGCAGGATTTGGGAAAAATGTTTTCCCCAGTAGACACTCATGCGCAGTGCTGCAAAAATGACCAAGGGTAAAATTTGATTTATAACTTCTAACATCCGCAACAAAACTTTTTGAATCTATTTAGAATTTTCATAATAAAAAAAAAAACCAAACCAAAACAAAACCCACAAACATTTAGCATC
Source organism: Psophia crepitans (assembly GCA_013399095.1). NCBI lineage: Eukaryota > Metazoa > Chordata > Aves > Gruiformes > Psophiidae > Psophia > Psophia crepitans. Next base: position 90,902 of record VWZZ01007392.1, on the reverse strand, counting down.
TAAAACATCTCAAAAGAAAAATTATGCCTGGAGTAGATGGTGTATACTGAGACAAGTTGTAATGCAAGGAGTAAGTAAACAGAATCAGCTGTCCTGGTTTCGGCTAGGATAGAGCTAATTTTCTCCCTAGTAGCTGGTATAGTGCTGCATTTTGGATTTAGGATGAGAATAATGTTGATAACACACTGATGTTTTAGTTGATGCTGAGCAGTGCTTACACTAAGTCAAGAACTTTTCAGCTTCTCATACTGACCTGCCAGTGAGAAGGCTGCGGGTGCACAAGAAGCTGCAATGGGACATGGCCAGAACAGCCGACCCAAAACAGCCAAAGGGATAGTCCATACCATATGATGTCATGCTGAACAACAGAAAAAAAAAGGGGGCATTTGGCCAGGGGGGGCAGCAGCTGCTGCTTGGGAACTGGCTGGGCATCAGTCAGCAAGTGGTGAGCATTTGCACTGTGCAATTACGCTGTTAGTGGAATAATAATAATAATAACAAGAACAATAATAATTCCCTTCCTTTTCTGTCCTGTTAAAGTGTTGTTATCTCAACCTGCAAGTTTTATCTGTTTTTTCCAATTCTTTCACTCATCCACCTGGGGGCAGGGGAGTGAGTGAACAGCTGTGTGATGTTTAGCTGCTGGCCAGGATAAAACACAACACCAGCCAAGAGAAGGGAGAATACCTAAATGGTATTCACAAAGATTAATTAAATTCACTTTCAGTAGAATACCAAAAAGGAAGAGAGAGGGAAGTTCAGTAAGAGGATGTTATCTGACATCTTGTATTTCAAATAATGTAAATGAAATTGCACTAAAGCTGGTGGACATTTTTTTAAGAAGTCCCCAGTGGAAGAGATGCCGTGGTGACACTCACTACAGATCAGATTTAAAATTCCATATATGCCAACACAGGAGGCAGGTGGCCTTTTTACTCCATGTACATCACTAAGAAAAATGAAGGACTATATAATAGAAATTAATCATAGAATCATAGAGTCATATAATATCCAAAGTTGGAAGGGACCCATAAGGATCATAGAATCATAGAATGGCTTGGGTTGGAAGGGACCTTTAACGATCACCTGGTTCCAACCCCCTCTTGCCATAGGCAGGAATACCACCCACTAGACCATGCTGGCCAAGATCTTTGAGTCCAACTCCTGGCTCCACACAGGACCAGCCCAACCAGAGCAGATGACTGAGAGCATTGTCCAGATGCTTTGAACTCAATAACGCTCGGTGCTGTGACCGCTTCCCTGGGGAGCCTGTTCCAGTGACCGACCACCCTCTCGGTGAAGAGCCTTTTCCTGATCTCCAATCTAAACCTCCCCTGTCACAGTTTCGTGACATTCCCTTGGGTTCTGTCGCTGGTCACCAGAGGGAGGAGATAAGCATCTGCCCCTTTGCTCCCCCTCGTGAGGAAGCTGTAGGCCACCATGAGGTCTTCTCTCAGTCTCCTCTTCTCCAGGCTGAACAAACCAAGGGACTTCAGCCTCTCCTCATAGTCAAACAGTTGACAATGTCTGCTTGGCCTATATGTCGCAGATCTTTTTCAGACTATGCATTGCTAATAAGAAAGAGATGACATCTTGTACTGGAGCTTTGTCTCTAGAGAGTTCTACAGAAGCATACCTGTTACTACTTTTAAATGTACAGGGAGATAAATTCTTTTGTGTTCGTAACTACAGTTGGTAGTTTACAAACTGTTTAGCTTAATTAAGAAATTACTTTCCGAAACCTTGGAAAAATCTGGTTTATCTATGCATTCTTAAAAACTGTTCATTCTCCTGAATGGAGAATGGTTTGTTATAAAGTGACATACCAAATGCTCTAAATGATAAACTACTGTTGGTTCTACGAGCTATCAGTCAGAGAATGTGTAATAGGAAGCAGGGGATATGCAGCAGAAATAGCAATGATTTATGCCTGTGCTGTTATAATCACATCACAGTACAGATTTTTTCTGAAGAACTCTGTTTAATACTTTGTGTGCTCATATTTATCTTAGGTCTGTGCAGACACAGAAACAATGTTTTTATCCAATTATGATCTATTTGACCAGAAATACATTTAGCAGAGATGATAGTTTTTAACCACTGATTTCACCTTACATCGTAAAGTATTATATAAAGATTAAATTACAGTAAACAGGGAAACAAGCCATACAGCGTTGTGTGGCTTTTGTGAGGAAACTGTAAGCCTAATGACAGTCATTACCCTGTATAAACTCATTCATGAGCATTGGTAGTGAGTTTGGGTTTTAGAACATTTGTGAAATTTTGACTTGAATTTGTCAGGCATATTGGAAAAAAAAATTATTAACTTTAAAGGTAAGAAGGAAAAACAAAATTAAATATCATTTCATTGTTTAAACAACTTGAATATTGGAATAGCTGAACAACTGTTTGTGAGCTGAACAGTTCACAATCAATTCAGTAGTGAATATGAAAGAAAACTTAAAATACCATGAGCACAGTGTTAAGTGTGAAATAGAAACTGCCTGAAGATATACTGAAGACCCTGCTGCATCACAGGACTTCTCAGGTGTCCTCAGAAACCACCACTTGAGCTCTGTGTTCTGGGAAACATGAAAATGTCATAAATAAATGATTTTAAAAAGTTCAACTATATGCATTAGATCTATCCTCCAAATACTTGCCCAAGACCCCCTTTGAGTTTATTAAAAGGTTTCGTATCTGCAGTGTTATTCTGGGAGAAGTGAGAGATGGACTGAATGAATTATCTGACATTGAACTCTGAAGCCTATAGAATATGACTTTGAGTTAATTTTTACCTGAAAAAGAGTGGTTGAATGTGGTAAGAGTAGTGGCAAAATAATAGAAGTGAACATGTACAAGAAAGACATGGACCTGTTAGAGGGGATCCAGAGGAAGACCACAAAATGATCAGAGGAATGGAATACCTCTCCCTTGAAGAAAGGCTGAGAGAGTTGAGGTTCTTCAACCTGGAGAAGAGAAGGCTCTGGGGAGACCTTATTTCAGCCTTTCAATACTTAAAGATGGCTTATAAGAAAGATGGTGAAAGACTTTTTACCAAGGCTTACAGTGACAGGAAGAGGGGCAATGTTTTCACACTAGGTTTCAATTGGACTTAAGGAAGAAATTTTTTATGATGATGATGGTCAGACACCGGAACAGGTTGCCTGAAGAAGTTGTGGATGTCCCATCTTTGGAAGTGGAAAGATAATGGTTTGTACCGATTTTTCAAATGGTTATTATAAAAATTCATACAATTTATAAAGAATTAGATGTGATGTGGTTTTTTTTCATTAATAGTATGGCATTTTAAATAGCGTTTTTGACTCTGAGTTTGTTAATTCATGTGAAAGTTGCTAGGACTCTTGTACAGTCTTAATGCATGAATGTATATATGAATATTAACAAGAGACAGATAATTTAATTTAAATTGTATTCATGATTTCCTGGTCCTGAAAACTGTTTTCCATTCTTCATTGTTTTCTCAGACTTTTCTTGTAAAATAGACTTTGGACTCCTGATTCATATTAACTTCTTCATTAGGTGGTGAAATCATACTTTTAGCTTATGTTTCAGTTTATGTGAGTATAGCAATATTGTTGAAGAACATTACTAGCACAGACACAACCTACACATTCATCATAATGAAGATATCTGAATAAAGTTTTGGCTGAGAGAATCACCACCTTTATCTTTCCTTTAAATGATGAAGAGTGGGTAATGGTTTTCCTATTTAGGTACTCATTAAAATGTGGTTGACACACTTAGGGCAGATTTGAGACAAGTTTTCATCCTATGTGTTGTTTGACAAGATTGGCAAATTGCATTAGAGCCATCCTTATCATCTCACACTGCCTAACGCCTGATTACCTAAAAAACCAGTATGTCCTCTTTGTTATCCACAGTGCTATACTTTATTTTAACATACAAACTAATTAAGGTGCAACACTGAAGGTTACGAACTGAATTCTGCTTACAACACTGAAAGGTTTAAGGCAACATGATCTGCTTCAAACCAATATGTAGAGAAGTTAAAAATAATTTTACATCTTTTACATGTAAATATTTTCTGCGTAAAATCTTTTTTTTTGTGAATGTTATGCAGTAGTTTATTTATGCTTACATAATTTATTTAAGTGACTATATATGAGAAGCCTGAAAGCATTTTTTAAGGAATCTGTTGACAGCAAAAATATTGTTCTACCTGATCAGAAAAATTGGTGAGTTTCTCATTCGCTTATGTAAAACTTCTATTCCCGTCACAAAAATGTGTATTTGTATTTGTTGGTACAAAACCTTAACTTTGAAGGGAGATGCCCAGTCTTTGCTGATTTCGTTAGACTTTTTTTTTTTATATCTAGATTATGTGCTTTCTAATTAGTAACAGAAGAATATAATGACTTTTGGGGTGCTAGAAGAATATATGTTCCTTGAAATGTTTGTGAGATTAATTAAGGGGTTTTCCCAAAGACTGGTGAACAGTGATAGGAAGACCTGCAAGACAGTATGACTAGCACGTGACACATAGTCCCTAATGACAACTGTCATAAGAACATTCTCCAAGAAGCTTTTGCATATTATTTATACAACTAAAATATTTATGATTCTTGTGGGAGTTATGCTTTAAAGGCTCCATTTTGGGAGGTCTGGATTTGTAAGTGAGAAAAAAAAATGGTCCTGGGGTCTTCATATTATAAGTCTGCTATGAATTTAATAATCTCAATTATTGCTATTCCTTTCTTTTCTTGAATTTCCCATGTACAGGTTCTCTGTGCCTACTGAATGGATTAGTATGTGGCATATCTCTGGTATGCATGCTATTTAATAGATCAGGCATTCTTAACACAGTGTCTTTATCTTAAACTGTACTCTCTGCTTGCCTTTTTGTATCAAAGAAAAATGAAACAAATCCTGAAACCTACAGGATTCTCTGTGTATTGGCTCCCAAGCTCTACCAGTGTGGTCCTTCCTTCTGTTCAGGAAAATAAAACCCACACTTAAAAGAAAAATCAGCAAGAACTAAGACAAAATTGATTTTATGAGTCTAAAATGAAAACACACAAAGTGGAAGAAATACAGAGAAAACATGGACAGTGGAAGTAGAAAACAAGGAAGGGAACCTAGGAGATAAGTGTAGCACTGAAAAATGGGAAAGAATAGTATTTTTTTCAGGAGTAATCACTTCTGCCACAGCATGCAGCTTCTGGGTGGTGTCAGGAGCTTTGAGGATCAGAGTGACACGGTAGGGAGTTGGTGATAGATGTGACAGATCAGCAGGAGCTCCCGTTTTTCCTTGTAGCCTGTATGTAAGGTGTTGAACGAGTTGTACCAACCGAGAAATTTCTAAGGCTCATCTGGGTCTGCTAATTGTTTTGTGGGCTGCTACCCATTGCAAGGCTGGCAGGAGAAAAGGAGGAGGAGGAGCACCATAGTGTGTCAGTTGCTGGTGATGCAAAATGTACTGCACTTTCTCTAGTTACAACTGCAGTCTGTTTACTGTCTTTCCTTCAGTTCATGACGAATTCTGCACTTGTCTGTTCTGTCCACATAATGCCTTTGAAGCCCTTCCCTTCCTGAAGGAAATCCTTTCACACATCTGCTGCCTTTTCACACTTTGATGAAGCCTCTTTCAGATTCTGTAAACATGCCCTCTTTCATCAGTATTTGTACCCTCAAGATCCACACACATTCAGCTGCAGTTAATGCTTGGTTTAAGATTTCAGAACTTTTTGGATGCTGAGGCTTCTGTCCCACCCCAGTAGGAAGAGGTGCATTCCATTATTTCATGGCTTTACAGATGAAGGCAAGAGAAAAAAGTAAAACTGCTTCATACTCTTACAATGCTTTATGGGCCTTCTCACACTTGGGAGACCTGGAAGATGAAAAATTCTTTCTTGGCTTTATTCTGGTTGTCATCAAGTAATCAAGGCTTCACTCCAGAGGTTTTGTGTTGTTGATCTTCTGCTACTTTGTTGTGCAGTGTGGTTTTAGTTTGACTAGCTTCCCAACCTGCCCAGTCAGGACTCTTCTGGCTTGAAATGGAAGTTAGATGGTAGTTTTTTTGGCTGCACTTCTTTTAGTATTGGAGTTTATAATGTATTTACAGCACTACTTATGTGACCTGGTAGGGGCAGCAGGAAAAGGAGAGAAGAGCTGAATGCAAATCTGCTGGCAATGCTAACAATTGCCTTAGTGTTTCAGTAGTTAATTTTAATACTTGAAATATTTTTCTCCTCTTTGTTATGAAAGAAAAAAGTAATTTAAAAATCTGTTTGTGAGGGCAAAGAAGAATCTATTTGATAAGTAATATTGTTCACCAAGATGTCTACAGAAATTTTGTACAACTGGAAAGGCACAATCACAAATGAAGTTATATCTCTGCTAAAGCTTTTTTCTATATCTGGAAATCTGCTGTACATGTTTCAAGGACATATCAACAGGGTACCACACCCTTCAGTCGTCATGGTAACATGTATGAAGGTGTTTGTGCTGGTGCTTTGCTATCTGAAATTTGGCGTATGCTTGTACTGCAGATAATAGCTTTGAAATAGTCTGAAATTCTGTGATTCTGTGAAATCTTTTGAGAATCAAAGATATGCAAGGGTTTTGAAGAAGATTCAAATTACCTTTATACAAAAGCAATGCTATAATATTATTGGAGGGTGGAGGAAACCCACACATTGTTTTCTGAGCCACTGTATTTTAATTTTGTTGCACTGATTTTTTTTGTGTGCTGTCTCCTAAGTTGACAGTCATGTATTTCACTGATTAATTATATGAGACTATTTGCTTAACAAAAAGAAATATTTATACACAAGTATTCAAATTTCAAATTCATCACACCTTGTGTTTGTGCAAACAAACAGTAGAATGGAGTGGGTAGAATAAAAAGGTTCTGATTAGTGGAGTAAGATGGTGGAGTAATGTGGTGGGAAGGGTTGAGTTAAGATCCAGAATAGGAGCATATTCTGGAGAGAAAAGGGCATTTTCAGCAACTGGTGGTGGCAATGTTGCAGTATCTCAAAGGAAAACATGTATTGAAGAGAGGTGGAACTCAGAAAAAATATTTCACATTCTCCAAAACAGCAGCGTCGAGCAGTAGTAACAAAGCCTACTTACATTTTAGTACTTGTTAGCAATTAGTGCAATGCAAATATATGTAGGCTTTTGATGATTTTACTGAGATTTGGACTTGCATTAATAGAATCTGGAAATTGATGCCTGTATTTGGTCTGTCTGAGATGGAGTTAATCTTCCTTCCAGCAGCCCTCCCAGTGCTGTACTGTGCTTTAGTAGCCAGCAAGGTACTGATAACACACCGGTGTTGTGGCCACTGCTGAGCAGTGCTGGCACATCATCCACGTTGTCTCTCTCCAACATACCCCCCTCAGCAGTAGGCTGGGGGTGGGCAAGATCCTGGGAGGGGACAAAGCCAGGACAGCTGACCCCAACTGACCAAAGGGATATTCCACACCATATGACATCTACTCAGCAAAAAAAAAGCTGAGAGAAAGGGGGAGAAAGTGGGGGTGTTTGCTATTGACACAGATTCACAGATTGGTAGGGGTTGGAAGGGACCTCAAGAGATCATGTAGTCCATCCCCTCAGCTAGAGCAGGATCACTTAGAGCATGTTGCACAGGTTTGCATCCAGGCGGTTTTGTGACAACATTTGTCTTCCAGAGCAACCACTATGCACACTGAAGCCCTGCTTCTTGGGTAATGGCTGGATATCGCCTGCTGATGGGAAGTAGAGAATATATCCTTTGGTTTTGCTTTGCTTCTACACATGGCCTTTTGCTTTTGCTGTATTAAACTGCCTTGATCCATTAGTTTGGGGGTTTTTTTCCATCTTATTTTTCTCCCCTTTCTTTCCTGCTGAAGAAAGGAGTGAGAGAACGGCTTGGTGGACAGCTGGCATCCAGCCAAGATTAAACCACCACAGTGCCACAGTATTCACTTGATATAGTGAACTATTTCATCAGTTGTACTGAGGTTTTTTTAGGGCTGACAGGAAAAACATGAGACATACAGACCTTGGCTGATTTCTCTTTTTACAGACACCTGAACAAAACCATCTAAAATAAAAACTTAGAATTGCTGTAATACTGCACACTTCCACCCATGAAAGAGGAGTAGAGCAGGGCAGGTTCTTTTCAAAGCTCACAGATCAGCTTGAAACCAAGAAGATTATTTCCTCTCAAAACCAAGGATGCACCAGCAAAAGAAACACCAACCTGAATCAGTCTGGGCTTTCATTTGAAATTAAAGAATGAAGACATGATGCTTGTTTCAGATTTATATTGGTATTGACTTTTCAATAACAAGAACATAACAGAAAACAACTTCTCACAACATTTAAAAATCACCCCCAAGTTTAAACTAAAGCACAAGAGATTTGACAAGAGATGATTTGTTGTGATAACAAAAAAGAAGTACATTCTAAGGATGTGCTACTTGTCCTGAAATATAAGAAATAACAAGGAATAATGATCATGTGAGGGAAACAAGTCTTAGAACTTTACCTTTGTGGCAGCATCAAAACAGATGAAGCCCATGCTAAAGTCGATGGTAAGTCCCATAAGATGGCTCTCCAAAACACAGGCATATGTCTTGCACTGTAAAAGAAAAATCAGAGAAGGTAGCTACCACAGAAAAGATTTCTTCAAGTTCTTTCTAGGATCAGTATTTCTGTGCCTTCATTGTAATGTTTATATATCTTAAAATTATTACCAGAAATAAGTAATTTGTGTATAAATAGGTCAATTTATTGCCAGTGCCTTTCAAATCAAAGGATTTATATCAATGATGTCATTTTCTAAGAATTGTAAAAAGAGACTTTGCTTCCATTAGGGAAAAAATAAATCAGAATCAGAATTGCCTTAGTGGTTTACCAATGACAACCGCTAAAAGGGAAGTTTCATTATTTTTGAACTCTTCTATTTATTTTGGTACCTGATAACTTCCTCTAATATTAATATATTCCTTTTAACTTTTTAAGAAAAAATAAATGCATTTGTAAAATATCTCTTTGGTATGCTGTTTATTGTGCTTTTTTTGTTGTCCTAAATCTCAGTGAAAAAGGTACTACTTCATACAACAAAGCAATTGACATAATCATATGAAATACCGTTTTTGCTTCAGCTGGTAGACCGATATATCTAAAGGTTTCTATGAGAAACCTTGAAATCCTGAAAGACTTTCTCATTCTATGATTTTTAAATCTATGCATCTATTTATTTCCATAACATCATACTTCAGTACCTGCTGTGACACATCTATTAGTGTCATTTTCAGGAACAAAACTGTTGCTATGCCTGAAGGCTGACATCAGGTACAAGATGAAAAATTCATCACAAAATATCTAAAAAAATGAAAACATTTCCAAACATGATTTAAGTTATTAAACGAAACCATTCTTGTTTTATAGAAATTTTATCCTCCAGATTAAATGAAATATAGTTACATTCTTCAAATGTTGCTATAGCCACTAAATATAGGAAATGAGAACAAAGACTTCAATGATCTATAATGTGTCGAACCACCAAAACATAAATTGTAAACATGGGGACACTGTAAGTTACTAAATTATTAGTGTTACAAAGATATGTATTATTTTTGGCATTTTGATTATCAAGGATAAATCACATGCCTTTACTTACATATTCTTTTGAGTGGGGTCTTTGGATTTTAAATGGTCTTCCCCCGGACACAAGAAGCTGAAAAGCTCATTAAGAACTTCTAAGAGTTGAAATACATATTGTAATGAAGGAAAATATGTAAAATGGAAAAGTTCATCGCTATATATATTCTTCAGTTATTTTAAATTTTACTTTCTTATACTTCAGTATAGATTCTTTTCTGGAACTGAAATATTTGAGTGAATTGCTTTCATTGATCAAATTAGGTCTCAGCTGCATACAAACACGTGTTGGTTAATCTCTGGGCACACACAAAGCTCTAGAATCTAGATTTCAAATGCAGCGATAACCATCGCTGAAGCTGAAGAACACTATTAGTTATCAGTGGGGCACAAGTGCAGTGTTTAAGCAATCTGCAGACAAAGTGCGGCCATTCATAACACAGAAGTTAAACCAATCCATGACACATCCCTTACAAGATGATTTTGTGTTACTACTGAGTAACAGTAAATCATATGCTACTGTATGATTCACCAAAGGTGTTCAAGAGCTGTAACTGCCTGTCAGTAAATGAAAAGTGTCCTAATGCTGCTGTTGAGGTGGAAAGCAGCAACTGGTCTATTCTTATAGCTTCCAACATTTAAAGAACTTTATGTACTTCACTCCATGTATAAAATCTGAATTCGTACATTATAGAGGTGCAGTTGGTCATTATAACCATAAAGGTATAAACACTCAAAATTTTTAATTACAAAATCAATGATTCATCTCTGTGGTGTTGCAGTCATATGGTATTTCTGTTTATATTAGCAAATAAGAGTTTTTTTGAACAGCTACACCATAAAACTGCTATGAATATGTAAACTTTGATTGTAAATCAGTGTTGTTAGAAAAGGAGAGGATATTGTCTTTGGCAACATATTAGTAGAAGAAAAGAGTGTGAAGTAATGTATTTCACAGTAACTTACTACTACTAAAATTTTCAGGTTTTGCATGCAAGAAAAAAAAAGTACAGTTTCATAGAATTATTTTGCTAACTTCCTACAAGATGTAAACTACATTTGTATTTGTAGACCTCCAAGATATCTAGAACAGACATAGAGTCTTTGCTGAGAACTAAAATTTGGCAACAAGACAGTATATCAGATTTAAAATGTGTATTGCTGTCTAACTCATCTGACCTCCACCTCAGCACCAGAGGTCAACCTACAATGTGCATTGTAGCACCACGCTAAGCTGGCACAGCTACCTCTGCTTAAGGAGAGCACTGTGCCTGGGTTAATTAGCCTCACTGAGAAGTTAATATTTATGAGAAACAGGACATATCAGCCTTGGTTTAATGCTACACTGAAAAAACAACCTGCTTCCCAGACCGAAGGTTCTTTCTACAAAAGGCAGCACAAAGTTTGTGGAGAAATATCATCCAGTTCAGGTCAGCATGGTTATCGGTAGGAAGAAACTGCAATGTAAGGTGCAGACCACCAGTAGTAGATGATTCTTTACTTTTTTTTTACTTATAGGTAGACTAGTCTATGCCCTCAGACCATTGCAAGCATGATCTTCATAACAATTCAGAGAAGCAAAAATGTGAGAATAACAAAAGGATCTCTGGGCAGTAAAATTTTAGTTTCTTTGGAGAAGAATGTCCCTTGCCTAATGCATGTGTTGTATGCACTTGCACAAGATTCTGGTCACAGGCCAGAGTAAGAATGTGAACTTTCAGACACTTGTTTAACTCTGTTAAGGTTTTTCTCATCTTTATTTTCTTTAATTTGTCTGTTAAATCAGAGATTTGGAGAAAACAAAAATGAAGATATTCTTCCCAGAAGACTTGATAAATTAAAATTTCTTACATATTTAACAAACACTTTAAATCATTAAATCAGTGACAGTATAACATATAGATATAAAATAATATATCCTGTGGATGGTTGACTTTGGTTACCAATTTCTCACATAGAGCTCATGAAAACCTTATTAGAACTGAAGCACCTCTTTCCCAAAAGAAGCAGAAGATATTTCAGCACTCATTTCTTTTTTTCTCACAGAATACAGAATTTTAAATTGGGTTTATGAATAATTCAGTGGGTCAGGCAGGGGCTGAAGGAGACAACCTTAAGTTTTTCCTTAGATTCTACTCCCTCAATACACACAGTTTAAATTATGGAAAGAATACTACATTGTAAACTAGCGTTAGGCTATCTCAGAAGCTAAGGGAAACCATACTATAACTCCAAGATTTAATTTGGACTTTCAAACTCAGTTTTAACTTCAATGGAGAAGTTGAAGTACTGTATGCTTAAGTACTGTAACAGAATGCAGCTTATACAATAATCCTTTTATTAGGAAACAAACAACTACAATACAAATAAGGACAACAAGAAAAAATTCATGATGGAAGTAGTGAAAATTTTAGCACAAAGTAGCAGGAAGACAAAGGCAACCTGACAGTCGTATATAACTGCATGTCATTATGCAAGCTATAGTAGTCATGGATTCTTCATATAACAATGCTGCAAGATAGTAAGGGAAAAAAGATCTCCATTTAAACTGATTTTTTTTTCTTTTAATAGGCAATTATGAAAATGGATAAGCATCTCTTACTACTCTGAAGAAAACTAACTAAAGACTGACTGTAACACTCCACAGTGGCACCACAATACCATACCACATATTATTGCTAAACTATTAACAGCTTAACTATCCTCTAATATATTTCTTTCCTAAAAAAAAAAACAAACCAGCCAAAAACACCAACACATCAACAAAAACAAACAAGCAAAAAACTCCCTACCTAATTTTTGTTTCAGATACACCTCTTCCAGAAGCTATGAATTAGGCTTAAAGAGAATTTCTTACATATTTATAGTGAGGCATTTAAAAGATGTTTTCATTTGTGATACATTCTTTAGAATTACATCAGAACAGGGTCCTGATTAACCTCTTGTGGAGGTTAATGCCAATTTATGTAACTGTTCTTGTTTGTATGATGACGGAATAATACAGAATACATTTGAATAATTTTAAACAGCAGTTTTAAACTGCAGTTATATTTTCAGAATTACATGATTCCATAGTAAGACAAACCTGCACACATCTAGCTTATAATTCACATGAAATATGAATATTCATATGAATGTGATTGCATAAAACACCTATTAAAAATGAACAGTTTGTATCTCTTTTTGAACCTGTCAACTTCTTTTCCCGCAGAGCAATGAAAGAACTTGTTGGAGACAAATTATACCACTACTTAGTCAAACCAGATTTCATCTGAATCTGCAAATTGGTAGATGAAAGGAGAAATGGATTTCTGAAAGAAAAATGAGGAGGCCAACACCAGTTATATTAGAAATCAGTATTCTACTTTTTTTCCAAACTGAGATATAGAAAAAGAGGCAAGAAAATAAAGAAAAACAGGTGAAAGTGTGAGTTCCACAATAATAATCTATCATGAGAAGCCTGTTTGTCCACCTTCACATATTTACTATAATCAATCATTCTCAGGAATCATTACTTTGAGTTCATCATTGCTACTCAAAACATCAGTAGAATGAAAATACAGGTGGAAAGGTTAAGATTATTCTGAGGTTAAGATTATTAGCGAAATCCTTTTTTTTTGTGAAACATGGGAGCAATTTTTAATAAATGTAATTCTAAAACCAAACAGAAGAAAACTAAACTAGGAATGCTACAGGATGAATCAATATTAAAGAAGAACAAATATGAAGTGGCTTCTGGGCTAAAAGTTGTTCAAGAAAATTGCCATATATTCTTTTACTGATGACACAGTAGTGCTTCTACATATAATATTGCAGTCAGTTATATGAGAAAGACAAAGCATTTCAAATATTTGGTAGCAGAGGATATATATTGTTGCACTTTTTTATACAGAACAACTACACTTACATTTTTCAGCACGACCATCTGAGTTAAAAAGGTAAGAATAGCTCCTGTAAAAGGTAGCAGAGCATATGAATTTAAAGATAAAAGTTGAACCTTCTTCGACTCCTCCTCCAACAAAGGTGATATACATTGAAACTGGCAGCAGTGTAGTTTTTGAAAAATGGATCACCATTAGTATATACTAATTCAGTCCATCTGTATGTGTTGGTTCATAGGTCAGAAGAGGGCTAAAACTCTAAACTAAAAATTTGTCTAAATAAAAAGCTGTCAGTGCTTGCCTTCCAAGGAGGATGCAGAAAATGAGTGCAGGGAAAGTGAGCATTAGCCAACGCTTGCAACGGCTAATATGCTAATATGACTGTTGTAGGTGTGTATACAGAATAACTCATGGCAACATTAACTAAAGCTGTTTCAACCATATGTACTTTCATGATTAGAACATCAATATAACAACTAGGATTAGGTTTATTATAATTGTGGTGGTGGTTTTTTTTTCCTCCTATTTTAAAATGAAACCCTATGACTTTTTGGTCATGTGGGAAAAAGAGAGTCATAGTTAAACACTCTGATATGTAATATGGCTATAAAAATCCACTAGTAATCTGTACCTGGATGTCATCCATCTCCGCTCTGTCATCTGACAATTGAGTAAACACACAAGAAACAAGAAATGTATGAAAAATGAATAATGTATCTGAGGTACAATTTTGTTCTTGTTTGTATCCAGTAAATACTCTCACTCAGTGTACTCTCATTCCTCATTATCACAGGGACAATTTAGCTCCTGCAAGGTTCTCTTATGTCATCCAATAACAAATAAAGTAGCCTGTAAGACAGCATGTAAGAATACCTGAACAGCCATTTTTATCCCTGATCCATAGATTTGTTTTTCCTCTTTTGTCCAGGAACTTTACTTAAGAAATATGTATCAATTAGTCATAATAAGTCAAAGATTGTATTTGAGGTGATCTCTTCTGAATGTTAGATGGCAAGCTGTTTTTACGCAGTTACATACATAAACCAATAATAATTTGAGAGCTGGAGGATGTTAGAAAATTTCTTGAATTGCATCATTATTTCATGTAGACTTAATTTGTTAATGTACCAAAAATGTAATCATTAAGGCAGTTGTTCTCACCTGTATCCGTTCAACTTCTAAAAAAGTTGCTGTTTGGAAAGCTTTTTCCCATAGTGTTAGGTCAGACTCTAGTTCCACAGAAAAGTAAAGATCTTCTCCAGATTCAGACTGGACGCTGAAGCAATGTTTCCGCCGATCCAGTAGATCACTGTCCTGATGAAAACCTGAAGTTATATAATCTGGCATACATCAATTAATATTTTAATTGCAAACATCTATGCCTCAAACCTAGCATTCTTAAATGGCATTTTTAATGATATAAGACTATAGTAATTACTGAGAGCTGAAGAAGTGAAAATTAGGGGTTTGGACTAAAAGACAACCTTTCAATAAATTTTAAGCAGGACACCTATATTCAGAATGGTACAGAACAACATAGTATATCTGGCATAACTTCCCATATTTTAATAAATACATTCTCAAAAATGTTATCAGGTATACACTTTTAAATTAGATAATTCTATAAAAGGTGTCCATTTTCTATTCACATGTGAGGAAGGCAAATACCAGCTTCTCTGACCTGTTTGACTCACCCACCCTAGTCTGGAAGGCTGGCCAGAAGAAGCAAGAGATTTATTTAAGCAGTGTGAAAAGTCCATCTGTTCTATTTTCCCTACAGAGGCTAGAAAAAAACAAGTTCAGAATTCTGGTGGCTAACAAAATCCAACATAAAATTTATGTGTAACTACATCCTGCCAGCAGAGACTATAGTGACTGCCAGTGATTAGGTTGCTGGCTTTGGACCTGGAGGACGACGTTACTTTTGGGTTTGCTTTCAGCACACCACCACACAATGCATATCAGGTTATAAATATATAATATTTAAAGATTGCTAGCATTTGTAATTGGTACTAAATCAAAGAATAAACAAGTTAATCAGGAAATTAATCGCTAATTTATTTATTTTTTACAAAAAAATACAGGATGATAAAATCATGTCTTGCAATTCGTCCTTGTATAAAATACCCTTGCAGAAACAGTTTTGATTCATTTTGCCCCTACTATGGCAAAGATGCTGTAACAAGCCACAAGTTCACCAGCTGTCCTTGCAAACACATCTGGAAATCTGGGTATATGACGCTAGGGTGCAATTTCTGCAGTGCTACCCCATAGCAGAGGGCACAGTTGAGATCAGTAAAGGAGACTCACAGGACAGTATTGCCTTCTGGTTATAGAAAACTTGAATAGACCAAGGGGACCATAACCAGCTGATACAAGGTGGAAGAGCACCTTACATTGTTCAAACCATCTCTCTCTGGGGCAGAGAACCAGGAACCTAAAGTTGACCGAGAACAGATATATATAAAACAGGAATCTGTATGAACCTATTACTGTCAGGCAGATACATAGGCAATGGTAGAGTAAGCACTATTTTAATCTATGTTTTCATTCAGTAGACGTGTGACAGGCCTGCTCAAGAGAGCCAGTACAGCGTGCAGTCATGAACACTACTGGTTCAAAACTGCTTTACAGTTTCTAGAAGAATCAGCTAAGGAGGCAACATATCCTCTCTTTGCAATGACCATGACAAAATCAGGTTTCTCAGATTTTAAAATGATCAGTCACTGTGGAATTTCCTTTCTTATTTTTATCAAATCCTAAGCTTAGTAGCTCGAAAGCATTAAGTCATGGATGGAAAAATCAGAATCAACATAGGCTCTTAGATCTTAAAAACAGCATTTCCAAAAAAAATTAATATTCTCAAAGATTTTTCCTCCAGGTGTTCAGAGGACTGTGTAGTTGAACTAGTTAGATGTAGCTAAAGAATAGCCTATGTCCTATGACAAATACTTTTTTTTCTTTTTTTTTTTTTCTTTACACTCAGGCTCCTCTGCTAAAACTAAAATGTCAGTTCTGCTCACAGTATGTTTTGACCAGCATTCAAAAAAGAAGTCATAATGCCTAGGTGGTTGGTAAGGACACCTATGCTCTACTGCATGCTCAGCCTCAAAATGCACAGAGCAGCAGCACTGTGGCAAATGTTTAATCTTGTGGATACCTGTAGCAACATAAAATATATCATCTAGAACCCGACTATACAAACCCCATCAACAGGAACTGGACGATTAAAAGCACTGG
The DNA here is from genome assembly GCA_013399095.1 of Psophia crepitans. Taxonomy (NCBI): domain Eukaryota; kingdom Metazoa; phylum Chordata; class Aves; order Gruiformes; family Psophiidae; genus Psophia; species Psophia crepitans. The sequence goes on along the minus strand of VWZZ01007392.1, from coordinate 74,139 downwards.
ACAACCCTCACTCCTCCAGGGAGGAAAAGCTGCTTTGTAAAGTATAACAGCACTTCTGGTCTAACAGGTCTTAAGCTCATTACGTTCCCAGAGGTACACCTGATTGAATGTTGGTCCATAACCAAATGGACATATTCAGCATAGAGTTTGACAAAATTCATGTGTAAGTATGTATCTTTCCCAGGTAAGGTTTTAGTTCTTCACAGCTGCAACCTCAGAAGAAACTAAAAATATTTTGGACTCACCTTCACCTATTCTTGACAGCAGTCAGTAGAGAACAACAAATTATTACTAATGCAAACACTTAAACCTTATTTGAAACAAGACTATGGCACTATGTAGGATCACAGTCATTAAAGCAATTGAAGTAACAGCCCCTGTTTTAAAACGGCAGGAAGTTTAATGCAGTGCTCAGTTCCAGAATGCATATCTCTGTTTAGCTGGGCACAGTTAATGTTTGGTGCTTTTAAATTATATTGTTAGACTGTCCCATTCTTACTGGCTTTTTTCCTATTGAGAATATGCTGTCTATAAAAAAGAGATGAATTCTCATGTAGACTATGAAAAATGAAATGTTAAAAGTTTTATTGAGATTGATCTCTGTTAAAATGTGTTTGAAAAATCAAAAAATCTCAGAAAAGTCTTTGAAGTGATTAAATAAAAGCTTGTGTATTTGTACTAGATTTTACTAAGCATTACATCAAACCTGGAGGATGAAAAGAGAAAGGAGAGTTAAATGGGAGCTACAATATTAATCCATGTTTTTTGCTATTTATATATGAAAATGAGAACATTGTTTGGTTTAGAAAAGATCTAATCAGTACTAGGTAGCACTTTCCTCAGCAGTTTACATATAAAATTTTAAAATATTTCAACTACAGCATCTTTTTCTGACAGAAACCACACATAATGTACTCATTTATTATTGGAATTTACATTTTGCGAAGTTCCTATTTGGAATGAAAACAGAATTCAACGGTTTCACAGAAATAATAATTTTCTACAGAATAATAATTTCATTTTTTGACTAGTTCTAACGTACGTACTTGTCATTTTGATATCCATGTCTATGGTTAAGGCCATGGTAAGAAAAGTTCCAGTCATATATATTTAAATGTTGTACTTTACTTTAAAATAAATTGCTGACATACATAAGAGCTATTCCTTTCCTTCTTAGTGGCATTTCATCCTACTTGCAAAAATATTTTCATGCAAGGCTCCCTTTAGTACTGTTTCTGCTCCTTTTTGCTGCAAGATCATTTTTCATTTGTTCTCAGGCATTTAAAAAATAAAATCTGTATTCCAAATTCATAGATCTAACCATTTCAGTTTGTACAATGGCAGGGAACAATATGTAGGCAAAGCAAAAAGCTATCCAAATGTCCTTGCAAATGTAGGAATTTAAAGTGAAATTTTTCCTTAGGAATCCAACTGACAATTGTCCAAATGTCTCTGCAAATTTAAGATAAACTTGTCAGGAGTCTCAAAAATAGGTCTGGATTATGCAGGAATCTTCATTAATTAACATTCACCAAATGGTTATTTCAGCTAAAATACAAAATGTCATTCTACCCATTTAAGAGTCTGCTATGACCCTGTATTTTTATAATCACTTACTAGCCAATGATGGACATGAGCCAATTTAATGTTGATTTTTTAAGAACTCTTTCATACTGTTAATGATTAGCTGCACCATTTGCCTCTGATGTTCTCAATGTGAATTAATACAGATTCTCTGAAGAGGAACAGTCACAAAACTTGTAGCAGTATGCTAATTCCCTACTGGAAGGAAAGTAGTCCTTGTGAAGGATGGGCTGTGAGGAAAGTCCTTGGCTTACACCCAGCTTCAGGGTAATCCAGCATCTCTGCTGACAGGATGGTATGACTCCTGCTTGCCTAATTAATAATGATGTCCATGTTAAGTGAGAGTAATAAATTTGTCCAAGGGAACCAAGTATGGCTCATTAGCCAGGTCCTTTCAAATTAAGGCAGAATGCTTCTTTATCACTGAGTACTGACATCGTCTTCTCTTCTGTAGAGGTAATCTTTTCTCTTTGGAAAGACTGCCATCTCCAGAAGCAGCACTGCTCCTTTTTGATTACTTGTGTCTTTTCATTTTATGTATCATGAATGCATTACATACTCATATTTTGACTATTATTTAAATCCACTAAGGTGCAAGAGATGCTCAACTTTTACTATAGTCAGTGAGAGTTAAGTTGTTCTACTCTACAAAGGTCTGTGAAATAGAAAACAAAGTTATGTCTGCCAGTTTCATGTTCACAGTATGTTTTTTACCCAGGAGCTTCTCAAGAACTATCTGGAAGTCTGGTTTTTCTGTAAGGTTATATGTAATATACAGAGTAATTTGGTGATTGAACGATTGAACTGTAAATATTAGTGACACTGGTGAGCAGTTTTAGACCCGATCAACAATTCTTGTAAAAGGTTCAAAACCATCCTAATCAGAGTTGTATACCTAAGCAGACAAAATAGACCTTGACTTTTGAGATAATTTTATTTCAGCTGTTAAAATGAGGTAAATATTCATGTTTGTGATATTAATTATAATAATTCTTAACAACGCACAGATGAGAAAACAAACAAAACTGGCTTTCTTTGTTGACTAATCTAGACAGTCCTGCAAAAACAAATCTGCCCTATCATAACCAAGATTCAAACCTAGGACATAAATTCTCTGAAGATAAAATACATTCTCCCATCAACTGAAGAGTGCAATAACTCCAAGGGGACTGTAAAAGCTAATCACATCATGCCTTTACACTTGTTGGCATCAGTGCCCTGATTATTTTACTGTTTGTGTCTCCTTTCACTTATCAACTCCATCTACATAAACATACATCCTTCTTTCTAAGGGGTTCTAATGATTTACTTCTTTATCTGAAACTTTGGGAACACTTTTATTAAGCATCACCATTAGTTGCTATGGAGATGGTTCTAATAGCATTTACAGGCAGCAGGGATCAGATTCACCCCAGAGTGAAAAGAAGATGCTGCTTCTCCAACATATACTCATTAATCAAATAATGAAAAAACAACCCATGCAGACACACACGCGATTGTACATATCTCATCTTATTCGGACTCTTCTGAATTTTAATGTTAAAAACTGTAAGAAAAACGTTGAAATTGTGTGTGTGTATATATATGCATTTAAATAAATACAGAATGCCAGCTAAACTAAAACTAGACTGAATATTTTTCAATGTACATATTTTATGAAAATATGTTTTCTCAAGGGGAAAAATAATTATGGGGTAAATTTTAGTTTCAATTATATTTCCATTAGAAAGATCTGTCTGATTCCTTGAAAGAAATAGAAATGTTCATTCCCTGTAACCTATTAGGTACAGCAGTAAGATCAAATTACTTTCCTATTCTGCCTGAATAGGCAAATTAATTTCCTATTCTGCCTGATTAAAAGATGATGCAGTCTCAAAGACCATCATTTGAATCAGAGCAAGAGTCTGAACACAGGTTTTTCCACAGCCAGTACCATAATTGGACTGAGAGCAGCCCTGACAAGAATGCCTTGGGGGTGTTGGTGGACAAGAAGCTCAACATGAGCCGGCAATGTGCACTTGGAGCCCAGAAGGCCAACCATATCCTGGGCCACATCAAAAGAAGTGTGACTAGCAGGTCAAGAGACGTGATTCCACCCCTCTGCTCTTGTGAAACCTGGAGTAATGCGTCCAGCTCTGGGGTCCCCAATATAAGGACATGGACCTGTTGGAGTGAGTCCAGAGGAGGGCCATGGAGATGATCAGAGGGCTCAAGCACCTCTCTGCTGAAGACAGGCTGAGAGAGTTGGGCTTGTTCAGCCTGGAGAAGGGAAGGCTCCAGGGAGATCTTATAGCAGCCTTCCAGCACCTGAAGGAGGCCTACAAGAAAGCTGGATAGAGACTGTTTACAAGGGCATGTAGTGATAGGCCAAGGGGTAATGAGCTTAAGATAAAAGAGGGTAGACTTAGATTAGATGTTAGGAAGAAATTCTTTACTGTGAGGGTGGTGAGGCACAGGAACAGATTGCCCAGAGAAGCTGTGGATGACCTTAACCTGGAAGTGTTCAAGGCCAGGTTGGATGGGGCTTTGGGCAACCTGGTCTAGTGGAGGGTGTCCCTTGCAACCCAAACCATTTTATGATTCTATGAATTGTGCTATTTCTTAATGACCTCCACTCAGAAATGTGTTTATTTTAATGCCATATTTTCTCAAAACAGACTAATCTTTTGGGGAAAAAAATACTCTAATACTTTCCAGAGAAGCATTGGTGTTTTCCTTCTGCTAAAGAGAAATTAGAGACTAATGTAATTACAAACAGGGATTAAAAACTGTGCTGATTACCTCTTTGGAGAGATAGTATGGTTTTGTACCTCTCCAAAATTTGAGGCATTATTAGCTGGAAATTAAGTTTAAGAGCAGATCCCAGAAGACTAAACTTAATGATAATAGATACCAGTGTTAAAGAGTGATCCTATGTTTTCAGTCTTAGCCCTTGTTTACAACTTTCTCAAACTTAAATCATTGTAGCTGTTGGGTTTTTTTTCCAATTTAGTTGCCTATATGAGGATATTTTTTTTTTATTTTCATGTTATAGTTAAAACAGCTGAACTGGCTCTTTGAAACAAATTAGGAAAAGGAATTAAATTGGTTTGTCCATATTAAAAACAAAGAAACAAATAGACAAGCAGAACTGTGCCTGAAACTGCTTTTTGGGCTGCTCTGAGACTTTCATTCTTTGGAACAGCAACAACTGCTTCAAGGACAGGACGAAACTATTTCTGTGCTTGGCAAAAAAGAAAAAAAGTTAATATCTCTCGTAAAATTTAGATGTTCTGGGCAAAATTTGGCTGTTGCCATTCTGAAGATTTAATTCCTGTGGTGTACAGGAAGAGAAGAACCTTGCCTACTTTTTCCAGCTGTTAGGGGATATTATGTGATTAACCACGGAAAATGAGAACAGGATAGATTATTTCTCCTTCAAGAGGCTATGTACCTCATCAAGAAGAGAAATAAATCACCTGACTCAAAACAGACAGAGAAATTATGTTGAACAAAAATACTTAAAAGTCTCACACGGTGATTGGGTTTTTTTGTGAGTGTTTTTTTCTGGTGGTGGTTTTTTTTTTCAACTTTAGATGCATTTGTTTTAAAGTTAGGGAAAGGTCTTTTAAAGGTCTTCCTCACAGAGGACACAGATATTGGAAGGATAAGAATTAAATCTGACTAAATAAAAGGCTGGAAAATTACCCACCAAGTTAATTATTTGTTATAATAAAACTATTACTTACATGACTGCATACTCTTTTTTTTTTTCCTCTTTTATTTTTTTCTTTTCTTTTCTATTTTTCAACAGAATTCCTTACTTACTCAAATAGCTTATCAATACATTATGGCAGGCTGAGAATAGATTACGGTATCATAGTGAAAACATTTGTGTTGAATATCGATATGTAAGCAAATTTGTATCAGCCCATGTGTAAAAGTGGTATTTTTCATGTACTTGGTAATAGTGCTCTGAAAAAAATTCAAAAGTGCCTAATGAAAAGAAGGTCCTATCATAAAACTACAAAATAAAAATTTTTTAGGAAATGCGTATTTCTTTTTTCGGTGTTGGCTCTGGCTGTTCAGAGTAGGTAATACGTAGACCTCCACTGCAAATAGAATGCATGAAGGGAAATTTTGAACAGTTGTCCTTAAAACAGGAACAATTTATTTCACAGAAGGAATGGGACACAGATCCAGTGGAAAAATACAGTGTGATCCCCTGCAATGCATAACTTCAATCTTCAGAAATGTCCTGATTAAACTAAGTCAATGAAACCTTCTCAAATTTTGAATAAATCTTGAACATCTGGGATGTAAGACACATACTTGTCTTTCCCAAGTATCCTCATTCAGTATTTCCATTTCACACCTTATTTCTGTTCTTTTTCTTCATTCTTTTTGCCTTATGTTAAAAGCTGAATTTGACTTCGCCTTTCAAGGATGTTGCAACACCACTGTGGGTCTCATAACTAGACAGGCAACAAGAAAGCAATTTCTTAGAAGAAGGAAAAGCCGATTCCTTTAACCAACAGAGAGGTTGCAGAAGTCATCTAACCATTTATTTTCTGCATCTGTTATCATTATTCTCTTCCTCCATGTGTTTATCTTGTTATTTCTTCCAGGAAGCAGGACCAGGCTCTGAGATTGGCAGCCCCAGCCCAACACAACTAACTAATTTTTTCCCCAAAAGGGGCTAGTTTATACTATTCTAGCATTGCATAAAAAATGTCCAAAAAAGTTTTGGTTTGAGTTTTTTAAATTATTTAAAATAAAAAAGAAACTTCTCTAAAGTTAAAGGGAAACAGAAAAAGCCATATTTAATAACTTTAGATTTCAAATACTGTTTGTCCTTCCTTTTGTGAATCAAATAAAAAGTTAACAAACCTTCATACAGTGACAGTTGTCATGCATCTGATAACACTGCCTCTTAGCTTTCAAAAAAGACTCTTACATGGTGCTGTACAGTTACAGGAACATCAACATCTTTAACAAACAGGGCTCATTAAATCTATCCAAATTAACACTGCACAGACTAGAGATTGTATCACTATGTACATGTTGAAAAGAAATAAACTGACCTCATACAGAAACACAGAAAATATGGATGATCAGGCCATCTACTGCACATTTCTAGGCAGCTTTTGCTTATAAAGATCCAGTGATGGAAAGTCAGTGGCCTCATCACGAGCTCTGTTTCATTACTGAATGACAGCAACACCTGAGAAGTTTTTCTTTATTTTATAGCTAAAGCCAACTTGATTATGGTCATAAGGGCAGTGGACATGGAGATAATTTATGACTTTTACTATTTTTCTTATAAGACAACTGTAATTCTAGTTAGAGTGGGAACAGATCCTCTTCTCTTCAGAAATATTAAATACTTTTAAATTTAGAAAAAGAGGCAAACCAAAGACTGAAAATTATTTCAATTGTTTAGAACTGAAACACTCAACAGTTTAGTACTTTCTACAAGAACTGGCACCTGCTAAACCCTAGCTGAAAATCTAATTTTTCCTGGATGCAGCATTAACTTATTCATAAACGGAATTCACTACTTACGCTTCCTAAGCAGGTTGGAGTGGAATCACATCGGGTTGCAAGTGTCACCCATTGATCAAACTATGTTAATGACAAAGCTCCAAATATGTTCTGTACCTTTACTTTATATATTTATTTGTCTATTGGCATTAATTTTAAAATTTATCTGAATACATAAACATTTTCAGTAGTTTCCTATGCTTTTTATATCATCCTTTTCCCATACTTGCTTCTTACTGTAAATCTCAAAATACTTTTGTATGACACATTGAAGAGAGAGGGCAGGTGACTGAGCTATAGAAAAAAAAATTCACACAATTTAAACGAGATGCTTGGATGAAGCTGAAGAACATTAGTAACTTGGAAACAAGGCAAACTTCCTGGCAAAGTGCAATCTTTTATATTATTCTTTATAACTTATCCAAAAATTTTAACAAACTTTATTCTACCCCCATATGGAATAAAAGTTATTTACCAATTTATCAAAGATAGTTCAATTTTGTTAAAATATACACAGTTACACATGCATGCACATGCACACACATTCAAAACAGACATGTTAAAACTGCATATTATAAACATAGGAGGTACCAAAAAGACATCTACAATACAATCAGCTTTGAACTACTGAACAGGATCAGGCCATCTGCCCATTTCTGAGGCTAGCGATATAGGTATCTGCTTTTTTTGAGCACAGAGGATTTGATCAATCCTAACATTGGAATTAGTTGGCTTTTAATGGGGCTTTACCTCTGAAAACAGAGGATAGGGTGAAACAAGATTCCTCCAGAATAAATTAGAAATATTTATTCATAGCAAATTCTATTACCAATTCTGTTGATAATGACTCATAGATACATTTTAATATCTGAAGTGGTATCATTAGATTGCTTTGCCTGACTAACTGCTTAATATGGATCACAGTTTTTCATTCACTTGCTAATGTTGCTGTCCTAGTAGCAATGGTTCGAATAAAACTGGTGGTATTAAAAAGGAACTGGTTTTAAAGCTATTAACTTCTCTTACCAGTTTCTTCCGCTGACTAATCATCAGATCTTCTACAATTTCTATCCTCCCAATTTGAAGTTGTCTAGCTTCAATTTCTACTCACTCTTTCTGTTTCTTTTTAGGGTTAAACAGTTCTTCACTGCGTTGATTTTCTCTCTGTTAAGGTACTTGTAAATCATAATAAACAGACCTATTGTATTTTTAGTAAATTACTTTGTATGCTTATCAATATATGCATTCCCCCCCTCAAGGTCTTAAGTCATTTGCATCTCCATAAATGTTTCTTCTCCATCAAACATAGCACACTGAAGTTTGCCATTATTCCACAATGCATTATTTAATACAATATAATTAAAATGTGATTTTTGTACCCAGCCTGCTTTACCTACTTTGCAGGTAAAAAATTATTATTTCAACCCAAAAATCTTGACAATGAAGAGCTTTACCCTTATATGAGATATGTATTTTTACATAGTAGTTTGAAAACTTTCTACGGAACCTTTTTTATAATCCACTATTGCTTTGGTCATGTATGAATGTGATTGTCAGGGTTTGGGGTTTTTTATACTTTTGTACTGTCTAAATTTTTAAATATTGAACTAGGGAATCAGTGTTCCTTGGCTGAATTTATGTCAATAAAACTGTTTTTCATACAGTCAAAAGAGAGTTTTTTAATTCTACTTTTATGCTTCAAATTGTAATAGCTTTTTTTTCTAATTATTTAGGAGGTCCTAATCACATTAGGAATAGTGACTTATTGCCTTGCTTAGGGCAAGCTTTCCCTCTTTCTTTTCCTTGTAATCTGATTGGGGGGAGGGAAGAAAAAGAAAGAATACAGTAACAACATATTAGTGATTACGAGAGGATATTATAAATATGAATCTGCTAGTTATAAATCACATAATAATCTCTGATTAAGTTGCAGAATATCCTACCTTTTAGGTGCTTTGAGGCTGAGACAACCCTAAAAATTGAAAATGGCATTGGAGTTTCCTATATGGTTTATGAGAAGAGACAGAAAACCTTTGGAATGGATGCTAAAGGAGAAAGGACACTCCACAGACGGAAGCAGCTATGAAGAAAACATCGGTCATGGTGGCAGCTGAATTCTGAGTTTTATTTCACATGTTTGGACTATATTTCCTTTCTGACGTTTAAGTCAGTGAAGTCCTATGCAGGGTGTAGACATTAATATTTATTTAATGTTTTAATATTTTTACTGTCTCCAGAAGTGGTAGCATTGTCTCATATTAAAACACTGAAATATTAATGTATATTCAGTAGGATCTGACAGTTCATATCCTCCACTGTAGTGCTTGTGTCCTGAAGAGAAATTTAGAGAAATCTATCTAATCAAGGAAAACTATAATTCCATTTAAAAAGACAAATTTAGGGTAGTGTGTCTCTCTAATCAAAACTGCTCTCGTGAAGTTTGTCAGAATTTTAGTCATAATTAAGGAGTGGAAGAAGGAGGAAAAAGCTTTCAGACAGTTTTAGTAGTAAGTCCTGTCCTTGTGGCATAAGAGACAGTTATTGAAGTTGCTAGTGTTTCTCCAGCAGGACAAAACACTAACATGCTTGGGTGAAAGTTGCATCCTAGTTTCTAATGATTTTAAGTAAAAAAAAATAAAAATTGAAACATCTCATTCCAATTTAAGCATGACAGACAACGCAGGTACATTTTGCTTAGTTAAGTGCTGTGACAACATTTAGTAATTCACTTTGACAAAGAAGACATGACCCAAGACCCACATTCCTTCTGGCTCTACAGAGGTGTGGCAATCCTGACCAACAGCCTCAGTCCTGAATGTAGATGATGTATCTTCTGCTCCTTCTCAGGACACCCAGCAGCCTGATCAATATGGAAGGAAATATACTTTGGAAACATTAATTCTAAACCACTACTAGTCCCAGGAAATTTGTACAAAGGTTAACACAGACCACTCGCAAGTCCTTCTACTTAAAGCGAATATTAGTCACAGAAGCTATATCAATACTTATAAACTCAACGTGTATACAACTATTTGTTGACACTATAGCCACTGGCAACGACCAGACCACATACATAGTATGAAACTCTTTATCCCCCTAAAACAGGGTGCTCACATGTAATGAATGGCTCATTAGAAATGGTCCTTCACTCATCATAACTCTCAAGCTATGCTGGGAATTGTTTGGGAGAGTACTAGATGGTCCATTTGGCCCAAAATCCATGATAGTGATCATTCCAAAATAAATTAAGAATATAGATGATGGTATTCCACCATCTGGGAATGTTCTAAGATATTTACTTCTAGTAAATGTGTAGATTGAACAATTTGAGTTTACACGACAATATGGAACTAAACCCACTTAAGAGACACTTGAGTGATGATATAGTCCTGAAAACGGGCATTAATATCTTCCTGGAGTCATCTCTGCCCAATGACATGTGAATGTCTTTTCTGAAGCAGAAACAGATTAATTACATCTCCTGAAATTTCCTGACAAGAATGACATGAACTCAGTCGCTGCCATGGAAGAACTGGAAGTGCAAGAGAAGGAACACTCCACAGTAGCAGAGCCCAGGTTTCTTTTCTTCATTTTTTCATTAGGTTTCCTGTGCTATCATGCTATCTATCAATCTCTGAGAATATAATTACTTGAAACCCTGTTAACCTGCCCTTTTGCCATTCAACTCATTCTCCAAGGAAAACAAATCTATAATGAAAGTAGCATGTGAGGTACTATAGGAGGGAAGAAGTCTGAAGGTGATCACAAAGCACCAGAGTAACTTTTTAAAGTTTCTTCTGCTTCAGTAATATCCATGGAGCTTGCACAAATATGTCTAGAAATAACCTGCTAAAATGGAGACATTTATGATGTTGGTGTAAAAGCTGAACAAAACCTTGAGTCTCTACACAGGTTCAATGTAGTAGCAGTAATGGGAAGTTGTTTTTCTTGCATTTACTTGCTTTTATATGTACTGAAACCATGATTAAGTCCTATAGTACCTGCTGTAGAAAAATAGTATATGGTGAAGATTAATACTCCAATGTCAGAAGCTGTAATTTCATTGCAATGATTTTTCTACTTTCATTTTTTATTATTTACAGGTTTTGGTCAGCTAAAGTACCTGTTTGAAACATTTCAATGCTTTATAAGCTTGACCGTGTTTACAGACCATAAAGGCATAACTGAATATGAATAATGTGATAAAGAATCATATACATGATATTCCTATATCACTTAAACTGGAATTGCCTCTCTGCTCGGATGTCCTCTGTTAATACAGAGGATCTACACCTCTATCCAGACAGTTTGGAGAACAGGGTGATAAGAAAAAAATAGCATGTTTGTTCTCTCTTCTGTGCTTCCGCGTAACAGTGCCAAGAAGGCAATGGTTCAGGGTTTACTGCTTTGTGGCCTGACTCCTTAGCTGTAAATAACTTCTGCTACAGGGCTGAAAAGAGAAAGAAAAATTCCCTGCATTGGTATACAAGAACAGGGGATAAAGGAGAGGGGAAAAAAGAAAAATGGCTGAAAATGAGTGAACAAGAAGAGTATCAAAAAAGAAAATAGTAGAAGAAAGGAAAAGGACTTTTAAATTACAGAAAACTATATGGCATAGGTTCTGTATATTTCTGTTCAAATAGTATAATAAAATGTTTGGATAAATCACAAGAAAGAGTCGATCTGGCTCTACAGGCTTACTCTCAGAGAGCTACTTAGGTGCTTACTGTTATCCGGGCTCAAGGCCTGAAGTAATCAGAGGTTACCAGAAAAAAAAAAAAAAGGTGTACCACAAGTGAGATTTTTCCTCTCTCTCAAAGCCTGACTGTTCTCTAAGAATGTTGTTTATGTGCACTGTCTTCACAGAGTGACTAACCTTTTCTGTTAATTCTCTCCCTACATGGCTACTACTACTAAAGAATCAATATTTGCACACACTTATAAAGGACATACCAAGGCAATGGGACGTGTTACATTTGGCACGTTCTACTCCTTGAAGACTCCAGACCTCACAGCCAATGTAGCAGTAAAAGAACTCCTTTCACTTCTCTGTTCCAGATTGCTAGCAGAGACAGTTGGGGTTTTTTTCAGACCATAAATTTGGTTTCTTATTCAAAAATAAGAATTGTCTCTCAGGTAAAACGCTCCTGAATATTGTTGAGCTCTTCCATCTGTAATCTGCCTCCTAAAGGACAGTATAGTGCACCTATGTGACCTACAAAAACTAGGAAATGTGCTATGTATGCTGGTACACAGTCTTCCCAATGGGAAACACTTTTTTTTAAATATGATTTTTCATACTTCGTTTTGATACTAGTCTATCTCCACCTAGACAAAACTTCAGAACAGATCAAATTACCTTTTACATAATTTTGATCTAAAAACCCCAAAACCAACACACACAGGAAAGCACTTCAGATTAATGGAGAGAGACAACTGGAAAATGCTGAGCATCTGGAAAACTGTTTTTCACTGCTTTTAAAACAGAGAGAACAGTATATAGATTGATTCAAAATGAATTCAGAATTAAAAATTAAATACTATGTCTGATTATGGCCCTATGCAATTTGCTACTCATAGCTTTAGCTTTCTAAACATATTTCAGTATCTTTTCCTATTTCTTACAGTTAAGGCAAACTGACGAAATCAGAAAAAATAAGACAAAAGTCTTCAGAATGGGAATGCATATTTTAAGGACTCTGATCTCTGTCTTAGTGAAATCTTGCGTTGCAGCCACTGTTAGTTGCATCAACGTATTTAAAAGCAACCAAACTGATCACTATTTTTTTAGCACCTCAGAAAAAGAAACATTACACTGGTTAAATGTGCCATTAAAGTAAAACTGTAAACCCCATACTGCATTATGGAGAAATAAAATAGTTTCCTAGTCAAAAATCAGTTTATTTGCAATTTTGTCATGCCTTTTGAAAACATTCCTTCTAGAGTTTGGCTCAGTATCTACTGACACCAGGACTTCTGATATTGACTTCAAAGGGAAAAACTTTGATCTCTTTCTGCAAGGTGGTTTCCAGTTGCAGTGCTATGCCATGGCTTGTCAACTGGTCTGACAAAGTGGTAACTTATTTTATACTTTCTCATCATACCTTGAGAATTTTGCACATTATCTCATAAACAGAAAATGTTTTCTCAGCTCGTGTCCAATCCCAGGTTGTGACCTTGGAAAAAAACAACAACAAAAAACAGGAGAAGAAAGTTATTTATTTTTATTTCAAGAATTTAGCTTACTAAAAATAAAAATCTGTCCCTAAAACTTTTTGCCCTTTACATCCAGTATGACCAAGCACTGCCTCAGAGCTATAACAGGGACCAGACTGTTCCATCCAGGCAGTACTTAGGAGACATCCTACCTGTCTGCTTGCGCTTACAACACAGTGTCTTTACATGCAGGCTGCTCTATGCTGAGCGATACGGCTTCCCCTGAGAGCCTCCTGCCCACGCTAGTGGGGGTTGCATTGAGATCCTGAGAGGATGCAGCCCTTGAATTCTTCTCACAGAGCCTTGATTATAAGAGGGCATGTTTCTCACTGCTTCCCTCCTTGTAACTGCATGCCACAATTTGTTTCCAGTCACTTATATTGTTTGCAAATCCATAAAACCAANCCTTTCTTTTTTTTTCTTACTAAAATTAATCTACTCCTAAATTCTAAGAAACTAAGATTTGAAGAATAGTCTATTTCTCATCTTTGTCTTAGGAATTGACAATTGTTTTTAACAGTAATAAACTCTTTTACACACACACAAAAAAATTGTACAGATGACCGAGTTCAATAAAATCATGCAAGGGTAAGAGTTAAGATGTAAAGAAGACAGAAAGGGATAGATGAATATATTCAGTAAGGGAAGAATCAAGGGGATATCACAGCAATCTATAAATAACTTTCCAAGGAAACTGCAAGAAGGAAAGACAAGAATTATTCATAGTCTCAAAAGACAGAAGAACACACAAAATAGAATGAAAATTGAGGCTACATATGAAAAAAAAAAATAAAATCTTAATGGTAAGAAGTACTGAACAGTGGCCTGGCTCCAAAGGAAGATATTTGTATCATTACAATTGTTAGGGAAGATGAAGAGTTTCATGAAGACAGAAGTTTATTTGGTTTTCAAGATTCAACAATATAAAGTTCTTTGAAAAATGTATCATAAAATAGTATCCACAGCATACGAAGAAATTATGAGAGACCAATTTATCTTTTATCTAAAGAAAAAACAATCGTGAATAGACACAACATAGCTGAGAAGTATCTATGGCTTTTGATGCCCTAATATACAACTTTCTTGATCAAAATTGTTTTGATATTGTATGAGAAAATTCTCTCCCTAACTAATTTTTAGGTATAAACACTATTGTAATTGAAAGCCCTTTGAGGAAATGACAATCAGGAATGGAAAGTTCAAAAATACAGTGTCACAGTTCGTCTTCTATTAGAATTTTATTTATTTGCAGCCATTCTCAAACTGTATCTTCACTATCTTATCAAAGCACGGGTACTAAACCAGATTTCTAAGGAAGAGAGTGACTAAATATTGAGAGTCAACAAATCATTTGATATAGAATGAGGAAATTGAGATATATTGGAAATATACAATCTTTATGACTGAGTTTTCAGAAGCTATTCAGAGACTTGAGGAATTATATATAAAGTGCTTTTGTCAGGGAAAGAAAGAAGGTGGGGGAGGAAAGCAGCTGTTCTTTCTACTGTGGACAAAAAATAAACTTTCTCACCATGAATAGAGAAATGAGGAAAGGAGCCTTGCTACACCTCCACTGAGCCCAAAACATCAGCCACACAAACAGAAGTCATATTGTCCCATCAGGAATAGTTACCGTTGCTGCTGAAGCACGAAGCCATTTGGAGCTTTGTTTGAAAGCTTACTATAGGATCCATACTTTGTGGAAAAATATCAGAGCTACCCCTTCTCCCCTGGTTTCCTGCTTTTGTTTGTACATATAAAAAGACTTCTTTTCAGGTCAAAACAAAACTCTTCCTATATAAAGATACGTGCAAAGCAGAAGCAACTGTAGGATTAAGACATTCATAGAAATTGCTTGCCCTATTCACTTTTAACATTTTAATTTAAAAGCTTGAGTAGCCATAGAAAAGGTGTTAGCAGTCTCAATTAAAGACCATTCTCTTTGAGATTTCCAACTATGAACTGTAAGAAAGTGAAAACCACCAAACTTGACATACTTAGTAACTCTAAAGCAGAAAATGTACATGGAAATAACAGAAAAAGAAAAAGTAATTTTGTTTAAGGCTTTCAAAATGCAAATAAGATACATTAGAATTGCCCATCTATCCAAGCATGGAAAGTAAGATTGATCAGATAAAAAAGAGGCAGGGAGAAGCTGCGGATACACACTGTTTAAACATGTGCTTCTCTAATGTGTTAGACTTTGACAGAGACCAGGGAAATACTTTCCTCTGGTTTTCTGGTTAAATAGTTGGCGGCACACCTCTGTTCAGAAAACAACTTAATCCAAGGAGTTTGCACTGCAAATATAATTAAAACTGTTTTTCTTCTTATAACAATACTTTATGCATCTCATAACTAGAAGCTCTGAAACTGTGGCAAAGTTTGTTCTTTCATAATCCCTGGAAGAGATGAACACATATACCTACAGAATAGCAAACATAAATGTACGTGTAAAAGTTTGCATATGCAAAATAGGATTTTAGAAGTCCTTTTAAAAGGCTTACTGCAGTCTTTGATAAGAAGATAATTTTGCTGGGCATGTAAGTGTGCAGTTGCTATATATATTCCAAGTTTTTAAGGTAGCTCTATGGGAGCTCTTCCTCTGTTTGTCCTTCAAAGAACATGTTTGTCATTCTGCTTCCCTCCTACTCCATGGAGAGAAAATATTCTTCTCTATGTTTGAAATGTCTTTCTATTTTAGAATAAGAACCAGAATCTGGCAAAACAAAATGTTGTACTGGCAGCTCAGCTGAAACAAGACCTGTAAAGACTTTAAGGATTGGTGGCTTATCTCATACAGCAGCAGCTTGTCAAAATTGTCCTAACTCACACCACTGTGATTCACAGCCCTAGTACAAACATGCTCCTCCCACACCATTAATCATCACCCATTACCCACTTACCCACCAGCAGCACATTACTCCTGCAAATTTATGATTGCATCCTCACTAAACAGGCTTGTTCCTTCCACACTGCTTATACAAGAATAATCTTCCTCTTTTCTATCAAACAGGAGCTCTCAGCATTGTTTCTGCTTCTATCTAGTGTCTAGAATGGAGGTCACGTTAACTGACTGGCAGCAAATGTTCAGGTAGGTCTGCCAAAGCCAGAAGAACTGCTTTTGAATTAAGGTGCTTGGCTGCATAATCTGACATTTTAATCTGATCCTGAAAAATATTCACCATCAAAAGCCAAACTCCCGTTACTAGCCATGGGAGAGCCAAGCTTCCATACCAGTGAAGTAGTGTACTGATATTGAACACACGAAGTTTTCCGTTCACGCTTACTTCCATTCTTCATATCTTTCACATGATCCTAAGCATTTTGCTAAATAAACATGAATAGTGACTGATGAATGATGTAAACACTTGCAAGCTGGCTTTTTACTACCTCAGGCAGGAATGAGCTACCACCTGGATCTAGCAACATAGGGCTTAGCAACAGTCAGAAAGGTCACCCAATAAACAGAACAAATGAATCCACACTACTCTCCCTCTTGCTGGTATGGGATAGCTACTAGCTCCTTAGCTACTGGCTCAAAAGATAGCTAGAGCATATCTCATAGACTCATCATAGACTTATGGAATCATTAAGGTTGGAAGAGATCTCAAGAACCATCTAGTCCAAATGTCCCCCTACCTCTGTTTACTGTAGTTTCAATGTACCATAAAACTGTGAAAGTAAATGTCTAAGACAACAGCTAAAATTTTGCCCAGTGTTGCTAATCAGATTCCAATTAATATATTTAACCTAAACAATTTCATTTCATTCCCTGCCATCCTTTTGGAGCTCTCAAGCAGCATAAAAGTTACATTCAGGATGAAATCTAAATACAGAGATATTGCCATTTCCACAGCATGCAAAAAGCTTTGAGATTTCCCCGAATTTCAGCAGTTTGACTGTAACGATGGTTCAGTTTAAATCTAACCATCTTGCTTCTAGGCTTGTTTTTTCTGCCAAAGGGAAATGAAAATCCTCCTTTTAGCACAAGCAGATTTCTCTTGTATTTTTCCAAGTGCCCAGATAAGTGAGGGGAAAAGATTCTCGATAGATGCCAAATCATCTGATGAACAGCTATTTTCTGTCACTTCTATACCACGTACTCTGAAACTTTTCAGTTGTAATCCTGTTGGCTCAATGAGCGATGTGAATGCTGGGTCCTCCACTTGGGTCACAACTACTCTATGCAACACTACAGGCTTGGGGCAGAGTGGCTGTAAAGCTGCCTGGTGGAAAAGGACCTGGGGTTATTGGTTGACAGTCAACTGAATGTGAGCCAGCAGTGTGCCCAGGTAGCCAAGAAGGTCAACGGCATCCTGGCCTGTATCAGGAATAGTGTGGTCAGCAGGAGCAGGGAGGTGATCGTCCCCCTGTACTCAGCCCTGGTGAGGCCGCACCTTGAGTACTGTGTCCAGTTTTGGGCCCCTCACCACAAGAAAGACATCGAGGCCCTGGAGCGTGTCCAGAGAAGGGCAACGAAACTGGTGAAGGGTCTGGAGCACGTCTTATGAGGAGTGGCTGGAGGAACTGGGCTTGTTCAGTCTGGAGAAGAGGAGGCTGAGGGGAGACCTGATCACTCTTTACAACTACGTGAAAGGAGGTTGCAGGCAGGTGGATGTCGATCTCTTCTCCCACGTAACAAGTAATAGGATGAAAGGAAATGGCCTCAAGTTGCACCAGGGAAGGTTTAGATTGGATATTAGGGAAAATCTCTTCACCAAAAGTGTTGCCAAGCCCCTGAACAGGTTGCCCAGGGAAGTAGTTGAGTCACCACCCATGGAGGTATTCAAAAGGCGCGTAGATGTGGTGCTTAGGGGCATGGTTTAGTGGTTGTACTTGGCAGTGCTAGGTTAACAGTTGAATTTGATGATCATAAAGGTCTTTTCCAATGAAAATGATTCTATGATTCTAGGTCTCATAATGAAAACTTTGTACATATTACATGAAATTATTTTATTTAATAATATTTATTCCCACTAAGCATGAGAAATATACTTACTGGAGGTGCTATAAATTTATACAGGGAAGATCCCCTCAGTGCTAGAAACTTTGGTGTATACATTCGATCCTGAAGGGAGTCTTGTTCCCGTTCTTCCGTCCAGCCCATGTAGACTATCTGACAGAAAAATCAATAGTGTTGAAAAAATCCTCAGACACTTTCTTCATATAAATTGCAAATAATTCATGCAAGTAAGGTGATGTCTGTCGAATTTTACATAGCTCCAAACCTTGAATCACTGACTCTATAGGCTGTATTGGCAGCTCACTTACAATCACATACTTGTGAAAAGGATGCCTGTTATGACAAATCAAAACCATCAGAACAAGTATTTGTTGCAGTAACAACAAAAAAAAAGCGAAACCACATACTCAGTGGATGTCAAAAGTCTATTATCTCATTAAAAGCTCCCTGAAGTAATTCCACATATTTGCTGACATATCACGTCAGAGAAATTTAATGCAAGTGAAGTGTAAAGAACCACTAGGCAGGAATACAAAATTAAGTATCTGTTGCTACACTGCAATGTAGGTACAGTCTCCACATAAAAATTCACAATTATGCATTAAAAAGTATGATCTTACATACTTTATTTACAAATAACGACAAGGTGTTTTGTTTTTTTTTTTCCTCTCCGAAAATCCCTGTGTAGGAGTTCTGAACCTCCTTGCTTAGGAATAGCAAATTAACAGACTCTTTTCAAACACTATTTTGAACAGACTTAATCTACAGCTAAGAAGTAACCAGAATGCTGTTGACTCTTGCCACTACTTGCAGTTCTTCCAAGATAGGTGTATGAACTAGAACTTATTCAAACCCATTTTAGTATTTAATTCCATACCTATTCCATAGATGGATATCTAATAAGTTTGAGTAATTTAATAACAAATCCTTAAAGAATAACAAAGTATGAGTCACCACTATGCAAGCTTATGGAGAACACCTGACCAAGGAGTAGATACATCATTTAACTTTTGATTTATTACCATCCATTAGTTGTAAAATACAATTCCAGTGTGCAATGGTACACTACTGCTATGGAAAATAGATCCATTCGTATTTCATACGGTGCTGTTAATGGAATAGGCCTATTTTTAAATCTCTTCATGCAAGTGATTTCTACATTAACTAGGCATGGGACATTCTCTGCCTTAAATGTCAGTAATGAACATGTAAGGAAAACAGTTTAGGAAAAGTAACTACAATCATGCTAATAATCAAGGAGTCATTCAGTTTACCAGTGGTATTAATGTACCTAAAAAGACTGTTTGTACTGTGTGTTTTACCCTTTGAGATGTTATACATCATGAAATTTTGAAAAAGTGTTTTACACAAGTTTATTTCATTATTGTTGGGAAAAGGATTTTCATCAACAGTTCTTCATAGAATATACACTAATTGTTGTGTGGGTTTTTTTCTCTATTTTTTTTCCCCTCAGGATTGTATTATAACACACTGGAAATTCATGGCTTTTTCAAATCCACATGCATGAAATCCACAGTACTACTTTCCATCATAATTTATTAGATATTTCATGCTCCATAAACAGAGATGGGCAGAAGGTCCATTCCTCTAAAACTTACAGTGAAACCTCAACATTTAATTCTTTTGCCAATAGCAAAAACTAATACTGTATTATAGTCCTGTGTCCAATGAAAAATGTGTGTTTAACTATCTGCCAGTTTGGTGATTAAAGTAGTTCATAAAACTAAAGGAAGACAGAACTGTACCACAATACTCAAGAATCAAGCAGAGCGGTCAACACTATTGTCATGTACTAACTAAAAAGCCACAATCTCTGAAATCTCATTCATTCCTGAATGAAGAAATAGTCAGAAAAAAACCCCCCAACTGTCAGGTATAGTAAGAGAAGTTTTAAATCATCTCAATTCAATACTTATTCACATTTCCCTCATTTCCGCTGTTTTGTGTGTTATCCAATGCAGGTTAAGTATGGGTTCCCATCCCTCTGACTTGGTAGGAATCTGTAGAGCTCAGTGACTGAAAGGGCCTACACAGAAGAGTAAAATTAGTATAAAAATTTATACTACTGTGTGCAGACATTTGGCACATTTTCCTCTCTGTAACTGAAGAGAATGAATGATCTATAATTTCTAGGAATTGAGACATCTATGCTTTTAAATTAATTAAACTGAATCGATTTGGTTCTAACATGATTTGTTTCATTAAAATCGGACACAGAGTAACTTATCGTCTTGCCTGATGATATTTAATATCACTGTAGCACTGTATGTAATCTGTTTTCAGTTAGTGTTTTTCACATTGCTCATTTCTACTTCTGCTATTCATCAGAATAACAGGATACAGTCATTCATGCTGTGCAGATGTATTGGTATTTCACATTTGATTGCCCTAACAGTAAAGCAGCCATGAAATTTAAGGCAATTGCTCCTTTAGATATTTCTTCCTTGCTTCTGTAGATCATGAGGAGAAATTAGATTGATTTTTCAGACAATTTGCTGTCCCAAGGTTTTTTTAACAAAAAAAAAAAAAAAAAAAGGATTTCTCCTTCAGACTAAATACCTACTATTAAACACACAGAAGAACTGTTAAGTAAAGGCTGTATGATTATAATTAGAAACATGTACAAAGTTGTTTGAGTGCATGTGCATATTCACATGTGGATTAAAATAGCATGGGCTGGATTCTGGAAAACAGGGCAAAACTGAATAAATACTTTCTTGGTAACTACTTTACTAGTATGTTCTTAAAGTGGTCTCAGTTTATCTAAACACACTGAACATGTGAAGTTAGAAACAAAATTGTAATTTTTACATAATGAAGCTGAGAATCCCTTGAAAATTTTTTACTTGTGAGATAAAATAGAGTTTTCAACCACAGACACATGAATGCAAATAAATGTGAATCACAAATAGTACATAGCATGCCCCTCTATAAATTTCTTTTTAAAAAAGGTCAGTTTTTTAATCTTAGAAAAAAAATTTTTGAGTCCCTATAAACTGCTGACTGTTATCAACTGTGGTGGTGGGGAAAACAGATTTTACTTGTGATAACATTCCACTTAAAAGATAACTTTCTGGTCCTGGTTTCTAACTTACCTGAGGCAGCTCATTCTTCAAATCAAATGGTGACACAAATTATTTAATTTAGTTCAGTAATGAAGATACAATAAGTTATTATGGTTTATGAATTAAATCATGTACAGTTTAAAAAAAATCTATATCTAACTGATAAATGAAACAGGACATTTTCCTCAGTCAAAAATCCATAATCTCCTAATTTAGTACATACTTACATCATACAGTCATCCTAATGAAGCAAGATAAATTGCCATAAATTGCTATATTTCATATCAGCTAACATATATTTCTAAAATGTCTTAAATAGTCTTGACTTTCAGAGACTTCTCCTGAGTTTTGACACAAATTTTACTATATTTTAGGAAGAACAGTATGATAAAAATACAACAAAATTTCCCCAAAATTAAATGTAAAATGTGTGTGACATTAAATGAGGTGATTCAAAGCTCAGAACAGATGCACCGATAGCTTTTTATCTTGGAAGTCTCACCTCCATACTCATATTATGTGAAACGGTGCTGTAGGACAACAGGATAAACACAGAGTCAAAAGACAAATGAATATGTCAGACAACACAGGGGAAAAGTGATGAGGGAAGAGGAACTCAGGTAAGGCTCTCTACCCTCGTTTTAATATTGTTTTCTCTGTATGGTAGTCTCAAAATTCACTATAGTCAATTATTAGCAGAAAAACAATAAAACCACTCTAAAATGGAACAAAAAGTGTGATCATAATTCAATCATTGGCAAAACCAGTGCTGTATTAAAATGGTTTAGGATTTTTATGCTAAGAATTTTTTTCAAAGTCAAGAGAAGAACTAATCATATACAATTTTGAATGAATGCAAGAAAAATTTTACTCTACTGTAAATATAGTCAAAATGTCTCCTATTCTATTTGTAAGGTTTGTGAAAGGCCTGGTAATCTTTCCATAAATATATATCTTTTTAAACTCCTGCGAATTATTTTCTATCTTCTTTACAAGCAAAGTCCACTGAAACAAGGCAGTCGGCATATGAAAAATAATCTCAAAGAAACACAAGACAAATGGTAATGAAAGGTTATTTTACATATATTTCAGATTTGATTTAAAATAATTTAAAGCTTCATTTGCTTCATTATGTTTTGTGACAAACAAACATCAATAATGGTGAGAATTTTCTAGAAAATTATACCACGAAATTATTAATAGCAAAGGAACAGCTTTGGTAAATATCCCCTTAATTCCCCTGATTTCTGAACATCGAAATTTGGAAATGAACTATTTTTGGTTTGAAGTGTGGATACACATGGTCCTCCAGAGGTTCCTTATGACCTCAACCATTCTGTGATTCCATAAAATAAAAAAAACTATCAATGTATAAAACCAGAACATGTTTACTTGCAAAATAGTTTCCCTCTTCAATTCTCCTCTGTTATACCTCCTCCTATGTGCTTTAGAGCTACCATTGACAAAGATCACCATATTTTTGAACTACCTAGCTACTAATAGGTTATTCAATCCTTAACCATTGAAATTATGGGAGATAATAAGATTACACATTTATTGTATCTTATATAGCTTAATCTCCCTCTGGGTAAGAATGTATGTTGCCATATTGTTGTCAGACCAAGGCTGAGTATAGGTTTTCCATTTGTTTTTGTCCTGTTCTGTTTTTTTAAATGATCACACAGAAATTAAGGAAATATTTAGGAGTCTTAATGTAAACAGTACCAAAGAAAGCAGAAAATACTTCTTAGTTATGGAAGATGATTTTTCCTTTACACTCCAGACAACCGAACACTAATTTCAAAGACTGAAAAGAGGGTATATTTGCTTTCTTAGCTACAATATCACAATTAGAGTGAAGATAGTTGTTTAGGATAAAAAAAAGACCCAAACCCTTCCTGGACCTCTGCAGACATCTGTCCAACATTAACAGCACTGTTTGAAAAACCTGCATTACAGTTTATGTTACAGCCAAAACCATCCCACGAGAAATCTTAGCACCTCCTCAATGAGAACAACCAGATCTTGCCAAAAATCAGGTCTATATTGCCTGCTTCATAGCTTCACTCCCTTCACAGAATTCAAAAGTGATGGCTACATGTGGATACATGACAGCTTTATGAACAGGTAAAGATCTATAATTTGCTTTACCAGGTTTCTCACAATCTTCTTCTTGTTATAATCTACTAATCCAGAGCAATGTTTTGTCTCATCCATTCAGTTTTTCATACAATGTTACAAGTTAATAGCTAGGGTTTATTTCAAAGCACTCATTTTATTTATTTAAGACTTTTAAGTATCTGTTCATTAAAGTAAATTCTTTTAAAGACAAAGTTAATTTGAACATTAATTGGGCAACTCTGTGCCTTTGTCAAAATGTCAACATTAAAAGTTGGAGATTTTTTTGCCTCCCTTAAATTATTCAACTCAATGAACAATTACATGTATTTAGAATTCATTACAATTTGAATTTGTTCATTTTAATAGAGGTGATTAGCATTTAGAAAGTACAGCATTCCCGTGTTAAGACTTTTTCCAAGACCTTATGCAGCTGCTTTTACAAAGATAGTGTTGGACATAAACTGCAGTAGTAGANGTGTGTGTGTGTGTGTGAAATTACTGGAAGGAATCAGTACAAAACCAGCTCATACTAGTCCTGGCGTGCAGGATATTGACAGGGTAATTTAAAAACAATCACCTGGAGTCGCAAGCCAGCATATGGTAAACCCCCTGAATTGCATAAGGGATGTGTACATTTTACATGGGACTGAGTTAAGCATTTTCATGGTTAACAGGTATGGTAGCTAGACGATGAAAAAGTATATCTTGTGTTACCTAAAGTGATCTGCCTTTCTTACTTGAATAAGCTTTCTTTTTTCTTGTAGAGACTTTTCTTGTTTACCTGTCATATAAGTCACCTTCGGAGCAATTTAGCACACCCTTGAGAGGGCTAATTTGGCTGCTGTGTTTATCACTGAGGGGACTCAGTCCCACTGTCATCACAGGCATTTTACAGCCGACCTGAGAAGTTTCAGACCTTCCCTGACACTCTGACACACTCAGAAGAGCAGTTCTCAGCAAACTCTTTGGTAAGGAGCAGGTCTCACACACATCCAGACTAAAAAAATTACTATATATCACACTGTCATCATTTCCCTTCTTGCTGTTGTGTAACTGCAACCAGTAGATTATGTTGGGGTTTATATATATTTATTCCATATTTATATGAGATATTTCAATCCAGGATAAAATTTCTGTTGTGGGTTTGTTTGTTTTTTTTCTTTTCTTTTTCCTTCGGGTTTAAACAGGTAACAGGGCAATACAAAAAGCTCAACACTCAGGTGACAAGAAAGTAAACATCATCTATTCTAAAGCCTAGTAGCTGGACTGTGTTTAGAACTTACCTTTTGATTAATGACCTATTTTTTTTTCCCTCTTCTAAATGTACACAGTATAAATGTAATATATTTTTGAAGCTCTAAAATATAAATGAGTCAAAAAAACGATTTCAGATAATCGAGCTGGAGGGCATGGCCTCTCCTTTCTGATGAACAATGTGTCACATTCATCTTTGTCATCTCAGGTTAGACTACTGAAACATGCTGAATGAAGAAAAAGATCAGAATATTACAAGTCACTAGACAGTGTCTTTCAGACTTTTGATGGTGCCACTGAGCAAACAACTGACATATTCATCTTTCTCCGGTACCAGTGTGAGTGACTCACTGATAGGAACATTTATTATCAGTCTTAACTCACTCCAGGAGTAGTTTTCAATTAGATTTCCATGACTGGTTCCAGATATTGTTTTGATTTCCACTTTCTGTTTCTCTGAAAAGGACGGGTAAGCCAAACTTGGACAGGACTAGTACAATTTAGGTTATCTGGATGTTTCTGTGAGAGGACACTACTCATGTAGCTGCTTTGGTCACATCCTGAAAGCCTGCTAGATTTTTGCTTCATCCAAAGGGGAAGATAACCATAAAAGTGTGAGAACCTCAAATGCCTGAGTATATAGAAAATGCAGATGATGGATAATAGGTTAGACTTGTTTGAAATTCATTTATTAAATTATGTTTTGAGTTTGCATACCATTAAAATTACATTCCTACAGAATCGGATGATTACGTTTCAAAGTGCTCACAGAGCCAGAATAAAACTGCAAATACTCAATGTATACTTGAAGCTATCTTTTCAGTCTCTGATGTTGTTGCTCGCACAGCAAAATAGACATATTTGACAGAAGTCCCTTTTTTGGTAACAATGACCTCACAGGACCTGACTTACAATTAGTTTTATAGCTTTGTGAGATTGAAGTTTGAACTAATTTCACTTAATTTGAACTAATAAAATTAGTAGTATAGATATATATGTAAGTATACAAAAGCCTGCTTAGGATTTAAAAAAAAAATATTTAAATGGTTTGTTCTCTGATGAAAACAAAATAATTTTATGAAGCAATACTATTCATGGCTACTGAGTGAAGACTATTTGGGAACCAAATTTTTACTTTCCATTCTTAGTCATTTAAATAGCAACACTTACAAATTGATAAATTTAGCTATTAATTTTTGAAAAACACCTTTTTGCTATTTATACTGAGAAACAAGTATTTTCTGTCCTATCTGATGAAAGAATGACACTTCTGCAAACTTGCAGCGTTCTTAAGGCTTTCTTAGGGCTCTCACAGAACACAATTACTACTGATATACTCCCAGAAAAATAAATATAAATAAAGTAACAAAACCTAAGTGAATAAACTTAGACTAGAATGACATTGCCTTTTAGCAACTCATTCTTTTTTTAAGAACTCAATGCATGCAACCGGAAAAAAGAAAAAGACATAGAGTTGAATGATTACTCTCAAAAGTACAAACAGTACTC
This sequence comes from Psophia crepitans, assembly GCA_013399095.1. NCBI lineage: Eukaryota > Metazoa > Chordata > Aves > Gruiformes > Psophiidae > Psophia > Psophia crepitans. The sequence continues at coordinate 47,880 of VWZZ01007392.1, read as the reverse complement.
AGTTTTCTGCATAAATCCACTGGTTTTCAGCTTTCATGATCCATGTTCAGGTAATGAATTGTTTTAAATGAAAAGAGTGTGCCTGAAGAAGTAGTAGTAGTGACATAGGGTTTTTTTCCTTTCTTACCAGCACCTTGATTTTGTTGTGATAAAGAAGGTCTATGAAAGGTCATCTGGTGGTTTGGTAACTTTTTGTAATTATGAAAAAAAATTATAAGGGTTCAAGGAAAGTTGTTAAATTCTAAGAACTCATAGCATCAAGGGAAGGACTGTATTATTGCAATAAGCTAAAATACCATTTGAAACCGTGTTTCACATTCACAGAAATGCACATAATGAAGCAACTATTAGAGGCAATTCAAAAATTATATATATATTCCTTCAAAGATTTATGATTCCTGCAAGCAGAAACATGATAGCAAGTGATACACAACACTGTTGGGTATGGTGTAGTCAGCGTTAATGGGGACAGATGCCTCTCTTAAACAAAGTTAGTTTTTGAATTTTCTCCTTAAACTTTCTGGGCATCAGTGTCTCCAGTAACTGCCAATCAGTGAAGAGCAGCAAAGTACCCTAGAACAAGTACTGATAAGAAAATAACTTCAGAAATAACTAAAGGCCACAGAGCTCTCCTACAGAACATGAAAATCTACAGATGAGAAGTGTTTGATGCATCTGCACAGTGTCTTCAGTGGACCAACATTACTGGTGTCAGTTAATAACAGGCAAAATAAACAGGTAGTATAAACATTTAATGTTCCAATCAATAAAGAATACTCCCCAAGGTAATTTCGTCATGTGTTTAGCTATAGCAAATAATCTTTTGTTTAATGAATGAAGTTTTAAGCTTAATTTCTAAAGAGAAAGCGATATTCTTCTTGATCTTTAAAAAATGAGCAATGCAGTAAAACTTCAGTTTATATTTCAGTTAATATCACGTAATAAGAAACTATAAACTAATCCATGAGTTTTACATATATTGATAAAATTGTGATTCCTTCCTTATCAGAAACGTCAGACAACACTCATCCTCTAATGCTCCTTTCAATCAAAGTGTACTTAAAAGATATATATATAAAGAAATTATCATAAGTAGAAGGAACACAACACAAAATTCTGAAAGCAAGACATTCTCACAATCATACTGGTCACTTCTTACTAACTTCACAGCATTAATAGGAGTGACTGACATTTTCCTTTTTAGTTAATCATTATCATGATTAAAATCTGACAAATAAGATTTTGCTTTTGACAGCATAAAATTGATTTAAAGCAAAAATTCTAGACAATCACCAAATTTATCACACATAAAAAAATCACTAAATAAAAAAAAGTTTAAAAAATCCCTCTAAAATGCCATCAGAAGCATATTGGGTATAGAAACAGAATTTTCCTTTTTGTTTCAAATAATTCTGCATGTCAATCTAATGAGCTGAATGTCATTAGGAAATCAAGTCTGTATTTATGCTTATTTCATACTTACTAGCCACATATCATCTATCAGAGAATTTTGAAAGCTATAAATATTTGGCGGCCTTTAAAAGGGTTTTCACTGTATTTTGAATGGCTTATGAAGACTACTTATGAAACAATTATAGTTGAATGAATAAAACTTGCAGCATTTTAACAAACTGGTTGCAAAGAGTATTCATCTTCCACTACAGTTAAATACAGATAACATTATAGGTCACTGCTTTTCTCTTTCACCTGCCTTCAGAATTTGAACTTTCAATCACAATAGACCGTAAATTAAACTATTTTTATAAAAACAATAAATATTCTGCAATTGAGATCCAGAGTATGTGCCTTGCTAGATCTACAGAAAGGCATTTATTCACTATCTTGTGGGATTATGGCAAAAAAAAACAACGTATACCAAAGCACCTTTGATGTTTTTTAGTACTTTAGAATACAGAAAATTTTGAATTCTGTCTCCTAGTGAGAGATGTTATCAAATCTCCATTCTTGAATTCTTTCAGAACTGGGCCAGGACTGGGCAAAGTCCTGAGCAACTTGATTTATGTTGGCCGTTCTCTGAGCAGTGTTTTGACTAGATGACCTACAACAACTCATCCAATCTAAATAATTTTGTTATTCTATGAGTCTTCGATCTCAAAGCAGTAATATCTCTCTTGGAATCTGCTTTAAAACAGTCCTGACTTACTATTCTTAGCAAACCAGCTTCACCATTGTTTTTATTACAGAACCACATTATTCTTCAGTGGCACACACAGTAGTACATCCCAAATGTAGTAGTTCAGATTTCATAATCCATTGTAGCTGTCCAGATTTTTCTGAATTCAGCAATTTTATATCTACCTTCATTTTCAGTGGGGTAGTGTATCAAGCCTCTCACTAGAGTCTTTCATCCTTAAAATGCACTCTGGAAAGGAATTTTTAGTACAGCATGCTTGCAAGTAAGACACCCTCGAGACTGAAGACAGTAGGACTCTTCTATTGCTCATAAACAGCTATTGGAGAAATGAAAGCAGAATCTTATGAACCCTTCTCAGTTGTTAATGGGGTGGGGGGAATGGTTATGATTTGTGAAGGACTCTATGGAGATTGAGGAGGAATGAAGGAGGTGAGAAAGTCAGATGAGAACAGAGATGTTAAGTATCCTGACATTACTTGAAATTCAGTTGACTAAACAGAATGGAAGAGCTGGTATAAAAGATTTAAGTAATTATTTATAACTTGCATTCTTACACACTCTTAAAGTAAATAAAAATAGTACTAAATTAATTACTAAGAAAAAAAAAAGAAGTGGGGCTACTCTGGAACCACTTTAAATACTGATTTTTCACACAGTGGTATTTAAATATAACTATGTTGAGCAACAGAACCAGAATGCAGTTCCATTCTGAAAGACAGCAAGGTTGAGGAAAACTACTGTGAAAATAGCTCCTCTAGGAGCTGTGAAAAACCTTAGGGGATAATTAGATCAAGAACATGATATTTGGTGTATTCTACATAACATTGTTTTCATGCCTGTCTTCATAACTTAATTTTTAACAAGAATCTATTTTTTTAATTATTTAATTTGTAGAATAAAGCCTGTTTCAATTTTCCTGGTGTTTAGTTTGAAACTAGGCTACGCTAAGCATCTTTTGCTGGTCATATGCCAATTGCTTCTGACGGGGAGTTAGCAGTAGAGTTCATAACATTTATTGAATTCATGTTGCTCTTAATTATTTTTTGACAATGGGGTGATGTCTGTCAGTAGTTGACCTGTCTCTGATATCTCAGTGTTTCCATTGTAGTTTCACTAGAAAAGCTCAGTCTTTCAGGAATACTGGGTAACAATTATTTTGCAATAATGTCAGAGCTTTCCTCCAATTATTTTTTTTTTCTTTGTAATGCAAAGAGTCCCACCATCACGAACAACTGAGGGATACAACCCATGAAGGATGTGACTGCCCCAAAATTAAGACTGGGTCCTTAATGAAGGTCTAACTTCAGTGTCATTCACAGAGAGCTTTACAGAGGAGCAGGAAGGGTCCTTCACCCACAGAGAAGACAACATAAAAAATCCACTGTGGGTGCCATCTGTGTGACTGAAGGAGAGATCTTCATGGAATAGTTCAAGGCTCTGTGAAGAGCAGAGAGTGACCTACAGAAACTTTGTTAAATAATTGATGGATGTAAACTCATAATTATTACATAACCAGAAGTCTTTTCTCTCACAGAGAGCACCTTTTCCTCAAGGCCTTTTTGCATAATCTCGGACGTCTGGATCCTTTTTGCATACTGTCCTTTCCCAGTGTCTGGGGTTGGTAGCCTACCTCATCAGGAGGGGAAAGAGAAGCAGCCATATTATCTCACCTACCGCCCTTAGGCCAGGCTGGTGGGAGCAATAGGTTGGAGTGATGAGTGACTATTTCTTCTATTAAGCAAGTGCCATAAACAGTAGGCTGCTAAACAAATAATGGGAATGTTGTGGTTTAGACAGTTATTTTATTTCCCCATGCCACACCCCCACTTCCCCCCATGTGGAGGGAAAATTGGGAAAAGAAAAGAAATCATGGGTTAAAACAGAAACACATTTAATAAAAGAGTAAAAATGTCAGTAACTCCAATACTAGTATAAAATACAGGAGGTTATACCCAGCCAATGCAGGGGTGGCGAGCTGCACCCTCTCAGCAGTGAGTGCTGATGCCGCACACAGTGAGCAGCGCAGCTCCAGCGAGAATGTGACAGTCACCGCATCCGGCAGGGCAGGGCTGGGGACGCAGAGTGGGGCTCAGGGACGGGATGGTGGGCAAGACCTTCCAGGGACAGCAGCCATCAAAGAGAGAGGGTCGTCCCAGAGAATCTCCTAACTTATAGGGACCCTGACGTTTATGGTACGGAATATGTCAGTTGGCCAGCTCAGGTCAGATGCCCTGGCTTTCATTCCTCCTAGCTTCTGCATCTGGCTGTCTCAAGACCACTCAAGACTTTGATCACCATAGAAATCTAGTACCTCGAGTACTGTGTCCAGTTTTGGGCCCCTCAACACAAGAAAGACATCGAAGCCCTGGAGCGTGTCCAGAGAAGGGCAACGAAACTGGTGAAGGGTCTGGAGCACAGGTCTTATGAGGAGTGGCTGAAGGAACTGGGCTTGTTTAGTCTGGAGAAGAGGAGGTTGAGGGGAAGACCTTATTGCTCTCTACAACTACCTGAAAGGAAGTTATGGCGAGCTGGGGGTCGGCCTCTTCTCGCAGATAACTAGTGACAGGACAAGGGGAAATGGCTGCAAGTTGTGCCAGGGAAGGTTCAGGTTGGAGATGAGGAGAAAATTCTTCTCGGAAAGGGTGGTCGGGCACTGGAACGGGTTGCCCAGGGAGGTGGTGGAGTCACCATCCCTGAGGGTGTTTAAGGAAAGGTTAGATGTGGTACTTAGGGACGTGGTTTAGTGGGTAATAGGTGGTGGGAGGATGGTTGGACTAGATGATCCTTGAGGTCTCTTCCAACCTTAATGACTCTATGATTCTATGATTCTATGACTCAGGGGTACTCTGAGGATGCCAGTTGGATTCAGTGACTGAACTCTCAGCACTAACACACCACCAGAGCCATCAGCCTGTTTTAGAGAAAGAAGCCAGATGTCTGTCTGGACCTTGGTCGGCTCTTTGCAGCCTGCGCATTGCCTCACCACTGCTTCAGGCCCTTTTGCCTCTCCAGACTTGCACCATTTTCCAGAATCATTCTCTATAAGTAAAGGAGGACTTTTTTTGGTTCTAAACCCAGTGTCAGTGAGAGAATCATAGAATCAGGACTGTGCCTAACCTTTCCTTAAACACCTGCAGGGACGGTGACTCCACCACCTCCCTGGGCAACCTGTTCCAATGCCCGACCACCCTTTCAGAGAAGAAATTTCTCCTCATCTCCAACCTGAACTTCCCCTGGCGCAACTTGCAGCCATTTCCCCTGGTCCTGTCACTAGTTATCTGCGAGAAGAGGCCGACCCCCAGCTCACCACAACTCCCTTTCAGGAAGTTGTAGAGGACAATAAGGTCTTCCCCTCAGCCTCCTCTTCTCCAGACTAAACAAGCCCAGTTCCTTCAGCCGCTCCTCATAGGACCTGTGCTCCAGACCCTTCACCAGTTTCATTGCCCTCCTCTGGACACGCTCCAGGGCCTCGATGTCTTTCTTGTGTTGAGGGGCCCAAAACTGGACACAGTACTCGAGGTGCGGCCTAACCAGGGCTGAGTACAGGGGAACGATCACCTCCCTGCTCCTGCTGGCCACACTATTCCTGATACAGGCCAGGATGCCGTTGGCCTTCTTGGCCACCTGGGCACACTGCCAGCTCATGTCCAGGCGAGCATCAATCAACACCCCCAGGTCCTTTTCCTCTGTAGAACTTTCCAGCCACCGTGCCCCCAGCCTGGGGAGACATTCCAATAAGGAAAATATTCCTTATCAAATAAATAAATACATATTTTTTTTTCAGTTCTCAGCTCCTGCAAATAGTTTATTTGCCACTGTTAAATTTCTATTTGCTGTGTAATAAAATAGGATGGACTTAATAAGTTTTGTTCCCCAAACCAATAAGACTCAAAGCAAAAGTTCTCTAATGTGCTAAACATATAACAGATATGCTTACTAAACAGTGTCTCCTTTCCAGGAAATACACCTGTTTAAAAGGACAAAAACCTGTCTTCATGTATTTCTAGGGGATATTTCTATATTTATAATTAATTAAATTTTTTAGCATTTTATATCAATTTTATTGTCAGTTTTCCTTCAGATATTTTCAATGATTAATACTTCTTCGTTTGTTTTGTTTTTTTCCTTCTTCATTTGTAGGTAACCCATAAATTGTCAATGCTTTCTACTATTTTACACATCAACTATTTTCTGAAATTCAGGTAGCAACTATATCGTGAGTACCATGGACTATTGTTGTGATGAAAGGGAAAAGATCAAAGACCATCTACGGTCTACAGAATTCTGTTTAGCTATTGTTCTCAGAAGTTCAAAAGATTAAATATTTTTCCTTTTACAGTATACGATATAAGGCACAGATCATCTACATCGTAAAATCACGATAAAAATGAAATGTTTAGTCACCTCTTCTCCTGAAGTAAACTGTAATTAAAAATACTTTCTTTAAGCCTTTTGAGTCCCATGTGCTCCTTCAGTAGAAGATCTACATTTAAAGTATATGCTTCATTGATTCCAATTAATTTATTTAGATGATACATTTCCCCATGGAATAATGTGTGCATTGGCTTACTGAACACCTTCAGTCTAATCTACTAAAATTAATGTTATTCTTGGGAACTTTTATGTTCGCTTGATGCAATAAAAGAGACAATTACAATAAAGCATTACATTGTTTTTTTTTTCTAGCCTCAATCTCCAATGGAAATTCAAGAATGGCCAGACTGAACAAATTCATATCTGGGAAGTTATGGATATGAACAGTTCCTAATCTAAGGTGAGGTGGGGGGGTAAGTTTTCCCCATACTTAATCTTTCTAAGTATAACTGTAAAAAAAAAAAAAAAAAAAAGACGACCTGTATCTTTCATGGATATGGTGACTCAATTTCTCTCCTTTTCTTGTTTCCCTGTCAGAAAGCAGAGAGGTACAGGACATAATGCATCATTCAAGGCATCTATTTCTAAACAAGGATGCTGAAATTTGCTTACTGTCCTTCTGCTTTGTTGGTCTGTTTGGATAGTAGCTAAAAATCCTGTACAGGAATAAAATGCATGAAAAAGAAGTAAGTATTTATTCTATTAGAACAAAAAATGGCCCTTTCTTGATTTAACATCTGCTGCTTATGTTTCCAGTCTCCACAATGTGAGTATCCAACTTCCCCCAGAAATCTGTCTTTTAAATTGCAGTTATCCCTTTCACTGTCCTATTTATGTTACATATACCATTCCTTGGATAAGTGGTAAAATATCAGATCCAAATATATTTAAAGACTTAAAGCAGGATTTAATTATGTCATGCATATGCATGGAACATAGATAAAATGATGCAACACAAGCAATCCCTTTGATTGCTATTTAAATTTGGTGGTTTCTCACTCATCAGAGATACAGAATTATGCTTCTGGGAAGAACTGCAAGTATTTGCCTGTGTTAAAGCTTCATGCCAAATCAGGAAACAATGATTCCTCTGCCTAAATCTGCTGGGGAGAGGTCTGATTTGGAAGAACCCTGGATGCATATAGGCAAGGTCAGGTTTATTTAAAAATGTTAAGATCATATTGTTGAAAAAGTAAACCCTGAAGGGAAAGCCCTTATTATGGCAACCTGGTAATTACATCACTTACAAAATCAGTGTGTCAAAACTGTACCTTTCATCTTCTAACCTAACCATCAAGTTAAAAGCTGAGGTATGCAGCTCCTGCTGAAGTTCTGGCACTATACAGAAAGACACGCATGACCTGTGGGATCAGAAAGAGTCTGTTTTCACACCTGAGAGGGCTGTAAAGCAAGGTGAAAGATCTGGTAAGAACACTTGATCTGGAAAGCAGTGGACTGAGTTGTCCACTCACTGGTTGAATACTTTTAAGCCATGACATTCACCCAAAAGAGGTATAAACATAATATTTTGTAAAGTATATGTATTTATCTATTCATCTATTGATTTATTTATTTAGAGCAGGAACTTCCATTAATTTCTCAGAAAGGGTCTTTATGGAAGCATTCAGAGCTTTGAACCTGGCATGAACGAAGCCTTGACACAAAGAGAGAAGGGCTATCAGATTTGTCCCTGTGAGCTGCCTGAGGTAATGCTACACCCCAGCAGGTTTGGATCTCACCCCGATGCTTCTCCGCTCTTCAGGAACCAGATGGGTAACAGCTAAGCATCACATCGCTTCCCTGCAGATTTCTAAGTCCTCACTGTAATCTACAATTGAAATGTCACTAAAATACATAGAATATCTAGTAACTCTTCTTCCAGAACCAGAAAATAAATAACATTTGTTTATCTGTTTATCAATTTAGGATTCCACTTAACGACATCTAGTTGTGAGACACATCTGTGTATTTCACTCAGTTTTAAATGTCTACAACAGAGGAAAGCATTTAGACTCCCCTCATTCATCTGCCTTATTTAAGCCTTTAAGTGGAGAATGCAGTACATTCTTCCCTATATTGACAAAAATCTGAACACAGATCTAACACAGATGTGGTCACTACATTTGGTCAGGCCAAACTTACCCTTAATGAAAAAAATTTTCAGGGAGTGACATTAATATTGCAGGGAAAAAAATAGCTAACTAATACTTGTTATAGTAAAAAGTTAGTATTAGAAAAAATATAAGAAGATAAATGAGAAAAACATGTAAATGAGGACAAAATCGATACTTGAGGCAAAATTCAGTTTGCTGGACATGCAGAAATTATTTGATACACAGCTTGAGACTTATAGTTTGAGATTTAAATAAGAACTTGATCTAATCACTCTTTTCTATCATGTAAATTTCCAGCTGGTGTCCAAATTACTTCCATCCTCTCATGAGTTATAGGGTATGCAGCCCTAGGATATAAGCACTACTACCCAATAACTGCAACAAGTGCCTCACAACATGAATGTTATCTAGCTCATCAGGTAATCCACTATCTTCAGGAAGCAGTCTGACCTTCCTCTCCAAAGTCAACATGGTTTCCTCAGCCTAAAATCTCTAACTATAGTGTGTATTGCCCTTCTAAAAATTTTGTATGTCCTGAAGTTCAAAAGCTACTCTGGAGTACAATGTAAAGGGAAGAAAAATCTTTTATTGGCTGCAGGAAGCATAGTTTTTATAATAGAGAGTGTCTCAGAAGCATCTAAAACAATTAAACTACTCAGTGAAAAGTATTTTATGTAAACCCAACAAACATTTATATACAGATATAGATGTTCCTTTTATTGTAAAGAAATCTCAATGAAGTATTAATAAGCAACATAAGCCTTTCAAGGGTTTATGTTATGGGGTAATAAGCCATGCTGAGTGCCATAGATGCCTGACAATACAATGCAGGGAATTAGCATGGCGTAATTTACACCCTATTGTGCACTTCTGCTTAATTTAACAGCAAGAATGCAGCTCCCCCTGTGTGTTTCTATAAACATTTAACAATAGAAGCTGCATTCTAGAGATTTTCCTTCAAAATAAACTTGATCAAATCCTTTCTGCGACAACAGATGGTGATAGAGCAGATGTACCACACGACCTGAAAGTTCAATAACTGTCAGTCAAGAGCTGCAGAACAGCTACTCTGAGGAACTATTGTAATGACATACTGAACAAAAAAAATTAATTCAACAGCCATGCAAAATCAAGAAGAAAAATAATAATAAAATCCCAAAATATGCCTATGGAGAGGGAACAAAAACACTATCCTTAGTGTACTTCTGGAGTAATGATTTATTTTGAGGACATGTCACCTTTCAGTAGAACACTCTGTTTAATCATTCCTCTTTAAAAATATTAATACAGTAGCAGTGTCATCTTGGAGGTTACTGTTCTGCAATGAAAAAAATAAATTAAAATGGCAAGTGTTGCGTTTATACAGATGTTTATCATTAGAATAGATGTTGTCCTATCAGTCCACCTGAGCAATGCAGCTCACCTTTTTAAGTGTAATAGAGATGCGACACATCTGCAGCAAAGGGCACTGGCTTGAGTGACAGGCAAGCCAGTCACCATGACATTTGCGTGTGTTCACCTTTATACAGCGTTTATAAGTTAGGATTTATTAAGTCAACTCACTGAGCTGAGTTTTTAGAATTGATTTTAAATGAGTTTGTTCTAACTGCAAAACTTTTAATCAAGCTGAACAGCAGCCTACTAAGCCAGAATATGAGGTGACATTACATAGCTGATCTAGTACAGCTGCATGTAAATTTTAGTAAATTATATCAAAAGCAAGAGAAAATGGACATATCTATGTATTTTTGTGAGTGTCACCAAGAATGCAAATATTCCTGTAAAACACTGGGATTCATGGCAACTGAGTGCTGCAGAATCTGACATGCGCAACTATACCCCAGTTTCTTGCCTTAGTGTGGCATCAGGTCATTATGGCATGATGTTGTTTTAAAACTGAGTTAAACACAGTTGTGGAGATGGAAACACTCTCTGTCTCATTCTCATGTAATTCTCATTATAAACTGTTAACTTTGAACAGGACAGCTACCGATTCTTATCCCATAAATCCAGGAAAATTTTAGAGGGAAAGTTTCTTCTTAAAATGGAAAATTAAAATTATTTAATGAGAATATCTTATCTTCTGTAGAGACGAGAAATCTTTCAAAAATGCTCATGTTGCCTGTGGATAGAGGAGAAACAGTGTTCAAGTTAAAGGTTTATAACATCCTTCCTCATTATCCTTTTTTAGTGAATTCAGCCTTGACAAAAGGTGGAGGGTTATAGCTTTTGAATTCATCTCAATAGAGGTGAGACATAGGGCACGGGAACAGAAAGTTTTAAATAGATTGTTCTGCTAAGATATTCTATTCTCTGTTTCATGTGAAACCTTGAGACTTGACTTTGCGTAGTAAAGAAGCAAGAGGCTATTTATTGCATTTGCGAACATGTATGTGAACAGCCATAATCCAATAAAATGGAAAATCAGCTCCCTGGTTTTGCCAGGTACTGAATTTGCTTTGTACCGCTAACTTCTTGAGTAAAATAAGTTAAAAGTACAATCAGAAAGTTACAACTTTCGCAACTGCAATTTATAAGGATTGTAGTTACTTGTACGTATAGGGACACGAGAAGGTAAACTGAAGGCCAGACTAAGATTTAGATCTAAACCTTGAATTGCACTGTGTACTTAAAACAGATGTAACCAATTCATCCTCCTGGCATGGCAACCAGTAAATGCCAAATCCCAATAAAACTGAAACAGAAAATTAGGGTTATAACGTGTAGTAAAACCTCCAGTAGCCAGAGGCAATACATTTGGTTTCCCACCCTGAGAAGGATCAGATTTTGTGAGAAGGACTAATGCTGCTTTCCCTAGATGTATTTTCAGCTGGGATCAGCACATTCACAGACTCATGGTGGCTACTGTAAAGACTGAGAACTGAAAAGGAACAGGCGGTGCTTGTCCTCAATACAGCACCACAGTATCCTGAAGTAGGGTGTATTCACCTGTCGTTTGGAAAGGGTTAGCAGGGAAGTTGATGCCACATTTCAGAACTCACCTGCCTAACGATGGCTCTCGCAGGAGCTGACATTTGCAGTAATCAGTGTTACAGCTGAACGGCAGTGATGAGTTCCAAGAAAAGGAAACATGCCTGTGTTTCCCATCTTGGCTGATCAAATAGAGAAGCCTCTCGCAAAAACCTTGAAATATTCTAATCTTCGGACTCACTGCTATGAGGGCTTCACTGTTTTTCCTCTGGAATTATGGAAATTTTATCTATGGCATACCACTATGTTTAATGCTTATTTAAAATATGCATTATGTTTTCATATTTTTTTTCTCAACTACTTGCTGATATTCTGTGAGAAGGTATTATAAGTAGCCCATGCATATAGTACCAATATAGGAAACACAATTTTCTGGGTGTTTTACCACTTTTAAGTATTCTATTCATCATTGCCAGCTCAGAAAGGAGGAACTTTATTTCCCTCTTCTCTCACAATTTTCTTCAACAATATTTTGTCTGTGTGTTACGCTTCCAGCATTTTTACATCATCTTTCCTCCCCTATTAAATACATTAATAACATTTGATGATCAGAGGGCTGGAGCACCTCTCCTATGAAGACAGGCTGAGAGAGTTAGGCTTGTTCAGCTTGGAGAAGAGAAGGCTCCAGGTACACCTTATAGCAGCCTTCCAGAACCTAAAGGGGCCTACAGGAAAGCTGGAGAGGGGCTGTTTACAAGGGCAGGGAGTGGCAGGACAAGGGAGGATGGTTTGAAAAGGATGGGAGATTTAGATTAGATAGTGGGAAGAAATTCTTTACTGTGAGGGTGGTGAGGCACACGTTGCCCAGAGAAGCTGTGGAGGCCCCATCCCTGGCAGTGTTCAAGGCCAGACTGGATGGGGCTTTGGGCAGCCTGGGCTAGTGGAGGGTGTCCCTGCCCACGGCAGGGGGTTTGGAACTAGATGATCTTTAAGGTTTCTTCCAATACAAACCATTTTTATTGCTTTATGCTGTACATATAATTATCACTTTCTTATCAATACTCATCATCTTTGAACTTTTAATTTCCAGTAAATGCATCTTTTCTTTCTAATAGTTTTCCGGACAAACCTACTTTCACAATTACTGCCTTAAAGGAAAGCTGCAACATTATGTAGCAGTCAACAAGTCTTTTCTAATGACTTTTTCTCTTCTCTCTTTAATTTGTTGCAACATTGATACATTTGGATAACACTGTCAGTGTTACAGTAGCTTGCACACCTATGTAGGTTCATTTGTTTCCTTATTGTAATACTAGTGGACGTGGCTGTGCCAATATTTTCTTCTTCAAACCAAGAATATATTCATAAAGAAATTCTAACTGGATTGCTTCCTTGACAAGTGCCTTCCTTCCTTTACCTTTAACAACTAATTAAAATCCATATATAGATATACACACAGGCACATCTATACATATTCATTTTATAATATATATAGATGCACATATATATTAAAAAATTCTAAGTGAAAATAACCTTCAATTACCCTGTTAGTGCTCGTAAAAAAACCATGGATTAACTTACAATGTTACCACTGTTGATGGAAAATTCTGTGGAAAATTGTGCTTAGACAGGCAGAGGTATAAAATCAAAACTTTCACATGCGTTTCTGATACTACTAATATCTAAGTGTGAGAAAGATATTAATCCCCTTAGTAACTGGATGTTTAACAGAAGGAGGATATATGAGAGGAAATGTTAAATACTTAAATGTATTGGTATTTATCAAGAATCTTGTAGATATACAGGAAAGAAATGTAAAACATACTGTAGAAATTTTGTCACTGAGGAAGAGCTGAAAAGCCACATGATCATATAAACCCTTTCCTCCTATATTGATTGAAGATGGTACTCTAAAAATTCTTAGTCAACACATATTTTCCAACACTCTAAGTTTGAAAATAGTTGCATAGGGCATACAATAAGACATAGAGGTATTTCCACCTTAAATAGATAACATGCTTGTAGTTTGGCCTAATTATTTTAGGCAAAATATATTGTAAGAAAAAATCAAAAAAATTGTAAGTAAAATCCCAATCAGGTTAGTTTCAGAGCTCAGGCTCATGATGTGCTTGCAGAAAGAATTTAACACTAGCTATTCAACCTCTTAGACAAAAATATACTTTATTAAAATAAATGTACAGATGACAAAAGTATGCCAGATGATAATTTAATATTCAGGTAAATAATGATGTGTTAATGTAACAAGTAAAAAGGCCTGTTCCTTCCCTGCATATCATGTTAATGTCTGCTGCATATAACGAGACAGAAATTAACCTTACACCTGTGTAGTCTTTTCAGACTCTTCTCAGAAATACCATATTTAACTTATATTTTGGTGATATTTCCTAGCTCCTTCTACAATAAAAAAAAAAAAAGCAACCTTCTTTACATAAAGTAAACCCAAAAGGGAGTCTGTTTTTGAAATTAATGGTCCCTAAAATTTCAAGACGTCGACAGATCAATAAACCTTTTTCTTTTCCAGTATTTGATGGGCAGGGAGACCTTATCAGTTTCACTGCTCATCAAATCAGCATCTCTCTTTTCAGTTTGATTTTTTGACTGACTTTCTTGAAATGGTCCATGGTAATTTTTCTGGAGTGTAGTGATTGATGTTGATGGGAGAAGAACACACTAATTGCAGGCTGCCTGTCCTGGTTTCAGCTGAGAGAGAGTTAATTTTCTTCATAGTACCCAGTATGGGGCTGTGGTTTGGGTTTGTGCTGGAAGCAGCGCTGATAGTGCAGAGATGTTTTTGCTGTTGCTGAGCGATGCTCACACAGAGCCAAGGCCTTTGCTGCTTCTCGCACCGCCCCGCCGGCGGGATGGCTGGGGGTGTGCGNATGAATTCCTTGTTTTGCTTTGCTTGTGCACGCGGCTTGTGCTTCACTGATTAAACTCTTGTGTCTGAACCCACGAGTTTTCTCACTTTTGTTCTTCTGATTCTCTCCCCCTTTTCCAATGAGGGGGACTGAGCGAGCGTTTATGTGGTGCCCAGCCAATGGCTGGAGTAAAACCATGACGCTGCCCTAAGAGATAACCAATGACCAATAAGCCATTCAAGCCAAGAAAGTTATTTTTGCTTTCCACTGCAGTTCTACTGAAGAGGAAAATGCCTTACTGACCACACATGACAAGAGTTTCAAAACAGCAGAGATCACTGAATTAGTCTGTTAGCCTGTTGGGACATTGTAACTGTTGTTTATATTTTTGTTGTCTTTTTTTTTTTTTATATTAATAAAAGTGAAGAGGTAAGTTCAGAGTAAATCATAAGAGTGAAAATGGAGCTAGTTAATTATTTTTTGTTTAGTAGGCTTTTTACCCTTCCTTCTTTTACAATAGGAGCATTTCTTTGCCACTGCCAGCAACTGATGTTATAGAAACTGTTCTGAAAATGCCCAAATACAAGGGTTATCTTCAATTGCTGAATGTGACAAACCACTTCCATTCTGTGACTTCAGGAGGCAAGAGTGAGATGAAAGTATCTAAAAATCTGAGTAACTGTAGTGCAGATGAAGAATTGTGAAGTAAGGGCAAATAAAAATGTACCTAATTGTTTATTATGTTTTATGTATTCTAATTTCATTTATACATACTCATATACTTGTTGTTGTTGACATTATTATTATTATCATTCATTTATTATTATTTGTGGACCTTCTCATGAAGAAAGCAGAAAACGAAACAGTAATACCCCCTCCCTTGTAAGTTACAGTCAGCACAACTCCATATTAATAATGTCATGTTAATAAAGTTGGACCAGAGACAGGGAACTGGAATTATATTTACTGGCTGTAGCTGTGGTGTAAGGGAGGTGAAAGCACTTTTCTTCCTCAAATCTGTCCTTTTGAACGCAAGTTTACAGCTCAGTCCTATGCGTATTTCTCCCCTTCTACAAGAAAGTAAATTCTTCTTACAATGTATCAGATTTCTGTGTTTCTCCTTACTACAAGTTTCAAGAAATCTCCATTATGTACTAGCTGTGATACACAACATATGCATGCTTAATTAACTGGTTTAATTTACGAGACATGCACTCTGCCCACCATAAAATGGTCACATTTTCAGCTGTTGTGTTATATCACAGAACAATTAATGACATTACAGTCGTATGGGAACAGACTATATTCCAAACTATTCTTTGATGACCTTACAGTTTACTGAGCTTTACCTTGAATATTTTTATTTATGCTTTTCTTACATAGTTTTCTAAAATATATCCTGATCCTTTTGAGGAGCTATGGCTGTCATTCATTTTTGCTATGGTCTCTGGCAACCACAACCTCAGAATTTCAGCCTTTGAACTGCCTGTAGGTTTGCTTCTTGAAAAAATAATAGTAATAAAGAAAAAATTGGAAAGAACAGATTTCTCAGGACACACAGCTCTATCCCTTGGTTCCATGGATTTAATAACCTGATACACAGCTATAGAGAAGAGCAGCAATTTTGCAAGAAACCATCTCTATTCAAGGAATCTAGCTCCCTTTTATTAAGGCATTGTAGTACTTTGCAGTAATATGAGACTGCCAATGGATGAACTTGGAGAGATTACTCAGTTTATTCCAAATTCTGCTACCAGCCTGCTCCGTAACATTATGCAAATATTATTTTGTTATGCCTGCATTTGGACAATATAATTTACATACATTTTTAACATTTTAGAACATTGATAGATACTAGCTAATTCTGTAAAGCACAACAATCCCATTCACCCTTTAATAGTAAAATGGGTATGATTCAGTCTGAAGAAAACTCTTTATATATATGTATAGATATGCATTAAACAGGTAAATTTGAAAAGATTAGGCAAGACTGAGACTGAACTTGACCAAACACTCCAGTTCTCTTTGACTTTAAAAAAAAAAAAGAACCTATTTTGATCCAGCAAGATATTCTTTAAAGAAAATCTACTCAGAAATCTTAAGCTAGAATAATGCACAACTATCACACAATTAAATGCAGTTGAAATTACAATTATAAATGAAAGAACCTCAAATTTTCTTTTTCTTACCTGCTGGTTTACGGGAAAATTCCTGTTGATTTTTTTTATCTATAAAAATGAATAAAGAAATAGATTAATACTCAGTCATTAGAAAAAAAAAAACCAAAACCAAAAACATTGATTTTAGAGACACATATTAGCCACTCCCTTCCAAACTATGTATGAAAAAAAAATAAATAAATTCCTGCAATAAAGGGAGCTTTCTGACACAAAAGTGTCCAATATAAGGACAATTAAGCACGGAACATACCCATTCTTGCCATTAGTAGAACAAAAATGTTCTTTTTTGTTTTAAGCATAAGCCCTGAAAGCTTTTGAGCAAACCTAGTAAATCTACCATTTGCTTTAGTGACAGATACCTAATACCTAGAATACATTTTTTGCTCTCTTATGTTAACTCATCACAATTTTTTTTTGTAGCTGTGGGTAAATGACTAAAACACATCTTTAAATTAAAGATATTGACAACTGGAAATCAATTATATAGCTCTGAAAACTCTGAAACCACAGCATAACATTTACACCTCTTCAACTAAAGGTATGATACCTTTTTTAGAAGAAATGAAGAATCGTCACTGGATTTCTGCTATTTATAGCATCATCTGTAAACAACTACATGCAAAGATGGGAGCAGAGCTGCGGTTTTTGGACTTTTAAGAACAGACTGTTTGCTGCAGTGGCAACCTCTTTTCATGCTTCATGCAAATACTGAGCAAGTCTGTAAGTCTGTCACTGACATCCCACAGTTTTGCTATCAAATGGTAATTCTCACTGTCAAGAACATGTTGGCAAACTCTTTCAGTTAGTTTACAAATGTATCCTGAACCAAAAAGCATCAGAAGAACGTTTCCACCTTCCCTTCTAGCATGTACATCAGCTTCAGTTTCCTCCTTTCTTCAATGTAAGTTAAGGGGAAGCATTAGAGGAGCTACGACATTTGGTGGACAAAGTATTAAAATAAAATTAATCCACACTTTAAAAGATACCAACAATCTTACATGATTTCTTAAAAGAAGAGATGGATGGAAAACACAGGTTTTGGACAGAAAAACAGAGATTTCAAGATTTTTGGGATTTATTCCTAAATCTGACATGAAATTCTCCAGCATGATAAATCACTGTCTGTCGCAGGAGGGGCTATTAAAATCCTTGTCAAAACTGTACATTTCATTCTAGTTTAAGCAAAGATTACAGCCAATCCTGTGAAAAAATTAAGTTATGAAAGGACATTGTTAAGGAAAAGAGATTTTAGTATTCTAAAAAAGATACTGAAAATATCTCTTCAGAGGCAATTTACAGTTACATATTAAATACTTTGATAATATTTTTGTTTACTTCATGCCTAGAGGTTAAGTCTTTTAATGGAAATAAAGTAGATTAGGAGCCTTGTGTATTTTTAAGTATTCCTGAGAAATGTAAATGCATGATCCAAACATCATTTTCTCAGTCACAAATTTCCAGCTCAATTTTTTAACGTACAGCCTAAGCATCTACATTGCATAGTTGTTTCAGCTGTTGTTTCTTTGATGAATTAAAAGAATCATGTTTATCTGTCAGGTAATATGGTGATGATTTCTTGAAATGCATTATTTTTAATTACATTATAGTTTGCAAACTGCATTATAGGTGTTCAATTCTACCTGGAACTAAAAATTGTTAAGTGTGATTAGTTTTAGGAACACCCTAATGATTAGTGTTCACCTGCATAAATATTAGATGTTACATAAAACCAAAAAAAAACGGTCTAAAATTAGGCAGCAGAAGTCACTGATCTTTAAGATTATGAGACACACTGTCTTGAGAATACGTAAATAAAGACATTAGTCGACGCTGTTCTTTCCCTCATGCTACGAAGTGCATTGAGTAAAATTTAATCTACAGATGATCCAGATCTGCCAATCCTTAAGAATCAAAATCTAAATGTAAACGTTTTTCACAAATGAAAAGAGAAAAAAAATCTTCTATTACTTGATAGGTTATCTAAAAGATAAATGTTCCTTCAGTCTTCCATAACGTTA
The DNA here is from genome assembly GCA_013399095.1 of Psophia crepitans. NCBI lineage: Eukaryota > Metazoa > Chordata > Aves > Gruiformes > Psophiidae > Psophia > Psophia crepitans. Next base: position 29,229 of record VWZZ01007392.1, on the reverse strand, counting down.
CTGAACTCATTGTAATTGTATTACTTAGTAAGCACAATCACAGCACACAACACTATGCAACTGATGCAAATGAATAACATCTGTTTTCATCAGAGGACACCAGTACAATAAACTGCAAACATATATCCACACAATATTTTTAAATAAAATACCCTGGCAGATACTATGCTAGGAAAGAAAGGCGGGCACTCTGTGAACATTCTTTAGAAATATGTGTTTATCCAGAGCAATAAAAAATCAGGAGTGTCACAAAAGGTGACAAAAGAAGAATCTAGGAAAGAAATTCTGTTCTGAAGGCAAAGGTACAGGAAGCATTATGAAAGCTGAACTGAAGCTAGCAGGAACTACCTGCTTCTACTTCAAGGAGGGGTGAAATTCTATTCTGGTTCAACTTCCATGAATGCAGATTAGGAAAAACGATCTAAGACATAGTAGTCATCATTGAGGAAGTCCTCTGTCAGTTGACGGCAGAAGTTCCAAAGTACCAGCTGAGTGGAAAGACATAGGGAAATACAACTATACTTTTGCAATTGCCAGACACAGGACTAGATGGGTCTTTGTTCTGGTTCAATATTAGCACTTACAGTTCTTGTGGATCATCTTAATCCATCTGGAAAGTAAAAATGTTTCTTCAAATCCTACATATAAGTAGAGGAAGAAAGGCCTGAGATAGTCTTGAGGTCCCAACTCGAAAGCAGTCCTATAATTCTATGAGCTTCCTTTCAAATTCTTGTTCTGACTACCCTTGTATTAGCCAGTTGTACAAAGCATACAGAGAGTTTGTATGTTCTGGTGAGCTTCCATACATGCCGATACTAGATCTCATTACTGCAGTTAAAGACAATAAAATGTTTCTAGGAATACATTAACAACAAAAGAAGGACTACGGAAAATCTCCATCTTTTATTGGATGCAGGGGTAAACAGTGACAAAGGACAAGGAAAAGGCTGAGGTACTTCATGACTTCTTTGCCTCAGTCTTTAATAGTAAGACCAGTTGTTGTCTTGGTACCCAGCCCCCTGAGTTGGAACACAGGGATGGGGAGCAGAATGAAGCCCCCATAATCCAAGGGGAAATGATTAGTGACCTGCTACACCACTTAGACACACACAGGCCTACGGGTCCAGATGGGATCCGCTCAAGGGTACCGAGGGAGCTGGCAGAAGTACTCATCAAGCCACTTTCCATCATTCCTCAGCAGTTCTGGCTATCTGAGGAGGTCCCAGTTGACTGGAGGTTAGCCAGTGTGATGCCCATCTACAAGAAAGGCTGGAAGGAGGATCTGGGGAACTACAGGCCTGTCAGTCTGACCTTGGTGCAAGGGAAGGTTATGGAGCAGATCACCTTGAGTGCCATCATGCAGCACGTACCAGACAACCAGACCCAGTCAGCATGGGTTTGTGAAAGGCAGATCCTGCTTGACTAACCTGACCTCGTTCTAGGACTCACTTAGTGGATGAGGGAAAGGCTGTGGATGTTGTCTACCTGGAGTTTAGTAAAGCCTTTGACACTGTTTCCCACAGCACTGTACTGGAGAAACTGCTCATGGCTTGGATGGGCATACACTTTGCTGTGTAAAAAACTGGCTGGATGGCCAGGCCCAAAGAATTGTGGTGAATGGAGTTAAACCCAGTTGATCGCTGATCATAAGTGGTGTTTCCCAGGGCTCAGTACTGGGGCCAGCTGTCTTTAATATCTTCATCAATGGTCTAGACGAGGACCTTACTGCACCCTCAGTAAGTTCACAGCCGACACCAAGTTGGGTGGGAGTGTTTATCTGCTTGAGGGTAGGAAGGCTCTGCAGAGGGGTCTGGACAGGCTAGATCAATGGGCCAAGGCCAAGTGTATTGCGGTTCAACAAGGCTGAGTACCAGGTCCTGCACTTCAGTCACAACAACTCCAGGCAACACTACAGGCTTGGGGCAGAGTGGCTGGAAAAGGACCTGGGAGTATTGGTCAACACCTAGCTGAATATGAGGCTGCAGTGTGCCCAGGTGGCCAAGGCGGCCAACAGCATCCTGGCTTGTATCAGGAATAATGTGGCCAGCAGGACTAAGCAAGTACAGTGCTCTGCACTTAGCACTGGTGAGGCCGCACGTCGAGTACTGTGTTCAGTTTTTGGACCTTCACTACAAGAAAGACATTGAGGGGCTGGAGCGTGTCCAGAGAAGGGCAATGAAACTGGTGAAGGTTCTAGAGCATAAGTCTTATGAGGGGCGGCTAAGGGAACTGGGGTTGTTCAGCCTGGAGAAAAGTAGGCTGAGGGGAGACCTGCTCACTCTCTACAACTACCTGAAAGGAGTCTGTGGTGAGGTGGGTGTTGGTCTCTTCTCTTAAGTAACAAGTGATAGGACAAGAGGAAATGGCCTCAGGTTGCACTAGGGAAGGTTTAGATTGGATATTAGAAAAAATTTCTTCACCAAAAGTGTCAATCATGCGAACAGACTGCCCAGGGAAATTGTTGAGTCACTATAACTGGAGGTGTTCAAAAGGCACACAGATATGGTGCTTAGGGAAATGGTTTAGTGGGACATGGTTTAGTGCTTGGCAGTGCTAGGTTAACAGTTGGACTTGATGATCTAAAAGATCTTTTCCAATCAAAACAATTCTATCATTCTATTCTATGATTCTATAGTTGATAAATAATTTTGGAGACAACAAAGGATGGCTAGCAAGAATCAGCAATGCTCTCCCAAAACCCAATTAGTTGAATACCAATAATTCCTAACAGATATCTCGAACTAATGTATGGAAAGAAAAGATTTGGAAAAGATTTGTATTGAAGGACAAATGGCCGTATGAACTACGATCACAAACATGCATACCATCAAACTTCTTTCATATGTGTTCTCAGAGGATTCAGTGATGCATTGAACACTACCAGCACAGCAGTAGCAGATGGATAGGACAAAGAAATACCAGGTTTGTGCCTATTACATGAAAGTATAGTGTGAACCCTAAGGACAAAAGCACAAAACCTAGTCTTCACACATCTGTGATGTTCCAATAGTAGGACTGCAATTAGTTTTCTTTAAATTACAATTAAAAAAAAAATCACTTATTTAATTCACATCTTTAATGTTTACTCCAAAGTTTGGACCTTACTTTAATGATAATATTGCTATTGTGCTTTTTTTAAGAAGGTACCTGTGTAACAAACAACACAGTTTCACAACAGTGAATTTCCATAATTAAAATATCAGCAGCAACATGCATATTATTAAAGAGACAAAGGTAACAACTGAAAGCCAGTGCCTGAAAAAGCTATTACGGTCCCATCTGAAAGCGAGAAACATGTCTCTCTAATGAAGATTTACTAGAAAGACCGTGAACAATAAAAATTGAAAAAGTGTGAAAAAATTACCTAGAAGGAGATATAAGAAGCATTGCTTCAGATAATCAAATGCAACTGGATAGTTATGGTTTACATCATAATAGAGGTTGCTCATTACCGCAGTATCAATCACACTAAGATTAAAAAAGCTGGTGTAGGTAATCATCAGTAAAACATCTACTCACAGAATAGTGAAATATATTCCTCTTGAGTTCCTCTTTCATTTGCAATTTAAAACATTTTTACTATCCACCAAAGAAAAACAGTTTGCAATTGAAATACATCTAAATACTTCATAGGTATTCAAATCCATTTTACTTCTTGTTAAGAAAACATACCTAGATTACTGAGTAAAGATGTATACCTAGCAACTATCAATCTAGTCTTCCTTTGAAGATATCAAGGACTTCCATCTGAAATATAACTATTCCAAATTTTCCTACTTAATCTTTTTTAAATTATGAATTCTAAATGAACTTGTGTTCAAAATACCTTAAATATAAACCTTATATATAAGTTTTATAGCTTCTAGAAGCTATCAGAGGCCTTCAGAATATATTTTTAATTATTTTTCTCTGAATTCTCAACACTCAAGGAAAGTTTTGTTGAAATTCCACCCTATTTTTCAAGAATATTTTACTTAGCTATTGCTATATCCTTCCTCTATACAACAGTGATTAGAACATGTTAAAAATGAAATAAATTCTAAAATTTCAAAACTCTCACTGTTAAAAGAAAGAAACATCAGGGAGTTAAGTTTAATAGTTTGAAGACAAAGCTTGGCAATAGAAACTTACAATTCATTTCCACAGGCTATCAATGATTTACTGTGTTATCCTAAATTTCCCAATTTCACTGCTTGAGTTAGCTTAAAATAGAATGCTTGAGTTTTTATAATTTAGTTTAGTTCAACTGAGAGCACAGGAAAATAATATTTGAAGTTCAGAATATGGTAGGAGTAGCAGGTCATAATGAATGGTAGATGACAAAATGCAAAAGAAGCAATTACATCCCCAAAATGCTATTAGGTCAAAACACCAACACCCCGGAGCTTCAAGATATCTGCACTTGTCAAAAGAACAAGGTTAAGGCAAAAAAAGAAACTAGATGTCGAAGTAAGAGCACAGTGAAGAAAACCCTGGATAACTCTCCTTCACAAAATCATGGCAATAAACATCCGTCTGTACAAAAACCCATGAGAAATGTTTGAATATAAAAATTGTTGAAGAGGAAAATAATCTCATTAAACTAGATACGATTAAGAAATGTCATTGACTTAGAATTTTTTTTGGAGATGGAATATTTTTTTTCAAAGCTGATATCTAATTTACAAGGGTAAATGTAGTACACAAGACAGATTTATTTAATGCATTATAATACTTGTGGTTGTTATGAAACTTGGATGATGATAAGAAAGTATACATACAGAAAAAAAAGGCTGTGTGTTTTTGTCATTTGGAAAGCATTTATGTTATAATTTTGGTACTTCGTAGCAGCTAATAAAGGGGTTAAAGTCATGAAGGAAAAATCCAACCAAAAAATGAATATGTACCATATGTATCTAGTGTAAGAGTGACACAGCACTTGAGGCGATGAGATTGGTATTTAACAAGGATGGGTTTAAATGGGAATAATTATCTTAATTCAAATAATCAATCGGATGGTTGATTATCTAGTTTAAATGGTTGATTAACATGTCTGCAACTCTTTGCCCCTCTGTCCACCACTTCTTACTGCAGAATAAGCAGCCCCATGTCATTTTTCCAGCAGAAACCAGACTATTAAATTGTTAAAAATGGATCTGTATGCCTCTCCTGGTTCAAAACATCAGATTTCATACTTTCTGATTTCCTAAAGAAATTAAATAATGTAGATAACTCCAATGTCAATTTTACTTTTCATTTACAATTTGGTTGCAACATAACATTTAGACAATACAATATCTAGTATATAGTATTTACCTTTAGAAGTTTTCAGAATGCCAAAGCGATGGAGGAAAAACTTTAACCTAACAGTAGTGTTAGTTTGTCTTATCCTAGTATTTCTGAATGAAGTTGCAAGCACTGATATGAATATGTTCATTCTATGATAATACAAAAAAATAGAAACATATGGCTGAAAAGCAACTCAATAGATCAAAGTTATCTGCCCAACCCATTTGTACAGTCCTGCCATGATGGCACCCTTAGTGCTTTATGAGTCAATCTATTAACTAGTACAGCTCTGCTTAGCATTGGATGTTTTCTTTATATCAAACCAGACTCTTTCTGGTTGCAGTTTAAGCCCGTTACTTCTCATGTAATCCATCACAGAAACAAAGAAGAAACTGCCTGCTCTTTGTGTAGCTTTTCTGAAGTTGAAACATTATTGTTTTCTTCAGGCTAAGCAGTTCCATTTCACCCTCTATTTCCTTGAAAGTTCATGCTATTGTCAAAGAAGTCAAAGGCCTCTTTGGTCACACTGCTTCTGCATATGAGCATTGTCAGATACATTTTTCCTGCATGACCAGGAGGATTGACTAGCACATTACAACAGCTCTGACCCCTTCAGCCTTCCTCCAAGAATCTCATAGTCACTTTTGATCTTCTTAGAGTCGCACTGAAATTGGTCATGCCCACATGATTGAGCAGTCTCAGTTAACTGGCATTTGGTTAGATGGCTTTGGCAACATCCCTCAGATTTAAGCTCCTGGGAGACAGAACGCTTCCTACAATATTAGGTCCAGTTAGGTCACTAGACCAATTTTTTCATGACACACAGGAGTGAGTCACTCATGACCAATACATCTCTTCCTCATGGGAAGGGTGATTATTAATCTCACAGCTTTTCCAGTCTGCCAGGTTTTTGTTTTATAATTTCTCCACTCTGTCATTAGGCTTGAAACTTCAGTAACAGCATTGCAATGCATCACTGCCAGAGAAGGTACCATTTCCCTATGAAGATGACCTGCGAGTAGAAACCTCTTGTTAGTGAGGTTTTCCTCATTCTCAGTAGGTACAATTGTAGATCTTCCCGACCTGCTGCCAGTCATCTTATCTACACTCTCCAATTACACTAAATTTGACAGCTTTCTTATGTAATTTCTCTACCTACTTCTTAAGAGATTTTCCTAGCAGGTATGCTGCACTTGAGGCATCCGCCTCCCTCCTCAGCCTTCTTTGGGAAAGGAAGCACAAGCTGTAATTCCTACAAATTCAGTTTAAGATTTGGATTGAGGTACCTATTGCTTGGGTTTCCATCTAAAGTCTCTACTTGCACCATTAGCAGGTGCTGGAAGAAAATTACCTCATAACAGAATTTATATTCTCATCATCGGTTTTCTTCGTATATGGTATACTTGTTGAAGCTCACTACTTCCTTCATTTTCCTTCCCCTAGAAGTCCTATTCACAGCTTCTGAGTGGCTTCTTTACTCAGTCACAAGGCTCCTTCCCTTTTAAGTCTGTCCTGATTTCAGCTGAGAGAGAGTTAATTTTCTTCACAGCAGCCAGTATGGGGCTGTGGTTTGGGTTTGTGCTGGAAGCAGCGCTGATAGTGCAGAGATGTTTTTGCTGTTGCTGAGCGATGCTCACACNGGGGGGCAGCGGCTTTCGGAGTGATGGCGTTTGTCTTCCCAAGTCACCATTACGCGTGACGGAGCCCTGCTGCCCTGGGGATGGCTGAACCCCTGCCTGCCGTGGGCAGTGGGGAATGAATCCCTTGTTTTGCTTTGCTTGTGCACGCGGCTTGTGCTTCACTGATTAAACTCTTGTACCTGAACCCACGAGTTTTCTCACTTTCACCCTTCTGATTCTCTCCCCCTTTCCGATGAGGGGGACTGAGCGAGTGTCTGCGTGGTGCCCAGACGATGGCTGGAGTAAAACCACAACAAAGTCCCTCTTGCCAACTTGATCTTTTCACTTTGACTTGGCTGAAAGCGAATGAGACAGTTTGTTGAAAACTGCAACTAAACCTATTTTGTTCCTGTGCTCTTAGTCTATCAGCAGGCTTCTGACCTTGCCTGTGAAGAGTTCACAGTTTGCCAAGGTTTGCATTATTTCAGAACTCCTCACTTTGGTAGAGATAACAACATTTGGAGTTCACACTCTAGCATTTAATAAGACAAAGTGGGTAGTAAAATGGCAGAAGAAATGGGGATTTTTACACAATTATATATAACACATGAGACAATTAACCCTCTTGACAGAACCTAATGCCCTGTAGAAATGTAGCTAGTGATTTTTAAAATACGTTTAATAGTTATACCATAGCATGTCAGTCTACATGAATTCCTGCTGGCAAAGTTCAATAAATTGGCCAGTTGCCAGTGGCATAGACAAACACCTTTACCTGAGGCAATGAAGCTAAAGAGGATTTCTGTAGTCTTTACAAGTATTATACCTTCCCCCACTCCACCACCAACCTGTTTTTTTTTATTATTATTTGAGTGGATTAAAAAGAAAATTATAGGAATGCCTAGTCTTTGTTGTATTGTGTCACATTTCACTTTTTCTGTCTAAAAGAAGCACACACTTTTATTCCCTTGGAGCTTTCAGGAAGAACAGCAATATTTATGAGACAATTTGGCTGACAGCACCACATAATAAACTGCTTGCAAGTAAGCTAAAAAAATCACCTGGCATTACATTGCTTAAATAATTTGGTTGACATAATATGAAATAGCTGTTGAGACATTAGGTTCACATGATAATGAACTAGATATTAACACAATTGGTAAAGTTGATACTAAAAGTAAAAAATTTAGTATTTTCATATGTCACTGTGAGATAGGTATAAAACCCTTAGTTTTCAGTACTTGTTTCTACTGAAAACTCACCATTCATCTGTATAAGTAATAATTTTAAATTTCACTTGAAACACTATAAAAGTACTTTATAGTACTTTCATATTTGAAGGTCATGTCCTCGTATTTTGTAAAATACTTCTGGTCTCTCCTTCTCCTTATATACAATGGGGCTTACTGTACCCTGCATTCAGATTAATCACAGACTCACTAGCACTCTATTCAATTATATTCTGAGCTGGTTTTCAATGAGAAACTCTCTTGCAATAAAGCTTTTGCATTGCCCTAAGTATGCAAGACCAGACTCTCCTTAACCTTCTTTCTCTTAAGCTACTGAGCCATTAGCTTGAAAAGTCTTGAATTTAGTTCTCTTCTAGAAAATGCAATTCCTTTTACTTATCTCCAAGCAAAAGTCCTCATAAATATGGGTTTTCTCAAGTATCTTCTGGTATTTCTGAAAAAGAATGCTCTAATGCTGAGCAATGTAGTCATATACAATTGTGAAAAGCTGTCTATCTGTGTCACCATGGCTGAAAGGCAGGCTAAGGTGCAGAATATGTTAAAGTACCAAAAAAGGTAGGGTATAATTATTTGCAGAAACTAATTAATTTGCAAGCTTAGACTTTCTTGTTGTTGTTGGTTTTAAAGAAGTGTGTTAAACACTGAACTGTATTTGAGGCCTATATCAATTTTGACAACAGTAATGTTAAATTGACATAGCAGTAGTAGGTGGCATATTTTTCTTGCCTTGGATATGACCTTGTAATCCTTAAACAAGAAAATTTTGAATAATTAAGAATTAACAGCATTTTCCCCAGCCTCTCACAAATTACCAGTTTTTTGGCGTTAAGAATGACTAAGACAAACACTGAGGATACAAGTAAATTTTAAGCTTACTTTTGCTTTAATGTGCATTGCAGACTTGTCTGTGAGAAAACTATGGACTTTTATTGAATTTCAGTGCATTGTACTGGGCTAAATATAATTTTTGAAAATCATTTTTCAACAGAGGGAAAAAAAAGTAAAACTAATTCCAAATCCATTGAAAATGACATATTTCTGTATGAGTGAGAGTTGTCAAATGGTATATAAAGTACAAGAAACATTTTTAAGATCTTTCATTGAAAGTGCATCTGTGTCAATAGATTTCAGAACAGCAACTCACTAATTGCATTTCAGCAGTAAAAGAGATTGTTTAGTCAAAAATACAGGTTTTTCTTATATCAATAATTCTTGTAGTCCAAAGGAAAACATGATGTCATAAGTTAATAAAATCAAATACTGGCATTTCATCTTTTGAAGTTATCAAGTGTCGACTTCTCTAAATTTCAACAATAAAAAACAATATCAAAGAAAGAATCATCCTTATGACACTTAAATTATCTTAATAAATTAAGCGTATTATTTATTTTTACACAATGCCTTGTCTAATTATTAGTGAAGTTTTAATTATCAATCATGGACATTATTTTTCCTGAAATAGAAAGGTATTGCACATGCATGCTCACAAAATTGCTACAGCACTATAGTTAAAAGAAAAATCAGGAAACACTTTATTCATCAAAGGGATAATGAACCGTGAAGACAGTGTATAAGTAGAAGAACATAAAAGCTCTAATTTACAAGTGAAATGCATATGTCAAGCTGCAGCCAGATATACAGATGATGTATAATGAGTAAAATTGTACGTGGTTACATTGTTATATATTGTCATGATATAAGAATTAGCTCTATAAACTTACATTATTATAATAACACTTAAAATAGTAATATATATCAGAATGTTGTGTTATTTGGAGAATTTAGGTCTAAACAAAGCAATTAGATATCTGAATAATATCATGCATATTTATAAAGCATAGGTTGCTGTGAGAGCATAAACTCAAAGCCCCAGAAGAAAAAAAATCCCAAAAATGAATGAAGGTAGCAATTCCTTTATCAAATATAGAATTTCTCTTTCAGCATAAGTACTAACTGTTCTTAGCAGTAATTAGGTGGTTATTAACACATACAGTAAAATTTGCAAAAATATTTAATTTTGAGTGGGTCATGACTGAAAAATATAGTAATGAAATGAAGTCACAGCTATATAAAGACAGTTTTTAATCTGAAACCTTATTCGTTGGGTGTTCTAAGCCATACAAAATTTATAATTTCTACCTTAAAATTGTTTATTTCATCTAGAAAATTTCTGTATTCAGCAAATGGATTTGGGCCAGAAGTAGCTTATGAGTAATGTAATTAGGGGACAGTTGCAATTATAGAGAATGTGTATATTTAAAACTCTTCTCGTTAAGGTATAACTAGTCCCCTGACTGGTTTCTAACATGTTCTGACATTCAAGATTGTTTCACACTTATAAATGGTGACAATCATGTGTTTACAACTGACCCTTTGAGTAAATTCTGATCCAAAAGAGTATTCAATATTTTGACTTGCTTGTCAATAAATTTTCCAATAATTTTCTTTTCAATATGTAGTGAACCAACCCTTTTCTTGGCCTCTCTGTTACGACTGATGTATGTCAAAACTATTTGTTTTCACCCTTACTGCTTCCCAGCTGAGGAAATCTCATCCAGTCCTACCACCTTTCTGGTTTTACATACTCATGTGATATTTTCCGAGCTTGTTTTTAGTAACAAATTCTACTCTGCTACCTTTCCTTTGTTTTAGGTTAATGAAGAGTTCATCATTTAGTCATGTTCCTTTCTTTTCTTTCCAGTGGACTACTAGAGTATGCATCTTACAGAAAATATGGCTATCTATTGATTTTTGATTATACAAGTGTGCATGAATGTTCTTCAGTACTGATAACACTGTATTGGTAAAATCCCCCATGCTCTACAGGAAATACTACTGATATAACAGCAATAAACAGAGCAACAGAAACAAAAAAATATCAAGGACTGTTAAGATGCTGATGACAGACTTATAAAAAGAGTGGTGCTGTTGAAAATAATCGCATTGTTAGTATTAACTTTTCTTGTCCTCTACTGCTTGGCTTAAAAGACACCAATATGTAAAAATGTAAGACACTTTTTTAAGCTGAAAGATTAATGTTTCTGGAGCTAGAGGTTCCTTGTCTGTTGAAATACAAAACAAAAAAACATGGCTCAGAGCTGTAGTTCTGATCACATAAAACCAACATGGCCAGTGGAGCTACGCAGACCAGCAATGCAGCCAATTGATTTTTTTATTATTTACCGATGACTTGGTCAAGACGCAAACTGTCTTCTGAAGTCACTCCATTATAACGAATGAATGGTATTGTAGCCAGGAGCAAGTGGGAAGTTTCCATCAGTCTGTCTTCAGGGTTTATAAAAAAAATGTAAGCCCAAAATACATGAGCTGTGATTTGTCCTATGAATCTACCAAGGTAATGCAACGTGGATTTGGGATCAGAAGACTAAATAGAGGTCAGACAGCTATAATTGCTTTAAGTTAGATTTCGTCTGCAACCTATCCAGCTATGTAAATGGCAACTTAATTTACTGGTATAACCACCTGCAAGCTTCAGAGAGTTCTAATTGCTATCTAAACCTAAGGACTATTCTTTTTTTATTCAAATTGCATACTATATTTTCCTGACTTCTGTTCATTACATTTTTAGATGAAAACACTATTTGTGGTTACTGTTTGGTAAATAAATGTGCTAATCTCCATATTGCTGCATATTAAGCTAGCTTAATTAAGGTGCAGGCATACTTAGCTAAATAGTCAGGAGAGGTATACTATCTCATCAGGTAAATAATTTTAAAAATTATGTGTTTAAAACAGCTTCTGAAGAGCCTTTTAGAATTTTGTTTGCTATAGTATTTTAAAATTTATAGATTATGTTTATACAGCAATATCAAGATCCATTTATGTTAATCTTGTGCAGAAGGAAATAATTCTGATGTTAAACATGCATACAGAATATAATTTATCAATTATTTAAAGAGGAACTGAAAAAGAATGTTTAGCTCCACAACTCCATAGAGGTTGTGTCAGCCTAAGGACATATCGCCTCTCGTGAAACACCCCATTTATGTTATAAAAAAAATAACCTTTAAAATCAATATTGCTACTGTTGCAAAATGAGGCAAACATTTAAATAGAATGCACACACTATTAAAATATAAGTTTATGAGTTACCTGTGTTTTTCTGCCTGGCAAAGAACAAAACAAGCGGTAAAATAATATAATCACTGCCTCTAACCAGTGCATCATATAAAACTGTAGAGTTGAAATACACTGCTGACTCCTGAAAGCCCAAACATCTATGTAGTCATTGCTCACTTGTATAATATTTAGCAATTACAAAACTAATGTCCTTCAAGATTTGCTTCATATTTGTACTTGCATTTCCACGACTCCTCTTGCAATAATAAACTTCAAGAGTTTCTTTTCAGATATCTGGAGTATCTCAGGAAAACTTAGAGAAGAAAAATCTTCGCAACACCTCAGAATACTTCATGGAAGTATTCCATAACATTAGTATGGCAAAAAGGAAATCTGAAACAGTAGAACAGGTGTCTGAATATCAGGGTTTTTTGTCTCTTTGGAAGAAACACCTTTCTTCATGAATAGTCCTGATTAAAATTATATTCACAGTTCCATGGGTATTTTCCAATAAAATCAACCTTACTAAAGATTTGGAGAATTAAACTTTTCCTTTATTCTCCCTTCTAGAGAGAGTTCAGATTATTGGATCAGTTTGCTTCCATAATGTTTTCATTACCTCCCTCCTCTTCCATGAATGGGAACCCTCAGTTTATCTTTCCCATAATGCACATATGAGAAAAGGAATATTTTCTTCTTTCTGAGTATAATAGTAAAGCAACACAATGGATGCTAGGAGTTCTTCTAAATCTACACAGCAGCAGCAGGTTGGTATACCAATGAAGAAATATTAAGCAAATATATTCTAGAAATGTCCAGTAAAACTTGTATTTTCCTTATACAGTAAAAATGCTGCTATTTTTCCCAGGTACATCTACACCCAGGAAGGGAAAGCAGCAGCCACAATGAATAGGAAGGCAAACAGGAAAAGGAAAACAACAAATATTTTCATTTATACCCTTTATTCAGCAATGACTGAATCCATTTATCATGAAGAAAACCAAACCAAAACAAAAACCATTTTGCATCAACCTGACTTCCCCAAAGTGATGTGGGCTAGTTTTGCGGTAATATGCCAAAATTAAGAAGCCTCAGCACTCCAAAATGGTGGAGAACAACTCGTATGACATAAGAGCATCTCAAGAAAAATGGATTTTAATTCGATCTCATAACCTGAGATATTCTTGTTAGTTTTTAAAACTTTTGCAGATTGCAAAGGAAAATCTAAGAAAGCAGCAGGAGGGAAAAGGATAAAGAAGGTTTATCTGATTAAAAAAAATCACAAATATAGAAAATCCCCAGTCACTCAGAAGACATCTATATGAGGCCTGGTTTTGCTGATCTTTCTCCTTCATGGCAAACTTGGCTGCAGAAGTTTGTGTTGATTTTTCTCTTCCTGCCTGTATATCCATCCTATGTTACCAGCCTTTTAGTTGTGCTAAAACAACTGTTTGGGGGATTGCACTGTTTATGAGATTAGTGAACTGAGCTGGGTTAAAAAATCTGCAAAAATAAAAGCTGCACAGTAGTATAAGGAGTAAAGTGTCTGTGTTCAGTTTGGTCATGGCAGGTAATACTCGAGTACCCACCCATGATATGGGACATACAGTACTCAGGCTGCAGGATAAAAGTACGTATCTGCTGCGCTTAAGCAATACTCCTAACTGGATGAATCCTACTGGATAGCCTGGATGAGAGCCCTGCCTGCTGCTAAACAGCATTGGCATGAATTTTACATGTGGCTCAATGGAAAGCAGAGAACATCCTCTGAAAGGGGGAGCAGAACCTCAGCCCTGCTCTGCCTCCGGACATCCTGTGGCAGGGGTGAGACAGATGGCAGCAGCCCTGCAGGCTGAGTAGCACAAGAGCTCCTGCCTCTCACATCAGGGTGGCTCTTCCTACCTGTAGGCTGTTATGCTAAAGTTTCCTCTTGCCATTTTCTGTTACGAGTGGGAGAGGTAGGTATTTAATTCAAGGATATTTAATTATCTTCTGGAGATGTCTGCATTCTTAATATAGTTAATGGGAATGAAGGAAGTGCCTAAGTGAGGAGGACTGGTTCACTTTCTTCAAGTCTTAAAGATATTTTCTTCTATCCATTAACTATATGGGGAGTTTAGGTGGAGGGGATCTTGCCTTCTCAGGGAAAAAACATCTAATATTTCTATGAGATCACTGAATTTATCTAAACTAGATTGAATTCCTACATTTTTACACAAGAGTAGGTACAAAATGAGTAGTCTAGTTCCTTGGCAATCAGATACCAGAAAAGAACTGGTAAAACTCCTTTGACAATATTAAATCAGCTGAATTATGTGAGAAGTAACAGCATGTTGACACACCACAGGAAGTTTTTCATCCTTTTTATTACCTTACAAAATTACCTTAGGAAATAAACACAATGAAAACAATATTTTCTGCTAGGCAGGGAACAGATTCTTCCCTGGAGAGTGTGATCATTCGTCGATAGACTTGTAACATTTTTGGAATCTGGACATATACTATTTTACTCTGCTTTTTATTAAGACTCCTTGTACAAACAGGTAACCTATGGAACATGCAAAAAACCACCTCTACATACATTATGTGCACATACTCAAATCTCCTTCTGAACAATCTGCTCTAAAGAAAAAAAATATCCTGTTATTTAAATGGTCAGTGTATTATTGACACAATGGGCTACAAAAATACATTTTACTGATCTTCTATGTGGTTTCAGTGCATGACACTGAAGGAGTAGTAGAACACCTATCAGTAATTAGAAATGAGAGCAAAGTTTATCTTATGACATTCAAAAAGTAGCCTCATGAATAAAACTGGAATTTATCATGTGAAAGAGCTAAATTGTGTATCTGCATTGACCTTACATCATCATTCTGCTAATATAGCTAAAAGTAAGTGTAAGGATTAATGGGCATCAAGCTTTTCCTCAACTGCATTTTATGTTGTATTTTATGATACTGAACCATTAAGTAGTCACAGATGAGATGAACAGGCACTCTTTAACTACCTGGTTGCCTCCTTTCCAGAAGTGTTTTATTATTTCCTCTTTCTCTGTCTAAAAATTACTGACTACCTTTCCTATCAGAGGAGATCTCATATCAAAATAGAATTTAGGAATCCAGTACATACACTTTAGTCATCTTGACAGACTACCCAGCCACAACTGATAATTAGCTCATTAAAAAGCAAAATTATGGAACAAAGAATTGGTTACCTGCATCGAATATAAAAAATGCATAGTCATTTTATTATCAAATATCTGTGATTAATACCTTCTGAGACATTATTCCATATATGCAAAGGATTGCAGATTTGATTTCAGAAAGAAATGAACAAAAAAAGTTTTATACATTTTTATAGATTTAAAATATTTTTCCTTCTTAACATTTAACACCTATTCAATCTTATTCTCTGTGTACGTATTTGTATGTTTATGTACATACACACACACACACGTAAGATTAAAGCAGTTTACTTCTTTTTTTCCTTTAGTCTTCATGATAGGGTTTAATTTTCTGATCTCATATGGTTCTTTCCCCAGGGTGAAATAGCTCTGACCAAATTCAGGATTCTGTGAAGAACACTGCATCTTTGGGACTGCATCTTATTAACAAAATTCAAAGTTATTTGTATTAAATAATCAGGATAAATCCAGAAAAGGAAAAAGCTGCTCTTGTTTAAGACAGCTACATTCACCAACAAATCTATTTTTATGTACTCTTTGACATCAAGTTCCTAAATTAATTCAATAAAACTATTTAAATTTAATATTTTCATCCATTAATTGTTTTGGGATTCCTAACCTGAAAGACTATCAGAAAGGGTGGAAAATCAGGCAATTGCAAACAAGTCAATGGAAGTGGTGCTTTATATTGCTTTCTAAGTAAGTTAGGTTTATTTAGGACCAAAGCTGTTTCAAGTGATTTCAGAAATGCAGTAAATAAATTTTCCCTTAGTTTCAATGTACTACAGTTCCCTTGTGGTACTATTAGGAAAATACATTTTTTTAGCCTGTAAAATTTTTCCAAAACAAGTTTGAATTATTAAAAAAAAAAAAGCAGAAACCTCTCATATGGTCATTATAAACAGCTCAAAAAGGTAAAAATCTCCAAAGGAAATCAATATTCAGTGCAGTAAGTCACAGAGTAGTACCATGCATTGGGAAATCAGAATGAAACAAGATGCTTCCTTCTTAATATTTCAAGCTTGATTTCATGACCTCAATGATAGTCTTTGAAGTAAGTTTTGTATGTAATTACTTCATTTTCTGAAATAAACAAGCTTGTGGAAAAAACCCCAAACCAGCCCTGCAATCATGTTGATGCCTACACAGGCTATCAGGGCAGCTATAATTTCAGACTTCTCAGACTTTCCCCACAGATGCCTGCCACTTAGCTATGTGAGGTATTTTTAGGAGCTAAGAAACTTTTCACAGAGTTTCAGGACAAGGGAGAATGGCTGCAAGTTGCGTCAGGGGAGGTTTAGGTTGGAGATGAGGAGAAATGTCTTCTTGGAAAGGGTGGTCGGGCATTGGAACGGGTTGCCCAGGGAGGTGGTGGAGTCACCGTCCCTGGGAGTGTTTAAAGGTTGGAACTGGTACTGAAGGACATGGTTTAGTGGGTAATAGGTGGTGGGGGGACAGTTGGACTGGATGATCCCTGAGGTATCTTCCAACCTTACTGATTCTATGATTCTGATACCTTTTGCTGGCAGAAAAATGGCAAGCCCAAAGGATCTGGGTCTTATTTCCTTTGCAGCACACTCTGCCTAGTGGTCATTTGTTGTTATGACTGTTTCCCAAAAGCTGGGCTTGTTTTCCCCAACCTCTTGAAACTATTCCAGAATGACTGAGACTTTTGTGTTCTCTCCAACTCCTCTTCCTCAGGCAAATATGAGCTGTGCACTACTTGAATGCGCTGGATGTCTACGGCACTTTATGAAGCAAGATAACCAAATGGAGAAAGTTCTTTCAACACATTAGCCTACTAATAATGTATTCCCTGAGGTGTTTTATGACTTTTGAGTGCATTTCAATTTCTTTTAATTCTTTCTCTTTTCTTTTTTCTTTTTTTTTTTTAATTGGTTGTGGAAGAAAGGAAAAACCACCTTCTAGAAATATATTTTAAAAGTGAATAAGAGGAAAGGGATGTGAAAACAAGCTAACCTTGCTTTAAAATACAAATAATGATATTCATGGTTTGTTTTTGTGGGTTTTTTTTAAGACAGCAAAGAGGAGGGATACAAAAGGAAAGGTCATTACTGTCTAGTCTCCCAGTTGCCTTTTTATCAAGAGCAGTTTGTGATTCAACAGCCATTTTCAACACACTCTTGCTTAAAATAAACCAATTGTGGAATATTGAACAGTTTACTGCACAACAAAAACTAGGTTAAAGTAGCTGGAAGTCTCCAACTGTTACTGAAAGGGCAGCTTGGCATTTTGGCAGGAAAGGGCAACTTATAATGAGTACTTTCTTCTTCCATGTGCTACCTCTCTGCAAAAAACCCAAGTGGCTTACCTGCATTCTCATTCAGACTGCTTCTACTTCCTTTATTCTTGTCATCTTTTGTTTGCCACTTTAAATCAATAAAGAGTTGCTTAGGTTTTTTAGAGGTTTGTGGGTTTTTTTTAATTACAGGTTACTTGCTACCTTTCACCAGGGTGGGATGTTAAGAGCAAGTATGACAACCCTCCAAAGTGTCTTGTAACTAAACCATTTATAGTCTTTATTATAGTATGTCAACTTAAGCCTTTAATAATAATAAAATGAAGGAAAAGAGTCTTAGAGCTTAATATAAATCCTACAGAGATTAAGGAACATGTTGAATATTCTGATGTTTTGCTTTTATGCAAACATTAGTGCAAAGCTACAGTTTAATTTGATTCCAAACAAAATTGGATGAAACAGTTAAAGTGCATGGATTCGACGCTGTGTGACAGCATCATATATAAAACTGCAAAAATACTCTCCGCAGTAATGGAGCTTTCTTTTTTAAGGCTTACATTTAACAGGTAAATTGTTCTTCTGTTTGAAGAATATTTAAAAAGAAGTGCTTTCGATTTTATTGTCCCTAAGGACATTGTTTTCCTTGTATATTGGAGCTGCAGAGTGGTAACATATAGTAATACAGACGGCAGTATTTTTATTAGATATTATTGACTGCTGTAAGACTTGTGATACTATGTACAGCAAAAAAGGAAAGATATTATTAAAAATAGCATTAATAGATTTAACATTTGGGAGTTTGGTACAGAAAGACAAATTTATTTCATTTGAAAAGCTATCATGACTAATTGAAGTTTGCAATGTGTATTCCAAATCAAGACTGCAAGACTGCATGTCTTAATGATGAGTGTTGTCACCATCATCAGAATGTGTCATAACAAATGCTCCAACTACTAAGACAGAAGTTTCTTGCTATAAGTTTCCCAGAAAAAGCAACTATTCTGGAAGAAATATTTCTCAAAGAAATATTCTTTTCTTGCACTATTTTAGCGATCTGTCACATGCTAGACATCATCCTTTAAACTCAAGGTACATTATAAATGTGCAGATGAAACACACTGGAGCAACAGTAATGCTGTTTCGTGAGACTTAACTTTTCTTTGCAGCTAAATCAGTACACACAAGAGGATATAAAATATCCCACAATTCTTCAGTCAACAAGGTACAGGCAACAAGTTAGTAAAATCAGACAGGCAGGAAATTGCCCAAAACGTAAGTAATTAAGAGACAAGGCCATATGTAACACTTGATAACAGTGACATGGAAACAGATGTGTTTTTAAATATCAGGCTGGTAACAGTCCACATTAAAAAGAGAGGAAAAATAGGAGAAATTTGATTCATGCAATTTCGATGCTGCACTGACTACATTTACTCAATTGAATCTATGTGTCTTAAGAGAACCATTTATGGGGAAAATAAATGGCAGCAGTATGTTACAAGCATATCCAGTTCTGAGTTTTAAATGTTCCTACAGAGACCTAAATATGAGTATTGGAAAGACTACCTCAATAGGCTTTTTTTTACAAGGTCTAGAATAAGATGCAGAACAAAATATTGAAGTGTCAGAACTCTGTAAACACCTAGATGACTAATACTGCTTAAAAAACAGCTGAACATACATTTATTTGATAATGCCCAATTTATCTGAATAGTTTTGTCCTGGGAAAAGTAAACCACATATAAAAAAAACCCGATTTGATTGGTAGTATTTTGAAGACTTCCTATAACCGTCTGCTGTTTTCATCTTCATTTTACAAAGTTTTCAACTTCTAAATTATAGACAGTATTTGTCTTTTGCTCTACAACAGATTATAGTACTGTATGAGGTTTGACACTAATGTTGATTTTTCTGGATTTGCTCCAAACATGCGTAGCTCAGTAACCAACAAAAAATTAGATGTTATTTTAATACACAATTCACAGGGCATTTCAGAGCATAAAGTCCCTGAAAACTCCAAAACGACTAACATCAGAACATCCTGATGATCTGCCGTGATATTTCGACTACAAAATTGAAACATGAAACCTGTTCACTTCATATAAGTGACATTGATTTATTCACATAATATAACTTTCCATAGTATGTTCTTACTGGTGGTAGCATTCACCAGAAAAATGAGACATGTACTACTAAAATATTTCAAGAACTCACTAAATACTGAATGTAGTCCTATGATATTTTATTCTTCGCACAAGTGGAACAGATCATATTATTCTAATTGCTTGGTTTTTTTCCCCTCCTGTTCTGTACTTTTTTCTTCTCACTCTACCTAGTGACTTATAGAATTCCTAAAGAATTACCCAAACTTCAGCATTGTAAGGATAAGGTCCCATTGTTCTCTTTTCTCCAGTGAAAGTGAGGACAAATATATTTGTCCTTTTAGTCGCAGTTTCTTTCACTAGGCATTACATTTTAAATGTATGATTAAAGCCATGATTTCAATTGAACTTTTGAACTGCATTTAAAATAAAGGCTTAAGTTCAGGAAAATACTTACATTGTGCCAAACTCATACTCAGTTTGCAGATCTCTTAATCCTACTGCTTACATGCTACTGCCACACTTCCACCATCAACATTAAGTGTGCCTCATTAATCTCACAGATACATATTATTTTACCCAGAAAATGTACCATGATGTAATAAAGAAACACTACTGTGAACGAGTCTTGCAAGATCTTATGGGCATTCTCAAGATAAATTTAAAACTAACTTTTTGTCACCTCCTGCTTGGCAACCTTGCCTCGGTTGTCTGCCATTCCTGTCTGATGAACTTCAAGTTTTTTCTTCTCTATCAAGTGCTAGCTTCAAGGTAAGAAGCATAAATGTGCAATTGCTACAGTGTTTCCCAAGAAAATGATGGCAGAGGAAAGACAACAGAAGTATCATTGCATGTGCTACATAAAAATCTGCCACAAAGAAAGCAATGGGCAAGAGTGAGAACCAGTTGGGAGGATAAATCCCCAAAGACCCTATTAAGGTATATCCTAGAAGATCACAGAATCACTAAGGTTGGAAAGGACCTCCGAGATCATCAAGTCCAACCATCAACCTAACACCACCACGACTACTAGATTATGTCTTGGAGTGCCACATCTACACGTTTTTTGAATGTCTCCAGGGACTCTAACTGCAATGAATTTTTCTATTATTCTTTTGTTTTGAAGACCTAAAGCTGTTGTCATTTATTATTTTTCTTTTCTTCTTTTGTGGTGGGTGTTTTTTTGGGTTTGGGGTTTTTTTTGTTTGGAGTTGGTTTTTTTTTCAGTACTTGAATAGGATATTGTGATACTCAAATAATTTTCAATTGAACCAAGTTTGAAAAGGACCTTGGCTAAAACCTTATCACTGTTAAAGAATTAAAAATTTTGCCTTTGAGTCCCTTGAAAATGACACCAATTAGGGATGTATTGGCAACAGTTGGGTCTTTATAGAGCACATGATTTTGGAGTATTTTCTTAGACTCTTCCAGAGCACAGTTTTTTTAAAAAGTTATGTGACCTATTGGATACTGTCATCATAAAATTAACAAAATAGATGGTAAAGAATAAAAATCAGTATTAGTTACTACAGAAATTCATACAGTTTAAAAGTTCATGAAAAGGCCAATAGTTCACAGCTGAGCTGGAACAACAGAAGTGAAAATTCCTACATGGAGCATGAGTAAGAAAGGTAGAAGCAGCAGCTTATTTTCTTCCTAACCATCTTTGGCCTGCCATCCAAATTGGCAACTGAAAGAGAGAAAATCCCTTTCTACTTCATCAATTCATAGAGAAATTACAGTTCCAAAGTCTAGATTCAATTTCATGTATTCAGGTTTCAGGACATGAACTTCAGTTCATTAAACCTTTGGGTTTAATACAACAGAATCGTAGAATGGTTAGGGTTGGAAGGGATCTCAAAGATCATCTAGTTCCAATCCCCCTGCCACGGGCAGGGACACCCTCCACTAGCCCAGGTTGCCCAAAGCCCCATCCAACCTGGTCTTGAACACTTCCAAGGATGGGGCCTCCACAGCTCCTCTGGGCAACCTGTTCCAGTGCCTCACCACCCTCAGAGTGAAGAATTTCTTCCTAATAAGTAATCTAAATCTACCTTCTTTTAGCTTAAGGCCATTATCCCTTGTCCTATCAGTCCTTGCCTTTGTAAACAGCCCCTATCCAGCTTTCCTGTAGGCTCCTTCAGGTATTGGAAGACTGCTCTAAGGTGTCCCTGGAGCCTTCTCTTCTCCAGGCAGAACAAGCCCAACCCTTTCAGCCTGTCTTCATAGGAGAGGTGTTCCAGCCCTCTGATCAACTTTGTGGCCCTCCTCTGTACTCACTCCAGCAGCTCCATGTCTTTCCTGTACTGGGGACCCCAGAGCTGGATGCAGTACTCCAGGTGGGTTCTCACATGAGTGGAGTAGAGGGGGAGAATCACCTCCTTCGACCTGCTGGTCACACTTCTTTTCATGCAACCCAGGATACAGTTTGCTTTCTGGGTTGTGAGCACACATTGATGGCTCATATTCTTCCACCAATATACCAAAGTCCTTCTCTGCAGGGCTGTTCTCAATTAGTTCTCCGCCCAGTTTGTGTTTCTGCTTGGGGTAACCCCTCTGTTTTTTGAGGCTATGCTAAAACTGATGAATTTTTAATACAGGTGCAGATCAAGTGCCTCAAGCTGGAGTTAAACCCTTCTTCAGAAATGAATGGTCTTCATCTCGCATCATCAATTATAGTGTGCAACAATGCATTCCTATAGCATGCTTTTTGGTTGCACATGAATACACAAGTCAATTCATGGTTTGTAATTTTAAAGTGATGTATTTCACCTCATACGCAATCTTTCCACAGTTTCTGGTGAGCTAAAGAAATGAATATTAGAGGTATTTCTCTCAGCGTTCTACAAACACTGGAGGACACTAGTTCTAATTTACTGAATACAAAGTGCATACCTGAAGTCTGTCTTTTGATGAAAATTTGAAATGAAATCAACTAGATCAATCAGCGTACTGATTTTTTTAATCTCTTCTGTAATATTCATAATATAGTTTTCTATATCCCTGCATTAAAACTGTAACTCTCTTGTTGCATAATAATACAAGTTTCATTGCACACTGTCCAATGATTGATAGTCTAACCACTGCAGGCAAAATGTGTTTGCCTGCAGACACCATCTTCCAGCCTCCATTAGGTACATTCATTTATCTACACCACCTTTCAAAGATGAGGATGTCAAGACATTTTGGTTTTGTTTTGTTACTCCTGCCTTTTTGTTATCTTCTTGCTCTTTGGTAGGTCCGGCCTACAAAGATGATTCTGCAGTTGAGTCACACCACCTTTGTGTCAGATGTGGACATATTAAATCATGACAGAAGAAATTTTGACATTATCTCTATAAAAATGTAATTGAACTATAGAGTCAAACATGAGATTTTGGAGCTAGGGACTCACATTTCACAACTGTAAGATATATATGGGAACACAGGGAGAGCAAGCCATGTTCTTCTCATAAACACTTGTGGGGTCTGAAACATTAGATGATTCTTTTCAGCCAGCTTGTATATGAAAAAGTAAAATAATTCAGATTTTCATGTTGAGGCGAGTATGCTTTTTGTCAAAATATCCAGGCACTTCTGTGGCAGATTTATTCAGAGAAATCCTCTCTGGCCCCTTAAAGACACCAGTGACAGGACATACATATCTCCTTTGGTACTGAAGTCTGAATTCACCACCCTAGGGTCTCTTACCAGTCAAAGGAAAGACAAACATGTCCTGAGGGAATTAAACTCATCATAAAATAGATGTCGAAAGTAAATCACAAGGATCACTCTTTGGACATTCTGTTTTAAGACATGAAGACATAAAGAAATGCTTTCAGAAACAGTTTAGTTTTTATAGTCTTTCTTGTTTTCATCTGCATCCTTCTTTTTCAAAATGTAGATGTGAGAAAGCGCATATAAGTTAACATTTCTATGAGCTACATGGTATTTAAATGAAACAAATTATTTTCCATAACTCTTAAATAGAAATAGAAACTTAATTAAAACTAAAAATTAGTCCAAAAGTTCGAATTAAGTCCTGTACCCTCTTTGCTTCTTTGGTACTGGGTGCCACTGTAAGGGAGAATGACTGTGAGTAAATGACTCAGAGGGAAAATGCTAACATCAACAGTATGTATATGTCAATAGCCATCTTGTAAAGAAAGAAAATACAGTGACCTCTAATCACATCTAATCATTGTTCCAAGCAACAGTTTGGGTTTTTTCCCCCCTCTGTGTTTCTAATGTTTCCTATATTCGCTTACCACATATGCTGTCAAATAAATAATTCTTTCTGGCAACTAACAATTTAGAAGAAAAGTATATTACAGAAAAGGCAGCCTCACTGGTTTCCATAAATTCATGTAGGCTATGAACAATTAGGACAGTTCTAAAAATAAATTAACGAACAATTGTCATAAGCCCTAACTCTCATTGTTACTTTACAGGATGTCTTTGGGATAAAGTAAACACAAAGATTGGCATACTAGTTGTATAATTTAATATTTCTATCTTATAAAACATCAGATACCTTGTTTCTGTATTTTATGGACACTAGTGTAGAATTAGAAACTTTACTCATTTTTAAAGCACAGAATATGTACCATATAACAACAATGCATTAGCAAAATTCAAGTGACATGAAGCAACCATAATTATAGTCTCATTAGAGCTACATAAAGCATTATCAGACAAAATTTAGGTGCATCTATCTATTCCTATAAATTAAAAAGTACAGTACTTTAGGTAGCAAGAACCATTAATAGTCTGAACTAAAGACGGCAAGAGAAAAAATCAGCACCCTCATTTGTCAGGATGCCTAGTGAGACAAGGAAGGTTCTATACAGCAACAGCATTGTAAGGATAAATAAATAGCCATAAAGTTGGCTTGTATTGCGTGGAAGCTTGCAGATGGTAGATGAATTCATGTCTGTCACATTTTTATAATACAATGACTTTTACATATTGCTGCCAGATGGAACATGGTTTTGCATCTTGAATATAAATCTCCAGGAAATACAACCTCTTTCAATGTATTCCCTGTATTTGAAACAAAAGCAAATTTGGAGGCAGGTTTCGGAAGCTAAAGCAGATTTAAGGAAATCTGAGAGAATATAAATTAAATCCTCAAGGGCTTCCTTGTTATAACTCAATTCAAAATAATGGAGTTACCCATGTGTTCTGTATTTTTTGAGAAAAACAAAAAAAGTATCATACAGAGTTCTACAGGAAAAACTACATGTCATCTATCAAATGCAAAATATATTCTAGGCAGGTCCAGAAGATCTTTCAATTGAACTTACTAGTAGTTTGGCAAAACTTTGGCATATCATTTATTCTTGCTTTAATAAAGAGAGATATCTATCCCACAAGATCAGATGATAAAAGTAGAGTGCATGAGGCACTAATGTATTTAGTCTTTCCTGATAATAAACATCTGTATCTATATCACAGAAACACCTTTCTGTTCTCCTGGTGTCAAAAGATACCTAAACAGACTTAATATGTAATTCAGAACTGATTATATCAGTCTTTAAGTAGATGTGCTTTCTCAAACTATCAAGAAAGTAAAGAATGTTTGACTTTCATATATGAAACACATAAATTACCCATCACACCTGGCTTTCTCCTGTGTGTCTGGTCTTTCTTTCTAATGCCAGCTGGTATTGCTAAAAAGCAAGTAACTCTTGATAGCAATGAAGTGAACTATATGACTGTAGGGGAGAATATTTTCCCATCCAGTGGTTTCTCACAAAGTCTGATTTGATGACAAACTTGAGTTGACTTCTCTCATACAGCCTCAAGCATTGTTTATATGCAGATAATTCTGTGTGTGAACCCATTAGGCTTTTATGACAGTTATAATCAAATATGATTGGGAAACCTTCTGGCTTCCTTGGATCCATACTTACATTGTGCTTTGTGAGGTTGGAAATGTTACTTGCTATTGCTTGTAGCCAGTCAATACAGTCTTCAGCAGAGAGACACTGAATTATTCCACTGCAAACCCCATCCACAGCAATTACTTGGAACGCATTTTGCCTATAGACATGTCATAACAGATCAGGTCAGAAGATAATTTCATCTGTTCTAGCATATCATCTTAACAATACTTGTAGAAATGCTTTTTTTTCCAACTACAATGAAGGTCAACCACTGAACACTGATAAATTGCTGGTTTTCCTGTTTTATAAATACCTGATGTATTAAAAAGACCATGCTAAAAGGTCAGCTCAGACTATATTAAGTTTTCGTAAAGCTGTAAAAAAAATTCCATAGACAAGCTCCAAGGAACCTTGACCAACATTGTGTGACTTCAGAAGCTAAACAAATGCAATAACTGATGCATACCAAATAGTTAATGCTTTAATACTGTCGATCACAAAGGACAGTGTGCACTGTATACTGTAGTCAATCATTTGAGAAATTCAGTGAAATACCATACCTTTTTCTCAAATACTTTTGTTTCATTTTTCTAATATATTGTTTAAGTACAGTAAGATTCCTGATTAGATACTCCTTGTTGACTGTTTTCGGTTACAGAATTTTGATCTTCTAAACTACTGATAGAAAAGCTGGAGAATTCAAGTCGATCAGGTAGCACTAATGATTTTTCCAGTTGCATTTCTGAATATAGGATCATTAGCAAATTACACTGGAATGCCGAGAGACATACAATGATAAAACAGTGGCCACCTGGGTGTCTCTATCCCAGCACCAGCCTGGGCACTTATGCAATAATCTGTCATGTATTATAGACTGTCTTTCTACAGCTGAGTGCTAAGCAATTATAGGACAAAAGAAAACTTTCAGATGCTAAAGCAATAGCAAAACTAATTTCTTCAATAAATAGCCTTCTTGGCTAACAGTCTTGGAAGGCTCACACAGGTCTCTGGCTTCAGAACCAAAAAACCTCAATATTAATCCATATCCCAGAGTAAGAGATTACAAAATACAGAGTTCCACTGCTGGCATTCTGTTACAAACCCATCTGTTAATGATCGATTCATGGTTTAAAATTAAGTACATCTTTCATATTCTTTGAGAATGGCTAAGGCAAAGCGAGCGTTATCTTCAGTGTAAAACTGAGTGTCTCTGAAGACAGTTTCTGACATCTCAAGACAGATATTCATTTTGCAGAGTTGTTTTTTCTGTTTTAGTTAGGTTTTTTTTTTCTCTTGAAATTACATTCTGGTAGTGTAGAATGTAGAACTAATACCTATATCTACCACAAAGGTCTTTGCTGTATCCATGTCAAGTATAGGCTTTACCTTCGTTCAGGAGAAACATTAAAAATGAATTACAGTCATGCCTTTACTTTGAGTGTCCCATCATGAGAATTAGCTCTTACAGGAAGATAAGGCTCATATATCCTAACATGATCATGCAGAAGCCAGTGGTTTATCTAGGTCCATCAGCTAATTTGAGTTTGGTTGCCGTTTCACACGAGTAGTGATCTTTTCTTAAAATCCAAAGGTACAAACTGCGAGCTATTTCTTCCACTGACTCATTTTCACAATAATTCAGGTAAAGTTTTGGAGGAATTATTTAAAGGATCCTCAGGTAATGTACTTAACATTTGTTTACTACATCCTTTGTTTTAAATGGTTATAAACATAAATAGTAAATTTTCCCAAAAGAAAATTCTAAAGAAGTCCTTACATAACGAGATGCTCAGACAAATGTATTGATTATCTCTTTCAAGTAAAGATAGCATGATTTTTAGGACTCCCCTTCTTTCTACTCAGCCTACTGTAAACCAAAGTAGGAATCCAAGAGATCTATTAATGTGTGACACTAACATGCACAAGCAAAGAAAACGCAGTATGTTCCAGATTCAGTCCTGATGCACAAATTTCCCTTACGCTACAAACACCGTGAATCTGGTGCATTCAGGGCATCAGACTGTTCCTACTGTTCCTAGGTATTTGATCTGTGCACATACAAAACCAGTCATCCAGAATGTTCTGGCCCACATCTCAATAAGCACAGACTATAAGATGCTCGGCTACCTAACAAATTACTTCTGAATGTGTTTGGTCAGCAGTTATACTTAGCCTTAGATTACTGTACTAGTATTT
This sequence comes from Psophia crepitans, assembly GCA_013399095.1. Lineage (NCBI taxonomy): Eukaryota > Metazoa > Chordata > Aves > Gruiformes > Psophiidae > Psophia > Psophia crepitans. Next base: position 1,400 of record VWZZ01007392.1, on the reverse strand, counting down.
TCTTGAATTAGTCTACCAGCTAAAGTCCATACTACCAACTAACCACACAACCTGCAAAAATAATGTATTACATATATGTTTTGTATTAAATAGAACAAATAGTAGATTAATCACTCTATAATAATCATATCAGATGAATTCTTATTTAACTACACATATCAAGTTCTGTGCCTTCTGGAACTCAAGAGTTATATTTGAAATTCTATTCTAAATTAATAGACTTTCCAAGATTAACTCGAATGCCCTCCAGAATTTTATATGAATACCCTCTGTAAATTCCCGGGTCTCAAGCATCTCACTAGAAAAGCTAGAATATGAGTATGAGGTGTAATAGTGTATGTGATAATGATATGATGCATTTATGTGCCAGCTTTTTCAAACTCTAAAACATAAATATTATTAGTGAAAACAGCTTTATAAATATTAACTACAGAACATGTAATGAATTAAATACCATTTAATGTTGCTTTCTTATATTATTTTCAATATCCTTTCCTTCATGTTGCTCTTTATAGCAGTCTCTTTTAAATTAAAATTATCTACTTTTCTCTCATAACAAATTTTGTCAGAGTCACATTTTAAAATATTTACACTAATTTTAAAGGACTCATAAACTGTCTTGCTATTAACATAAAATGTGGCTTTATGTTTTTTTTTAAGAAAACCCCATTTCTCATATTCATACTGCATTTTTGTTTCCTTTAAGTACTCTTGCTTCCTATGTTAGACAGCATGGATAGACAAGTTTGAGTATGAATTCAAGTATTGTGGTTTATATGAATATACTTCTGCATTTATTTTCTGGAAATTCTAAATCTCAGGAATATTACTACCTAAAAAATCTTTCTCTGTAATGTGCAATTCTATAAAGTGCACTTTAAGGTTGTGTTTTATTGATGCAGAAGACTGAATTTTAAAACCCTAGATCTATGAATAGTTGAATATGTCCTAATTTTCCAAGTGAGTAGTTCAATTCAATGTCTTATCTGAAGTACGCAGCAGAACAGATCTCAGAGTTGACTGTCATGGTTTTGGGTCCTTTTATGCTTCATGCTCTTAATTATTTCTATTTCAACTATTGTTAGACACTGGGTTTAAATTAAAAGAGGTGGGATTTAGAACCATAGAATCCCTAAGGTTGGAAAGGACCTCTGAGATCATCAAGTCCGACCATCAACTTAACACCACCATGCCTACTAGACCATGTCCTGGAGTGCCATGTCTACACGTTTTTTGAATGTCTCCAGGGATGGCGATTCAACCACCTCTCTGGGCAGTCCGTTCCAACACCTCACTACTCTTTCCGTGAAGAAGTTTTTCCTAATATGCAACCTAAACCTCCCCTGACGCATGGCCCCTTGAGGCCATTCCCTCTCGCCTGTCTCTTGCTACTTGGGAGA
>VWZZ01007391.1:20048-93182 GCA_013399095.1 Psophia crepitans | reverse complement strand
TACCCCTTGTCCTGTTGCTACACACCCTGATAAATAGCCCCTCACCATCTTTCCTGGTGGTCCCCTTTAGGTACTGGAAGGCCGCGATTAGGTCTCCCCAGAGCCTTCTCTTCTCCAGGCTGAACAAGCCCAACTCCCTCAGCCTGTCCTTGTAGGAGAGGTGCTTCATCCCTTGTGACTTAACTGTCTCATTAGTTTATAATCTTTTAATTTTTTTTTCTTTTGTGGTCTTTGTCTATGACCCCATGATAAAGGTAGTTGCACCACACTACTGCCCTCAGAAAATAGAAGCAGAAATCAAAAATAGATTGCCACAAATGACCTATTTCTATGAAGAGCAATCAAGTCACTATCAATATTTGATATTTTGATTTTAACTACCCAGAATACTTTTTTTCCTCCTTATTGTTTTTTAACTACACCACGACTACCTCATATTCAATCTGTCACTACCTCCTACTTTTCAGCCCTTTTCCTTCATCAGGAAGCAATATGCTTATTCTGGTCCTTTATCAACCCCTAACTTGTATGTAAGTGTACATGCATGTATGGGCACAAGCGGTGCCAGTTTGACTGTAACTGACATGTAGGGTTAGTCAGATGCATTTTATCCAACCTCAGAAAGCTGCAGTGTGCAGATCATCAGGCCCAGATGAACAGCAAACTTCAAATTTGTCCATACACCTTCTGTCTTTTCCTAACCTGAAATTTTACCCTGTGCTTTTTAGTGATGATTTTATTAGCTTCCTGAACTCAGCCAACCTTTTTAGAGAAGCCTGAACAAAAAAGGGGCAACAAACACATTGGCCTTTCCAGAGACATCTGCTAATAGCTTTCCATACCTGCTAGACTGAACTGAAGAACCCTGTAATAACCAATATTATTATCACTTGAATTCCTCACCTCCTTCTAGCACTGATCCATGATGTTGGGGTTTGTAAATCTCCATAACGTCAAAAAAATTTCAGACTTTGCTTTACTTCTCATCCAAGCTAGTCCAACAGTAGAAATTTTATTTCTTAGAAAGAATGTTAGACTTAAAACCTCTTGAGATATCAGACTAAAAAGTAAAATGTTTTTGATCTAGAAGAGTTACTTCAGGCTATTTCTAGAGATTTTTATGGTTTACTTTCAACACCCTATAGTTAGATTCATAACAACTATAAGGAACTTGGTTTTAAAAGATAAGGGCAGTGAAAAGTAAGGGCAGATTTGCAGGAGATATGAAGGGTAACTTGCTGATGCAGCCTAACAAACACCTTGGGATGCAAATGGGGAATGGCCATGCTGTTTTCATTCCTTCCCAACCACTTCTACTGTAGATGCAGCTAGTCCTGAAATGGCCCTCACACAATGCTGTTCTTCTCATTCCCACTGGTTTTCTGTCACATGTGCAGCACGCTTAACTTCAAAAATAATTGTGGCCCCTGAGAGACTGTCCCACCCTTGTCTCTTGATTCTTTGTCCCTCATATGGTCACAGCAAGTCGTGGGCTCAGCCTACTCAAGATTTTTTAGGACGTTTGCCAAAATAATTTTCAAGTAGTCCTTAACCATCATCAAGCCACAGGTGAAGTTACAGGAAGCATCAATTGTAATCTGTCTTTTACAACACAACACACCAGACTTTTCCTAAGTAGGGCAATACCCGGCTTGCATGAGGAGGGAGGAAGAGCTCTCTAAGGGAAGCTGTACCACATGCCTGTTTCGTCCCAGCATTATCAGCCTCTAAAATTTAAATGCTCAGGGTAAAGGCGTCTGACTTTAAAAAAGTCCTTCCTGACCTTTTCCTTCTCACATGGATGCACGCGTGTACTTACTGGGAACTCTATCTCATTTCCCGCTGTTGGGGTCATCCGTGTAGACATACCACTGAGCCCATCTGTTCCTTGAGTTAAGCCTGTGCTGCTTCATGAATGCATTACCTGTAGTAATCTTTAGTTAGTATAGATTACAGCTTGTTATTCCTGATGTTCCATTCTTTATGGACTAGCTTAACCTCTCTCTTAGAGCTGATATGTTCATTGCTAAAAATCTTCACTGACAAAAAAAAAAACCACATCCAAACAAGCAATACAGGCAAAAAACATGCGACAAAACAATTCTTGTGAGAATTTAGACTCAAGTTTTAAATTTCTAACCCAAGACCTCCACTAGCAGTAACTGAAGAAAAAAAGAGATAGATCCCATAGAAATTCTTCCATGCCTTCATCAGTAAATGGATTGGAAGCCAAAGCATTTTTCTCTCTCTCTCAAAAAAAAAAAAAAGTTGGAAGAGCTCTACCTTCACAACAGGTTATTGTCCATCCTCAGAAAAAGGCTTGATTTTCATAGTAGACCAGATGTTAGCTGGGAGAGAGTTATTATGTAATTTCATCTATATAATATTTATCATGGTACAGACACAGTGTCTTTCCATCTATTAATCTTTATGATCACACTAGATGAGACAGGGAGTTATTCATTCAAATGGTAATTGAGACACAAAGAAAGCAAATGGTTTGCAAATCTTATGTGGAAACTGTATGAGATTAGGATCTTTGAACTGCAATCCAAACCACAGTTCCATCCTCTCCTCCCTGATCTACTTGAAGACCTGCTTAAGACAACCTTGAAACTGCCTTGAAAGATCATGTCAACTTAATGTTGAAATGGGATTTTAGTATTTAGTTGCTTTTCTTCTAAAATCTTCAATTTCTTTGTTTACAGTTTAAGCCTCTCTATTGTATAAGGAGGATTATTCTTATCTGCCATTGCCTGTAGAAAGATCTCTTGATGGCAGATATATGCACACACACCTGGGACAGGTGGAATTACATTTCTTGTTGAACACCATTTCTCAAATCTGAGGCAAAACACTCTGCCATAGTGCCAGAGTAGTCGGTGTGAAGTTTGCACAAAGAAGTGCTGGTCTGTCTGCAGAAAAGAAAATGCAGTTGCACTGCTCCTCAGTCAGTCTGTGGAATTCCTTACAGCTTTAGTCTGTAAAATACTGCTACTTTGAGGACATAGCAGCTACCTTGTGTATTATTCGAAAAAGTCTGTAAGATATCATTACCAAAAGCAGGAACATCAATATGCACAAATGTAAACTTACAGAAGTGTTTAATACTGCAGTGTCTCTTTTGAATCCTGCAGGAGCTGACTGATGAAAGCAAAATAAAAACATTCAATTTAACTTGACTCCCTGCCTTTTTTTTTAATTATTTCTTAATTCCCTCCTGTAAAAATATCAATTTTCTCCTAAATTGGACAAAATGCTCTGAGATGGGCTTTCTGAGCTCTGCTGTTGTCTTTAACCAACATGAAAACATTGGTCTACATGGAGAGCAGAAGTACCTTCTGCAGACCAGAGCCTCACTATGTGAATAGTTTGGATTCCATTGGATTGGGCTGGATTATAGACTTCATAAACAGATGAATGTGCTTTACATTTTCTGAATATTTGCTTTTCATTGTTTTTATTTGTTTTCCATTTTTATTCTTTTATCCATCATTGCATAAATAACATAAATTATCTTCTTTAACAGCCGCAATTAATAGCACCATCTGAATACTGAATGAATTAGTCGGCAAAGACTGAATTCATTTGTTTTGGTCATGGGCTGAACTATATTCCTTTAGTTTGTCAAAACCATTTGCTTTATTCCCTTGGAGCAAGACAGAGAAGCACTGGACACCTCTCTTCCATGCAGGATTAGGCAGAGTTTGTGATTTCACTTGCAGGAGGAGACAGCAATCCAAAACAAGCCTGCACACAGCTGCTCAGAAATGGAGCTGCATAACTGGGCCCTGTTAGACAGCAGCGTGTGCATCTGCAAACAGAAACAGCAACAGAAAAGCTTTCAAAGGAACCCATCCGAGAAACAAGAAAAGGAAATGTGCCCCAAAACAAAAGAAGCACTTTGATAGTGTTGCTTTGAAGGAAGCTTGAAATTGGGAACAAAGAAATTGTTGCACTTTTATTTCTTCCCTGTCCAGACGAGACTTTGTGAATATACTTTCAGCAGAGAGGACTAAGCCTTTCCTCCTTCCAGGGGCAACTGCCCACAAGCCCTGGACAGTGGGCACCTGCAGGTCACTCCTGGGGTAGAACCATGACAAGGAGTCAAAAGGAGAACCAGTATAACAGAACTCAAAAAACCACAAATGTTCCTAGCAGTGCAATCCAAAGCAATACATTTCACAACCAGTCAAGCAAACAAGGGTACAGATTAGCAACTGCGAGTCCTCCTGCTGGAATTGGGTGTATGAATCTCACGAGAAGCAGAGGAAGCTCCATTCAGTTCACTGATCAGTTGTAAATCATTAGCGTATCCCCAGCAGCAGCACTGCTCCCAGGCTTCTCAGATCTAGGCATAGCTCCCACGCAGATCAACAGAACTAAATCTGTGGTTGAACTGTTTGCAATAAGAAATCAAGACAAAGAAATTAGGATAAGCTCAAAATTATTTTCCACAAACATAAAGGGAGGACATGTGTTGCATATGGGTTTCTTTGCAGATAAGACATTCTATTCCAGCTATGAAATTCATCATATTTCACCAGAATGGTTTTGCATATCAATAAAGTGCTGCATTGCTTAGGAATTCAGGTGTTTCATAAGTGCAAATTTGTAGCATGTAGTTTTCCACATCAGAATAGGCTCTTACAGTTTCATAAGGCAAGATTAAATTTATAATTGCAAGTTGCAGTTGTTTTGCCGAAAAGAATGTGGAGCTGAAAACCTACATGCCCTGTGATATTGCAGGAAGGATTTCTTAGCCTGGAGCTGAAGTGATTTATCTGTCATTAAATGCCAGGGAGAGCTTTTGGGATTGGAAAGAAAAGAACAATAATGCAAGTTGGTGCTTCATTGAAATGGGGTTGCTCAACAAGAGTTAATTCAAAATGTTCATCCTTTTGCAACTTCAGTTACATCTCAGCTTAAACAATTCTTTTCTGTGACAGTGCAGCCTCAAAAAAAAAAAAAGAAAAAAGAAAAAAAAAGAAAAAGAAAAAACACACACACACAAAAAAAAGCCCATCAAAAAGGAAAAAAAGGACCTGTTTCCTGCCTTAAAGTGTTTTTAGGGATTGTTTTACTGATTTGGACTTGCTTTGATTTGCATTAATGCAGCAAATGCTGCAGAGTCATAAATGAACACCACCAGCCAGGGCATGCTAGCCAGATGTAACAAAACATCCTGATGCAAAGGTAGATCCTATAGGAAAACTAGACCAAGGATTACATCTTCTTGTTGCGTCTCAGTTGCCAAAAATACCAAGTTGTCCCTGCTCCCTTCCCAGAAGCTACAGAAGGAGCAGATTTTAGTCTTCCATACCCCACTCTACTGTGCAGGCTTCAGTACCAGTAGGTTTTTTGAGCATGGTGAACTCAGACCATGCACATCTTTATTTCTCTTCCCTTCACTTTTTTATTGAGGCCCTGTTTTTCCTTCCAAAAGAGTAATATTGTGAAGCAGAGAAAATTCCAGGTGTAATAACGTATTGACCCCCTAGGCCTGTTAATGGTGTCTGAGCAGCTCTAATTTTTGTTGCCCTGCTAATCTAAAGCAATAGCTCCAAAAACTGGGACACATAGGTTATAACCTGAGAAACAGGAGGATGATGGGAACATTTGTTCAACGTGTTTCTTGCACAGAATATGAAGGATGGATATTAAAGCTATGGGAAAGGCTGTCAGAGCAGAGCATTGAGGTGGTATGAACATGGCCACTGGGAGCAACTGGGGGAGAAAGTCAGGCAGCAAAGCTCACAGGCGAGAAGAGAGCAAAGGCAAAGGGGGTCACGTCAGGGGAGCCCACAGGAGGAGGTGCAGCAAATAGGAACACCACCATACTAGTTCAACTTCAATCAAGCCTTTCTACACAGCCAGGCTTAAAATTGTAGGTTGCAGCTAAAAGTTGCTGCAGATGGGGGAAGACCACCAGCTGGCCTGCCCCATGGTGGAAAGAGTGTAAATGGCTGTTAATGTAACACCATAATACTTGCTGTTGCCCTGTTTATCTATCAATCAGATTAAAGTTTTCAAGCCAATAATGAAAATATCTGTTGTTAAGGCATTTCACTTGTATTTGCAAGTGAATGCAATTAGTTCACTCATCATGAGATCAATAGTATAATCTTCCCACACTTCTGGTGAGCATAAAGTATGTTTTTGTGGTGAAAACTTTCAACCTGAATTCATCCCTTGTTGCTTCCGAGCAAGTCCTGAGGAAAAGCTTGCATGTGCATGCTGCCTGCTCTCCCAGGATGTCAGGCAGAGCAGCAGTAATTCGCAGCCAGAACTCAGGGTTTCCTGGCCGTTAGGCTGATAAAAATGTGCATCACCTCTGTATTGGCAGCCAGCTGGCTGGCAGGTCAAAGAACATATGTATGTTCTCTGGAGAGTCACTAATTACAAAGAGCTAGCTGTTCTCCACCAGCAGCCAACAGCAGACAATGAGGAATGGGGAAATTTTTCACACTGTACCAAGAACATGGAGGAGCCATGGGCTGGAGGGGGGCAATGTGGGGGACCAGAGGGTAGGCTGGGATATTATAGGATGAATGAGAAATGACAGGGGAAACTACAGCAATTTTACTGGAAGATGTTGCAAGAGGGATTGGATCATCTATGAGGAGGACCTTCACTGACAGATCTAGAGGTGTGATGGTGAAGGCTGCTTAGGCAGTGTTGAAAGTTGAAAGAAAGACACAGGCTACATGGAGGGAACAAGAAGCTTGGAGTCGGAAAAACACCGAGGAGCAAAGAGTACCCTGAGGGAGAACACGGGGAACTGAGGGTATTTCCACGGGCAGAGGGAAGGTAGGAGGAAGATGTATTACAGTACATTCTCTTGCATCCATTTTCATTTGAAACCCAAATCCTTCTTTGATTAAGTTATGATTTAACCAGTAAAATATAAACATCGGTCTCAATTAAAAGTAAGCAACATTGCTGGTCCCAATGACATTCTTCACACTGACTATAGGTAATGTTTCCAAACTAGTAAGCTCTTTCAAAAGAGAAGCTGTTTGTTTATGCCCGCAGCATTGGCCGCTTTTGCAAAGCAAGGAAAGGAATTTCTAATTAATAATGTTTGTTACCTATCCCCTGGAAAAAGAAATGGATAGAGAAGAAATTGTGGTTACCTTGAATGATCACCTTCTGTGTTAGCTCAGCAAGATGGACTTGTTTGTGATAACTAGATCACTCTTCAGTTCATAAAATAAGTTAAATGTGTATCTCAGTCTGTTGCGGTGTAGCCATGTGGGTTAAGCAAGGATCTCATGTTAGACTCCAGGTACAAGGTTAGACTCAATCTTCCATGGGGTGGGGGCTGGGAAAGAAGGTCTAGCCTAAAATCAACTTGCAAAACATATCCTACACAAGCAGGAAGGAGTTCACCAAAAGTTGCATTCAAAGTTAACCGTTAAAGGGACATACCACCAATAATCCTGAAAGGAAGTATTTAAAATTAAAAGCCTTATTTCTAGCGCCAATAACAAATTAATACACAAATGCCACTAGAAAATTAATTATAGGGGATAAAACTGAAATTTCAGTCAAATCTGATCAAAATTTTGAATCCGGTGTCAAAAACTCTCCTTGATACAGCTGCCAAAAGGCAGCAGTTAAGCAAGACAGTTACATGTCTAACAGATAAAAATGGGGATTATTATAAGTGATAGACTAGATATTTCTCACAATACTTTTCCATCTCCCTTTCTCTCTGACTGTTCTTTTGTTTTAAAGAAAGCTGCTGAACTTTCTCTAATGCATATTTGTTTAATCAGTCCCAAAGTAAAATTAATATTTCTATTATTTCAGGTAACACAAATTTTTTCCCCTAATAATTTCAAGTAAAATTTTGTTGTCATTGTATTTACAGAAAAGTAATATAAATTGGTTCATTTAACAATCATAGACAAGCTAAAGTCCCCTGTGAACCAGGTGCATCCAGATTTTCCTGTGCAGTGTCCCTCCACGACAAAATTATTCATTAAAGCTGAGACCAAGGAAACAAAAAGGAACAGGTAGTTTAGCACTCAGATTACAGAAAGGATACTCAACAGTTCCAAGCCTACACAGTTTAGTTAAAACCCTGCAGAAGAGAAATGTAACATTGCATCTAGATAAAAATGTTCAGATGTTTATTAACAGCCCGTACAGAGTTCTTTGATATGCATTCAGAAGATAAAGCCTCAGAGGATAGGCATTGCTGTGAAATAACTAGCCCTTTGTGCTTCCCCTTCAGAATGGCATGCTAATAAGCTAATGATCTGGTTATATTTCTTCAGTGCCCTCTACTGGAAAAAAAAAAAAAAAAAAATCAGCATCCTGCATCACTCTTTCCCACAGGTGGCTTATTAATTCTCATTGTGTAAGGTGTGCAATCATTTTTACTTAACAATTTAAAGAAAGCTTAAAGAGCTTTGCTTTCCCATCAGTAAAATCATAACCAAGAAATGGTCTTGGGGTCATGTAAGTTTGTCTAGATTGGAAGCTAATTTCTTTCTTTTTTTTTTCCATTTCCTTTTCCTTTCCCTTTTCCTTTTCCCTTTCTCTTTCCTTTTTCCTTTCCCTCTTCCTCTTCCTCTTCCTCTTTTTCATGCAAATAATGCAGTGTTTCACTTCTACAGATTGTAATCACTCTTCAAAGCAAAAAATTTGCTGATGCCAAGGAATTAAGACTGGAGATAATAACGAAAAGAGGGAAAACAGTTAATAATAGATCACTAAACACAATTGCCTAAGATAATCAAACAATTTGCTTTTCAGTTTACAAAAAACGATGGGAGGGTAGGGGGTTGAAGGCAACTTCAACCTCTTCCCTAGTCTCAAAGCACAAACAGAATAGGGGAGATTCACTATGAGTTGTCAATCTTCTGTTTAAAATTTATTTTTAAATACTAAACAATATTACAAAGGACAACATGTACTTTTTTTCTACTTTGTTTAATGCTTAAATGATCCAGCCATTTTTGCACCCCCTAAATACACGGGGTTTGGAGCCAAAAAAAGGAGGCAGTGAAGGGAAGTCCTGCCTCCAGCATTTGACCTCACCTTCCTGGCAGTCTGACCTGGCAGAGCTTGTTTTGGTTCATTCAAAATTGTCTTCTTAGTCACAACTTCAGATTTTTAGGTGTTAGTGTTCATTCTCTGGCTGTCTTCCCATCTACAGTACCATTATTGCTAGGTACAAAGCAAATTGGTGCCATGGTGACAGTCAAATTGTAAATTATTAAAGGAAATGAATAACTGGATTTGACACAAAAAAAACCCCTATAAATGCTATTTGGCACTAGTGGAACTAACACAATTACCTCTGTAATAATTTCAGAGACATTGACGCTCACTTCTGCTTTTCTTGTTTGGGAAAATAATCTATTATTACTAATGAAACAGCCGAGAAACATTTTGAGAAACATTTTGTATTGAATAGCAGCATTTAACAACCATGTAGAGCTGGAAAATAATTACAGAACAATCCTGGCTGTCAAAGGCCCAGAGGTACTAATGGCCTGAGAAGGTGTGACATGCTAGTTCACTCAGTATTGGTACATTTTCATGGTCTCAGTGAATAAAGCTGGAACACCTACAACTGCAAAAAACAAACCCACCCTTCTGGAGTTCACAGTTTCGCTGGCTGTTTCGCACCCTGCAAAACAATGATGTAAAATACCAGTGACGAATATTTAAATTTCTTCTCTGAAATTTGCCAGTTTTCTGACTTCCCCAAATGTTCCTGAAACAAGCTTCCCCCTCCCCCTACCCTTCCCCCCCGCCCAAAAAAAAAAGATACAAAAATCAAAACTCTGGATAGAATTCAGTGAAACCCTTTCTGTTTTGCTGTGGTCCCTACAGCTGTCACGGACAAAAACAGTCGCCAGCTCCTTTCTTATGCCAGTGTGGATTGACCTGTGGTCCCAGTAACCTGCGACTTCTCCCCAGGTCCACCCTGCAGCACTCCCAGTGTGGAGCATGCACAGAGCATCTCCGTCCCGGTCTCTTTCCATTTACCTGCTCTCACCGGCTGCACATTGGTTTTTTTATTCCCCCAGCTCCTGCCCAAGGCCAGGGGACACCCCAGAGTCTGTGGGCTCTGCAGCTGCTCTGAGGGAGCACCAGCAGCACTGAACCCCAAATGGGATAGCACCTACTGACTCCATTCCAGCATAACTGAACATTTGCCAGTTCCTAATAACTCAGCTACCAAGTAAAGAAAGTACTGGGCAGAACATCAGCTCCACCTTCTCTAGGGGAGTGCTAGTGTTAAATAGTTAATTTTGGGAGAAAAGCTGAGGACACAAACTCCAAGCAGAGAATCATTGCCTTGCAGTCCCCAGTGATGATCACCGGCACAGGGGGTTAAAACACAGCCTGTCCTATTTCTCACAGGTGAGAAGACTTGGCTGTACTAGAGCTTGCTCTGTCAAAAAATCAACAACAAAAAATGGGGAAAACCTTTTAATCCTCTGTTTTGTATCTCTAAAAACAAGCTACTGATGGTGGAATGGTGAGTACCTCATAGCACAACCAGTGTCCCAGAGTGGGAAGATATAAGCTTGTGAAGGTGTGACCCTGGAAGCTGTGAGCCTGGGGAAAGGGCTGCCATGCTTGTAGGGCACTGGCACAGCAGGACTTGCTGGGGACAGGCTGATCCCTGGTTGGGCAGCAGGTAAAATATGGTGGTCATTTGCCAAGAAAGCCTTACTGAAATCAGGTGGGAAAATTGCGACACGCATTGGCGATGCACGTATCCAACTCCAGCAGCAGGGAAATGCCATTATTTTCCCAGAAAGTGGAACTGCAGAAGCACTGGAAGTGCAGGATCACATCGGCTGAGTGGGGAAACAGCTCTGCAAGGCAAAAAGCTCACCACTGCTTACCTCCAAGAGCAACCAAGCTCTTGTCCCTGGGGCTTTTCCCACCTTTCTTTTGAGTTTTGAGCACCCATCATTTGTAGGAATCAATGTGCCCTGCAAGTATCAGCTCCTGTCCTGAGCTGAGGCCAGGCAGTGCTTGTAAAGATTTCCCACAAAACAAAGAACCAGAGGGAGAGTTATGCTCACAGCAGTATATGAACTGTACAGTGATGAGGGAAAGGACATTGAAAATAGAGATTGGAACAGCTATTGTTTCAGTTTTCCCAGCTTAGACCAAACACTTCAATATTTCAATGTGATTTTTTAATATATGAATAAATACTGCTTTAATAAAAGGAGTGATATGTCTGTAACCATAGGCTTTTTTTTGTTTGTTTATACAGCTTCTCTCATGCAATATTGATCAACCCGTTCCCATTCCTTTTCTGATAATTTCACTACCACGTTGAAAGACTGCCTGGCAAGTCTTAAAATGCAGTTGCTGTTTTCACAGCATATTGTGCACTTCCAAAAGAAACTTTTAGCCTCAGATGAATGCCACTCATTGTTTTGTAGCAAATTACAACACGCTGGGAGCACACTGGGAAATCAAATGTCAGCCTCCAAAGTATCACCCTTCCATTTAAAGGTCACATCTTGTCTTAATGGGATAACTGGAACGTCTGCTGTGATTTCGTATCTCTCAAACCTCTCTTCTTTGCTCCTGCAAATGTTGTGTTCTAACAGTCCCTTTCCAGTAATACATCACATAAACACACACAGACACGCAAATGCACATGGTGGTGGTGCTGGGCAAGTAGATGAGACAGCTTTATTGATTCAAAGAAATCAACTGCTTTTTTCTGTCATCTCATTTTAGGAGGAAAATGCTATAATATAAGGAAGAGGATCTCATGTGTGATAGTTTGGGGCACAATATTATATTATTATGTTGTGTTGTCTGGTTGTGTTGTATCATCTTGTATGATGGCCACAGAACAGGTATAAAATCTATATGGACATAGTCTAAACTCAGATCATCTTCCTGAACCTTTATACATGTTTCAGTATTTTAAAAATATGGGAAAAACTAATTAGATGAAAGTAAGCTGGATCTTTGCAGATTAGGCAGTGAAAACTCAAGATTTGTTTTTCTTCCTTTTGAAGACATGGAGTTTCTCCCATCCTGCCCATTTCTGCCCCATCAGTATAGTTCATACACTTTTAAATATGATTTACTGTTTGGCTATTTACTTACTGCTGGGGTTTTTTATTAATAATTGTGGTAGCATGCCATTTAGTCTGGCTTTTCAGCTGAATTTATGGTGAGATAAGAAAAATAATTTTGATGTGTATATAACATTAAAACCAGGAATTCCTAAGGTCTCTCTCCTGTCCCAGTAAATCAACAGCAGTTTTATTACTAATTTAATGGCAATAGAACATAGGTCCAGATAATCTGTGCATACCACAGAAGAGTTTCTGTCCCACTCTCTCTCTGCGTGGCATCTCTAAAGGCATTGTGAACAGGTCTGCAGAAGAGCTTGGATCCAGCCTCAGGCGATTTTAATTCATAGCAGCACTGTCAATAATATCTGAAATCACAAGAGGAAGAACATATGCTCCTGCACTGGAGTCTTGCTGGCTGCTATGGTGGTGTAGTTTTACATGTCAAAGTCACCACTAGTCTCAGTGGTAAGTTTGTCATATGGTTTCTTCAAGACTAAGGTTTAAATAAGAGGTATAGATAATAAAAATTAGGTTTGATTTCAGTGATGAAGTCAGTTGTTGGTCTTTTTCAAAGGAATATTTCTTCAATTTTCAAGAACCCTCATGCCAAATTTTGGCTTCTCTTCTGTATTTCACCTATGGCTTTGGGAAAAGATGTGGATGTTGGCTCTGTTGTTCTCTCTGACAACTCTAAAAAGAAACACTTTTCAATGGAAATTACATATTGACAGCAGAAGCCAGGCCAAGGTATGGTAGGTTCAAGGTAGACAGCTCGACAGGTGGAACAAGAAGTTCAGAGCAACCTTTGTCAAAAAATGAGAGATATCTTCATTATGTTATGGAAACAAAAGAGGTTTGCCTCTGTGTGTGTTTGTGCATGTGCACCACACAGGAGGTATGTGCCAATGTTTGATGTCAAAGCTCTTACTGAAGAAAGAATAATCAGTGCAGTCTGGTAGATGATCAATCCCAAAACCTCCACCAGCCATCTTCAGACAACTAAGCTCTAACTGTTACACAGAGACTCAGCTAAATGCTGAATTTCTCCTCCCCAAGCCGATACTTCCTGGGGTTTAATCCTTATTTTCAGATTTAATGCAATTTAATTGCTGATTATATTTTCCAAACTCAGCAGAACACTTAGGAAGCCTCTCCTCTCCAAAGAGCATTCACAGCAACCCCTGGGTCCCAACACCTTCCTGAGCATACACACCCCTGTGGCCAACATTAGCAGTAAATAAACAGCCAAGCTTGCATCACCTGAGACACACTATACGTGTCCTTTTTCTTTTCTGCACCTTTTCTTTTCTTCATCCATTATTAACGAAGACTAAGAATAAACATGGAGTCTTGCAAACATCTGCACTGTTTAGTGCAGAGGTGGAGCTCCAGTTACCTTTGATAGCTCTTTCTCAAGTGCCTTACTGAAAGTCCAGTGCTGGAGCCACTATTATTACAGAAATTGAAGCTAAAGCTTTTGAAGGTGAGCAGCTACATTTTTTGAGTCTGTCTTCTCTTCCTGACTTTCAAACATAGCTCCAGATTAATTATCAACAACACTAGCCCAGTCTTGTGCTGAGCGGGGCGAAGAGCAGAAGTTTATCCATCAGTGCATTTCAGAAACACTTCCAAACTTTTCAGTTTGTTACTGATGCTGTGAGCTGGAAAAAAATCAATCTCAGAGCTAACATACAGATGAGCACAGCAAGCAATTTATTTTTCTGTAGTGCTTTTGCAATGAGGGACAGCAGATTCACAGGAACAAAATAGTTTTTAACTAGAGAAGAGATTAAGCAGATGATAATCATTCACCCGGGGTACCTGGGTGACCGGAATAAGTACCCTACACCTGACCTGGCTGTGGCTTGCAAACCACATTGCCTAAGAAGGGCTTAATATTTGTTAGCTTGCAGCCATTACATTCAAGTGTTTCTGAGTGAATAACAGTATTAAATTGAACATCTCTGGCTTTTGTCTTTCAGATCCTCACTTGCAGAAACTGCTCCTTTTCTTCTTGTAACAGCAGCCTAAGAATCCACAGTCAGAAGCTGAGTTAATCGTGAATGACAGTGCAGAACAGCCCATAAGATCTGCTCGATTTCAGCTGCTGAGCGCATTGATTTGCATTCACTCTTTGAACTGGCTGCAATATGAATGGTAACAGGGAAAGAGAGAGAAACTCTGTCGCATCGCCTTGAACGAGCTCCAGCTCCTCCACTTCTCCGGGCGGGTGGTGTGACTAACCCGGGAAAGGCACGGCAGGAGGTGGGGAAGAAGGCTGTTTAGAGACAACATCAGTCACACAGATGGGACTGTAACTCAGCCTGTGGAGATAAATGAAGAAGCATGAATGATAAATGCTTCTCTTTTAGGATTCTCTTAGAAATTCATTTCTTCTTTGTGAGTGATTCATTGTTTTCCTCCTTGATTCTCAGATTATCTTAATAAGCATTTGAAAAACTTTTATTCAGTAATAAAAGGAAATAAGGCTTGAAGTCTCATTTCATAAATCATATCTGACATCCAAAATATGCTGAAGTATCAGGGCTTGTTTTTGCAGGAGCTTCTGAAAGAAAGGGGGTCCTGTGAATCATGCAAACTCTTTCCATGCTCTTGGAGCTCATCTCAGCAATCTTCTGAGGGTCTGAGGAGGGAGTGTGATGGCTCACACAGACCTTATGGCCACTGTCCACACCTTGTCCCCTTCCTTCTCTTCTGCTGCTTGTGACAGACATCACACCCCTGCCTTGTGACAGGCAGAGAAAGTGGATTCATTCTTCAGCATTACTTATTTGGCCACAAGTCTCAGTATCACAGATCACAGAGGGATTAAACATATTTGATCTATCCTCTTGGCAAATTACATTCTGAAGAATTTACATTTAATTGCAAAAATAATTTAAATTCTGTAGAATTTAAACTCCCTTTTCATTAAACCTAGGTCAGAGCTACAACGTGGCTCCGCACAGGCAGAGAGCGCGTTACTCTGATCTGTATGTGTTCTAGCCCAGACAGGCGTATCCTCTCCTTTTGCAGGGCACACTTACAAAATTATCTACACAATCTGACAAAATAACATAAGTAGGTACAGCTTGCACCAAACTTCACTCTTGTTGCCCAGCTGAGCCCCAGCAGGTCTCAGAGAGTACGTTGGTAGTTGTTGTTTTCCCAGTCCAACCCAGCCACCCCACAACACCAGCAGTAACTTCAGAGATTCCGTTGCTTTGATGAAAGTTCCCAAGGCAGAAAGGAAATTTTAAAGGACTAGATAGTTCTTATCATTCATCTACGTGAATATTACTTGTTTGTTAAGAGTGAAATACCTACATAGAAGCTACTGTTCATGCCAAAGATTATGATAACATTTCCAGCTGTGAAGGAACATTTCCCATGTCCTTCCCTAGCCACTTCAGTACCTTTAAGCATTTCTGCACTAACTTCTCACAGCATCACATAGTCACTGTCACCCAAGATTACGCATATGAACTCAAAAGTGCTCAGTGGCAAGACATGTAAGTGCAGGGATTTGATAAGGGCACATTTTCTGATTAATTCGAATACCCAGATGGAGTTACCAGTGTCATAACCAAGGTCAGGAATTCTTGTAGGTATTTTCTGCCAGTGGCTTTTGGTGGGTTTTTTAAATCTGTTAGCACATGTTTAAAAAGGGAAGAAGTTGTTAATGAAATGACAATTTATAAATGTTGTCTTCCTTGAAATGGAAGCCCAGTTACCTACAGAAGACAAAGTTTTGCTTTTTTTCCCCTCTAGAGCCAGAGTTTTATTTATAATGGGGCAATATTTGTTCTGTCAAGGCCAAAATAAATGATTAGCAATAGTACCTCAGTCATATCTAAAGGTCCAAATTCAGTGCCAAGAAGTTTTAGGGATTACATTTCCACTGTGACAACCCAATAGTGACACTAAGCTCAGGAACCAACAGACAGACCAAGGTCTTGAGGTTGTAAGCACGAAACTGGCACTGCCTGAGGGTGACAGTGACAGCAGGTCCATGATCGGTCCAGTACCCACATCTGGTCCTGTCAGGGACAATGGCAGGGTTAAAAAAATGACAATTCAGCTTCCACACAGCAAAATACTGCTAATTTGTATCATCTCCAGGGAAATATCTCTACAGGGACTGGGGCACACACAGACCTGTGCACCTCCCATTCCCCCATCTCTATGACAGGCCAGTCCAACTGTTTTGCATAGTTTCAAGTCTTATAACTCCAGTTTTGGACCAGTTAAAATTAATCTGAACTGGAACTTGTTGTCTACCTTCTTTCAAAGTGGAGCAATAAAATCGTCTTTTAGATCCATTTCCTTGAAAGTACAGCCATACCAAGCCTATAAAAATATATAGCAATCATAGTGCTAATTCAACAATGTCATCATGTTCCGTCATTCCACAGATGCTTCTGCAACAATGGGTAAAATTCAGGAGATGTTTCCATGTTGGTAATCAGAGGTGCAAAAATAACCCACAGAAAATATAATGATTCAGATCTCTTAAACTATCCAGAATATACAACTGTACATATTTCTTCTGAGATTCCAACTGGATGTGGTTTTCTTAGGTAAACATCTGGATGCCCCCATCATTTTTTAAAAACTCCCAGAAAAATATCCAAACCCAGAAAAACCTTTGTAAATTTATGTTTTCAGATTAAGTTCCAGCTAAACACCGAGGTGGAACAAACTCCACAAACTCTGTGGGAACTGCCCTATTACTACAAAAAGCTCTCAAAACCAAACTGATTTATCACTTCAAAAACCTGAGCAGCCTTAAAAATATGCATTGGTGCTTGGTTGTGCAGTGATATTTTTTTTAAATGTTAGCTGATTTCAGAGTACTATGAACACAGAATATTAAGCACCAAAATTCCGTGTGATACTGCTTACTTTTTAAGAAGTAGAGGGTTGAAATTTATTTATTTTAGAAGAAGAAGAATCGCATGGGTTTTTTTTGTTTTTTAATAAATGTCTGAAATTACTACCTACCACAGGCGCTATAAATATTTTTCTTTATGGACTTGTGGTAGAAATTTAAAATGCTTCCTGTACTGCAGGAGCCAGAAAAAAATGACTATGAAGCCACAGATAGGAGTAACGCTTCACCAGCAAAGCCAGTATCCACAACGACTTTGAGAATCCACAGGGTTTGATCTTCTGTCCATTAGGTCATACTTGTTTCACATTAGTGCTACGGGTGAAAGTCAAGGAAAATACAGTCTTTAATAGCTTGTTAATACAGTGAGGTGGTGAGCTGTATTTTCTTTCTCCTGTCCTTAATAGATATGCTCTCAGACATCTGAGATGCAGACCACATCCTGAGAGCAATGCCAGGCTCCTCTCACCACAGACTCAGGAAGAACAGGACTGAGCATTAATGTTGAGGTATTTTTATTTAAAATCAAAAAACATTACAAGGAATATAGATGGATGATCTTGTTATTTCTCAAAGCTGGCCCATGGCTTCTCAGAAGAAAATTGATTGAGACAGAACAACAGAGTGGAAGAACAGGACCAGTTTGGAGGAGGGGGCTCAGTGTATTTTGGCGATAAGGCAGGTAGAGGGAAGGGATCTCTCTCCTCTCACCAGCTGAAATTCTCATCTAGGGTACAGACTCCTTTTTCCTAGCTGGATTCTTTGCCTCTTTAGTCTTCCTGTCTCCTTCAAGAGCAAGCCTCATTCTCTAAAGCTTCTGTCAGCAGCAGGATGCTGGCTTTCCTTTCCCATCGCCATTTTACCACTACTTACAGCTTGTTACCACAGATGGCTGCCTCTCTTTCTATGCTTAAATTGGTCCCACTGTTTTTATTTACTGTGTATATTGGGACTGTCAAACAACAGAGCAGTAATGGATGAACAGGGAATAAAAGAGAAAATAACAATACCATATTGTTAGCATGAATAAGAGGGAAAAAATAGTTCAGAGTGTTTTTATCTGTGTTTATAAAAAGAAAATCCATCCCCAAAGATATGCACCTGTGTATGAGCATAAGCCAAGTTTGGCAACTAGTCGGTTTTCTAATTAGGAATTAATTTCTCTGAAGCAATCACAGTGAACTTCCACACTGCTCCACAGTGAAGGAGCACTTCTATGCAGGTTGCCAGGTACTACAGAGACTACAGAGAGAGCCTCAGACCTGAACCAGCCTGGTTACAGCAACATAGAGCTCTGCTGGAGTCAGTTCACCCTCCCAAGAAGGTGACCACAGCGACATATGTCCTGCCACCATCTACCTGCTTCAAGTATTTGGGTCTCTCAGGGCAAGCTGTGCAGGCTAACCCCACGCCAGGCTGCAGACGGCTGCAGCAGCATATGTGGGACATATTTACCTCCCTGTCAAGATCAGTAGCCAGATAACAAGAGTACTCAAGTTGTGGGAAATTTAGCTTCCACCTTCTGCTCCGCTGAGTTCATAGCATGTATCGGGGTACAGCTCTGCCACTTCCCAATTTAAGCAGGCATGGGGATCCCTGTGCAGTCTTAGCCCAGACCTGACAATCAGGTTACAAGTTCTGGCCTGACCTCTGCCTGGCCATAATAAAATTGGCATTATGTTTCTCTATCCTAGCAGTGAGTAACAGGAAGGAAACTTGCACTGGACCAGAGCAGAAGGTCAGTAATGACACAAGCTGTTCCTCATTGTGATATGTGTTTTTACCGACCCCTTTTTTTCCTTATTCCACCCAAGCAGAAAGGAGAACAAGTGGGGGTTCAATTTTTCTTTCTGCTTTCCATCAGGCTTCTGTATTTACCCCTCAGCAGGGGTGAACACACATCTTTCATCACATCTCAAGTCAGCCGAACAAAACCAGCCAGGCCACATCCACCAGAGTGATGTTGCCTGAACCAGTCTCTGTGCTGCTGCTGGTACTAAAGTAACAGCTGGCAGATCTTACTCCTGTTTTGGTGAGAAAAGAGTCACAAACATGAAATAGCTGTTGCTTGAAAAGTTGCAGAAAACACTAAATTCAGCTGTGGGCCAGGATCCAAAATCCCAGGACACAAAATGGCAATGTTAGTACATAAAATCTGCAGCGTAAAACCACAAGCTCTGTCCATCTCTAGCTGAAACAAGCTCTGTGTGAAGCCAGCCAAGCCCAAGTACTTGCTAGGGCTTTCAGATAGGTCAGATCTCTTGGCTGCTGCTTCTGGATCAGTCTTAGGGGCGTTTGAGCTCCAAACACCAGCTGGGCTGTCACTGCTACCCTGGCCATTTTCTGTGGAGACAGTAGTGCCAAGTAAGTTGGTTGTATGATTTGGAGGTGAGTGAGTTCTCCATCACACAAATACTCTCTGTGGTGGTGGTGGTATTGTTTATCCCAGTTTTCAGGCCAGAAACTGGTCATATTCAGCCTCCTCCCATTCTATTATGCCACAAGGCTTTCCAGTAAGCTCTGTTTGTTAAACAAAGCTGACTGACATTTCTGAAAACCTTTCTTAATAGACCAGCCTCATCATCTTAACCTCAGCAGCTACACAGCTGCACACATAACCCCCTCAGATGCACAACGCTCGGAGGGATTTGGGATCAGCCACTTATTCTTTTCTGCAAAAATCCTTGCAGCTTTCCCTTTCCCAGAATGTCAGCATCCCTTCTGCTATTGCATTAAGCAACACACTGGTTGGTATTTGTTCACCCTCATTCTGGGCAGAAGGAAAACCTGTGTGCCTAATACAATAATGAACTGTGCATGTAGGGCACAAAATGGACCTTATATGAGGACATGGAAAAAGCTAGCAAAGGAGTTGTCCCTCCACAGACATTAATGTGCTAAAGGAACTGAGTTCCCAACTACATTTCATATGTTCACACAATCTTCCAGATCAGCTCAAGCCCAAACTGCTGAGGAGCATTACAAAGGAAAGGGCCAAGATTTTGACCAAGATTCAGTGAGTGGAAGAAGTCGCGGTGAAGATATTGGACCTCCCCACAATGCTCGTGCTAAGCCAGTATTTTTGTTAGATCGCGACAGAAAGAGACATTGAGTCTGCAGTCTGAAGGAAAGAAAAAAAGGTTTATTTAAGTCAATGGGAACATTTTTCTGCTGTCAAGTTGTGGTTCAAATTTTACGCCTCAAATGGGTCAAATGCAAGTACAATTTAGAATCATAGAATGGTTTGAGTTGGAAGGGACCTCAAAGGCCATCTAGTTCCAACCCCCCTGTCATGGGCAGGGACACCCTCCACTAGACCAGGTTGCCCAAAGCACCATCCAACCTGGCCTTGAACACTTCCAGGGATGGGACCTCCACAGCTTCTCTCGGCAACCTGTTCCAGTACTTCACCACTCTCACCTTAATTTTTAGATTACAATTAGGCACTAAGGATATATTTCAGGCACTATCCAGCCTTACTGTAAATCCTTTCAGTTTCACTCTAGCAGATAAACAGTGCATGCTTTTCTTGTTTTGATAACTCTGTGGTATAGCTATTTATGTTTCTCCAGGGCCTGAATCTACAGATATGGATGCACACTAGCACCAGGCACTTGAGACTATTGTCACCACATTGACGGTTACCCCAAAGCCCTGACTACTGAAATAGCAAGGATTGTATTTAATGGGCGAAGTTTTATGTCTCATCACACAGAAAAATCTTACCAGAACCAATATGAAGAGGTCATTTTTAAACCTCAGCAAACAAAAATCAAGTGAGGCTGATAAACGATCCTTAGGAGAAAAAAAAAAAAAAACAAACAAAAAAACCCCAAACCAACAGATCATTAAAAGAAAATAGTTGAAAATTGTTAAATTTTTACTACATATATATTTTAAATTAATCATCCATTATATGAAAGCCCAATAAATAGCATGGTTCACCATCGATTTTTAAACAGCCTCAGGTCATGGCCTTCATCTTTGAATCACCTATTGAAATGACTGATGTGCCAAGTATGGGGATTTATCAGTCCAAACTCAGAATTATGCCTCACTTAGCATTTAAATTATTTATTTTTCTGGTTTTGAGGTGCTTGATTTTACTTTATGTTTTACTTTGGACATATACTACTGAATTTGCAGAGGTGGGGGCTGTATTCAAAGAAGTGAAAGATGACATTGCACAGATACATTTCTTTATTACCATTCATATTCAGAAATATATAAAATATTAAGCACATGATTGAGTAGAATACCACTGGGAAATGAACTATAGAGCCCTGCTGACTTATTTTTGATTGCACTTAATATTTCAGGGGCAACTCTGCCAGAGACATCAGTCTGCACGTTGCTGTATCAGCTTCTGTCTCTACAGGACTGAGCCAGCCTTAGATCAGGGCTGCAGAGAAGAAAGATATCTTTCCCCAAAGTCTACCCCCAAGGCCTTCAGTCTTCCATTGTCCATCAGACTCAGAGCCCACTGATGACACTTTGGAAGCACTTAGCCATTCTGGTGCCAAATGCTCACTTCTTCCTAGTTGAGAAGCAAAATAATTAAATGAACAGAGGGCCAGGGGTGGAGAGAGGAATCATAGAAGTATAGAATGTTTGGAAGGGATCTCAAAGATCATCTAGTTCCAACTCCCCTGTCATGGGCAGGGAGACCCTCCACTAGACCAGATTGCTTAAAGCCCCATCCAACCTGGCCTTGAACACTTCTAACTGAGAGGGCTGCCCACTTCTCAGGGAAACCTGTTCCCGTGCCTCACCACTCTCACAGGAAAGAATTTCTTCCTAATATCTAATCTAAATCTACCCTCCTTTGGCTTAAGGCCTATACCCTTTGTCCTGTCACTACACTCCCTTGTAACCAGTCCCTCTCCAGATTTCCTGTAGGCCTCTTTCAGGTACTGGAAGGCTACTGTAAGGTAGAACCTTCTCTTCTTCANCTCCAGATTTCCTGTAGGCCTCTTTCAGGTACTGGAAGGCTACTGTAAGGTAGAACCTTCTCTTCTTCAGGCTGAACAACCCCAATTTTCTTGGCCTGTCTTCACAGGAGATGTGCTCCAGTCTTCTGATTATCTTTCTGGCCCTTCTCTGGACTCAATGCAACAGGTCCATGTCCTTCTTATGTAGGGGTCCCTGGAGCTGGATGCAGTACTCCAGGTGGGGTCTCATAAGAGCAGAGTAGAGGGGGAGAATCACTTCCTTCAACCTGCTGGTCACTCTTCTTTTGACACAGCCCAGGATATCATTGGCTTTCTGGGCTGCACACACACATTGCCGGCTCATGTGGAGCTTCTTGTCCATTAACACCCCCAAGTCCTTCTCCTCAGAGCTGCTCTTGATCCATTCTCCACCCAGCTTGTAGTTGTGCTTGGGATTGCCCTGACCCATCTGCAGGACCTTGCACTTGGCCTTGTTGAACTTCATAAGACTCATATAGGCCCACCTTTCAAACCTGTTAAGGTCCCTCTGGATGGCACCCCTTTCCTCGAGTATGTTGACCGCACCACACAGATTGGTGGTGTTGGTAAACTTGCTGAGGGTGTACTCGATCCCACTGTCCATGTTGCTGACAAAGATGCTAAACAGACCCAGTCCCAATACCAGCCCCTGAGGAACGCCACTCATCACTGATCTTGACTTAGACATCAATCCGTTGACCACAACTCTTTCAGTGTGACCATACAGCCAATTTCTTAACCACCAACTGGTCCATCCATCGAATCCATGTCTCACCAATTTAGAGACAAGGATGTCATGTGGCACACTGTCAAATGCTTTGCATGTGTCCAGGTAGATGACGTCTGTCAGACTTCCCTTATCCACCAATTCTGTAATCCTATCATAGAAGGCCACCAAATTTGTTCAGGCATGATTTTCCCTTAGTGAAGCCATGTTGACTGTCACCAGTTCTCTCAAGGAAGAAAGAACTTAGGTCAGAGAGTTAAGAGTGACTCTGCTGTCCTTCTCAAATATGCTCCCAGAAAGCCCCAGGCAATCTGGAAGCTTTAAACACTCCTCAGGGGAAAAGGGAAGCTGAGCTGAACTTTACGGGTGATTCTTACAAAGGAGTGACCTCGAATAGGTCACAGGTGTGGAAAAACTGGTGGAATGTTTACACTTACTTAACGTTGAGTGCAAAGCTGCAGGAGTCCATTCAGCAACTACCTTCTAAGGTTCAAGGGAAGGAAGAATCAGCCAGAAAATTTTCTGTTAATTCTCTTCTGATTCTCAAATTTCTTATTCTTCCGTCTTTCACAGGAGGTTGTAGATGCTATGAGGTTTCGGATATGCAGCCTAATGATTCAAACTGAAGTCTAGGAGAAAGAGTTCACTCATGTTATATAGAAATAGTCCTGTCATCGTCTACCAGCTGACTCAGTAAGTGACAGCACTTTGTTTCTAGCTTAGTCAGCTTCCGATTCTACCTGATGTTTGGAGTTAGAAGAATTAACACCAAAGAAGGTTTGCTTTCCACTATCTAGTAAGTCAGCAACTCACTTTCTGGCCTGGAATACTCACCACATTTTACTAAAGCTATGAAAAAGTACTTATCATGTTAGGAATACATAGGCCACAATTGAGGTTCACAGATAATATTATCCATTTCAGGACCAGGATAGCAAAGCAGACAGCTGACGTGATGCTGTACCTTTGAAAGATTTATGTACCAAATAAAACATCTGCACATTTGCTGTAGCTGTGTACATAAGAAATAATTTAGCTGTCTTTCCAATCAGTATCTTGTGATCATTTTGGACAATAAACCTTGATTTTCATTTATTACCAGCTCTTTATTCCAAGAAAAAAATAAATCTGAGCAAGGTTGCTTTGAATGATTTACCGTGAATAAATCTGACACATTTAGCCATTATCCTCCTTGCAAACAATCCTGTCTTGTATGAAAGTGTTCGTTTGTCTTGAGAATAATTGAAGAATGCATAAAGAGATGTCCGTTTCAGGTAATCCATAAATAAGTAGCTAATCTCTGTTGGGCTTGCGACTGGCTAAGTTTCACATGGTACTGGTTCTTCTCCCCAGATGGATGCTTTTAGAGATTCAAGCATAACAACAGTAAACAAATAGCAAGCATCTAAAACCAGCCAGCATTCTTGTGCCTCTGCAGCTACCATGTTTTTGACATGAATACAAGTATTCAGACATGGAAAAGACACTGTTTTGCAAACACGCTTTCACTGAAATTCTTAGTAATGAAAGACTTTGTATGAGCAACCACTCAAAATTCTGATAAATGTCCACAATATTTTCCCTATACTTCTAGTAATGAGCATTTTAAATGGCTCTCATATTGGCCTGTGTGCTTGCATCTCTGCTCCTGTGTAAAAAGGTAGGACAGCATGTCAGATATCTTTTCAGGCCTATGACAGTAAGAAGTGACACGGGTGCAAGTACGCACAGTGTCTGAGGAGAGTGCTACACTCCCCAAATTCCCACACTCTTATCCTGATAAACCTTGAAGGAAGTTAATACCTATAGAAACACATACTTAAGGTGCACAAAACACTTACATGTGGGGCTTTCCTTGCTACCAGGTTTCAAAACATGACAGGAAACACACCTTGACCTCAAGGATTTAAGAGATGATTTAGCTCTTCCACTGCATTTTTTTCAAGACTCAAACACAGTCCTCTAAAAATTTTGGATGTTTAATTTAGGGTGCTATGAAAAAATGTGCTGAATACTGTCAGCCACTTACCAGTTTGAGTAATGTTGAATGGCCTTTATGTTCTGCTGCCCTCTACGTTCAAGCATCATCTTCTTTTATAGCCCTCCTATTACTCTATAAAGTGGGGGAAGACAATATGTTTTCAGAACTTTTTCAGAACACACAAGAGTCAGGTGTCTCAAACACACTTGTACTTTTTTAAAAACTACTAATTTTAGAAAGGATGAGCAATTCTCCATTTTCTTTCTAGGGTGATTGACATGTTCATTTTTCACTCACATGCGTATGAACTTTGATAAGCATTATGATACAAGAATACTTTCCCACATTACAGCAGCACTTTCACGTGGGAATAAATGCAGTACTTTGCCTAAAATACCAATAATTACACTGTAGCTAAAAGGTAAGCAGCATTACTAGCTGATATAGCATTGCTGCTGCATGTTATTGAACAGCCACTTAACTACTGTTCTGTTTGACAACTGTAGAGTATAATTATATATTACTTGAAAATGTTTCTTTTGAAAAGTGCCACTACAAAAAGATCTTTTTTTTTTATTTTAAAAAGACTAAAACATATTAAAAAATGCCCTGCTGAGCTGAATGCTGCGTTACAATCAAGAGTGAATCTGTCACTAATAGAATGAATATAGAGGATGATATATGTGGCTAATATAAAAGATCTATGGGACTGAACTTGGAGAGGGAACCCCATGACCAGTTTTGACCATTCTCCAAGTGGATGTGGCGGGACAAAGAAAACAGGAACAAAGAGGGAGGCAACACATGCTGCAGGACTAAGCTCAGGACTGGAGGCAGAAGAGAGGCTGTAATTCAAACCCTCCCACTAACTCCCCATGCGCCTTTGGAGAAAGCGTAACCTCACTGCTGCAACTTCACCAATTATGGAATGGAAATAAAAGTTTCTTCTTCAGAAGGATATCAGGAGGAAGAGCTGGCTAATCCTGTATTTGCACAAACACCTACTTTTCCCAGCTAGCCCCAAATGCTAATTTGTGAATCATTTGAGGTAGGACTGCTTGCAGACTTTACCCATAGTTTCAAGCACCAGTGTCCTGGTTTCAGATGAGATAGAGTTAATTTTCTTTCTAGTAGCCAGTGGAGTGCTGTGGTTTGGATTTAGGATGAGAATAATGTTGATAACACACTGATGTTTTCAGTTGTTACTAGGTAGTTGTAGTGTCTACACTAAGTGAACGACTTTTCAGCTTCTGACATCCTTCCAGATGCACAAGAAGCTGGAGAGCACAGCCAGGACAGCTGGCCCAGGCTGGCCAAAGGGATAACCCCTGCCATAGAACATCACGTTCCAGATATAACTGGGAAAGCTAGCTGCTCGGAACAAGACTGAGCATTGGATTTTTTATTTTCCTTTTGCATGTGGAAGGCTGTGCATTACTTGCATTTGTGCATTACTATATAATTATTATTGCTTTTATTATTGGTTGTGTTATTATTATTATCAATATTGTCGTCTTCTTCTTCTTCTTCTTTTTCTTCAGTTATCCTATTAAACTGTCTTTATCTTAACCCATGAGGGTTTTTTGTCTGTTCTTCTCCCCACTTCCTTGGGGTGGGAGCAGTGAGCAGATGCCTGCATGGTGCTTTGTTACCAGCTGGGGTTAAACCACCATAACCAGCCTGTTTGCATGATCTTTTGCCCAGAGCCAAGCTTGCTCTGCCTTCTTTCCCCATGACAGCCATGCAGGACAGCTGTGCCCAAAGGCAGTGTGCCCTCCTTCCTCTTAGCCTGAGCACAGCACTCTAGAGACAGACATCATCTGCATTCAGCATTTGCTAGCAGTGAACATCAACAAAAATAGAGGAATCTTGTTGGACGCAATGAAAAAACACTGGTAAAGGTTAGAAAAACAAGGTCTAAATATGGCTATTGTGAATTTCCCTGATCTCTCACTCAAGATGACTTGCTGCAAGGCTATTTGCAGGTTTATTCTTCACTGTCTGGTACCAAACATCATGTCCACTGGTTTCCAGAATCTCAGGCTCCCCTCATGCTGAGCCCAGCCAGTGCCTTTGACAAAATGGATGACTTTCCTCCTGGTCTGATCCAGAAAGAGAATTCTTGTGACCTCACCTGGAAGTATAATGATAACAATATCTAAATTCCTAAGTGTAAAGCACTGAATTACACCTTGCTTACAGACACTTGTAGCCTGGAGCTCATGAACTAGACTACCAGAGTCTTATGTTTATTTGACTGGAAAGCACTCACCAAGAATTCCAGACAATAAATTTCAGGTCTTAGAAATCAAGTTATTATGTGACAGTACCCTTTTTTATTGTATATCCTAATTGAATTTAACATCACACTACATCTCTACAAAGACAATGACGAATTTTATTTTGCTACGGAATACTCAAAACATATCTGCAAGATCACGACTAGAATACCCTTTTGACAGCAGTGATAAATGTTTGTCATTTTCATCCTTTAAAGAACTTTTAAAGTAATAAACTAGTGACCCAAGTGCTCCAGTAAATCAGGGCACATTTTGATAGCCCGCTGTCAAAGCTTAACAAAATGGCCGCCCTGTGATTTCCTTTACTCAAGACATGGCGAGGAAGAAATATATCTGTGCTGGTTGCCACTTTATATTCCTTGATGGGACACATCCATCCTAGAAAACTTAATTAGTTATATGTTTTCTGGGCACTCTGGCACTGAAGCCTACTTGTAAAGAATACCTCATTACCATGCCACAAAATTCTCATTCCGTTATAAACAAGTTGGCACCATCCAAACTGCTTATTGGGAATGGCTCAGGCTAATTTTCAAGCAATGCCTGGGGATGGTTCAGGAGACTGATATTTGCCTCACACCAAATGCATTCATAGGACCATTCTGACAATTTAAGAACACAGACCATCATGAAACCGTAGAAATATTGTTTGAAGATGACTTCCTGCTTGAAACTGGACTACTGTCATCACTAGTTCAGGTCTGCCGTGTTTTTGTCCAGCCATGTCTTGAAACGATCCAAAGCTGGAGATCTGACAGCCCCTGTGAGCCACTTCACTATGTTTCTGGTGTAGTAATTTTTATGTCAGTCCAACCTGAACCTCTAGAGTATAATCAATGGCTATTACCCCTCGCTGCACTGTTTGGAACTACTGAGAAGAGTTTATTGGCAACTGAAAATGATTTGACTTAACAATCTATTTATTGTAAGAACTGAGCACAAGCTCTGGTCCTGGGCTGAAGAAGATGGATGGGGAGGAGACGGAGCCATGGCAGAAATAAACGGCACAAATTGGAGAAGCAGATGTCTTGAAAAAGAGCCCAAAACACCTCATCTTTGAAATTCTTCCTCTGAAAACACCATCTAGAACGGTTGCAGCCATTAGAGATTAGAAGAGAGCTGCCTCTCAGCCTATGCTATCGTCTTCTCATAGCACACTTCCCAGCTTGTCAACATATTCCTTGTCCTTCTCCCATCTTTGATGCATCAAGAGAGAAAAGTTTGAGAAAAGGTTTGTCAGCATCAGAGCCAGAAACTACAACTCCAGACCAAATTAGAAGCCACTGCTTAGGAAAAGATACCTCTGCGTATTTTCAGGAACAGAAAAGACGTTCAGATTTCAGAGTTTAGGCAAGGCGTCTTCTCTAATCTCAGCAGAGAGTAAAGGTAAGCGTGATTTTGCATTCAGAACTGCAGGCCTCAATACCTGTTGGTGAGTTTGCACTAAAAGCAAGCTGAGAGAGTCAGCTGTCCCCTTTTCCACCTGGAAGCAATGGCTCTGACAGTTATGACTATATTGTCGGTGACTGTCTCACCAGACTGGCAAAGCTGTGGATTTGATGTTGTCCAGTGAGTTTGATTGGTAGATTATGGAATATGATTGAGACTGCCATGCAAGCCACTGGTGGCAAAACTACTGCAATACAGTGGGCAGTTTGGTGACAGGCATGATCTCAGTAGGACACTGACAACATCAGTGTCCACAGAGAAATACAAGTCAGAATGTGCAGATTTGCCAGGTTCAGGGCATAGATGGTGTTCACAGTTCCTCCATCAATCACAGGCTTTGGCATTAACCCTCTTAGCTCAGGGCTTCTTTCATGCATATGAACTATTGTGTCAGATTGACGGGATGAAGAGAAGAGAGGTAGGACAGAGAATGCACAGTGTTCCAGCATAGCTAGCAGGAAGGAATAAATCACTGTGCTGTCTGGCATGGAGCCTGCTTTGGTAGAAATGCTCCTTCCCCATTGTGCCAAGAGGTGAGTACCAAGAGCTATGAGATACGTGGTCAGTTCCTGGTCTTCACATTCAGGGTTTTGGCTTGAAGCCGTTGCAGACTCTGAGTCTTCAGGCTCAGGAGTCTCACATGCACCTACATCCCTCCTCCCCATGCTGGACGAGGAGTCCTCAGAGCCTGCTAGCACTGGGTGTTCCACCACCTCCTCTCTGCAGCTGCACCAAGCAAACCCAATACACCTCAATCTGCAGCAGTCCCGTCTGTGCCTATCCACCCAGGCATTATCTCAAAGAAGATTTTGACACCTTAGAGCAGAGGAGGGAGAGAAAGCTGGGGGGAAAAAACTTGTAGAAAATACTGGGTCAGCACATCAATGCTTTTAAGAGCACTGGTGAAACGCACTGTTGCTGGTCTTCTCTGTGGGATGTTTACAAAGTGTCAGTCACTACTGTTGGGCCTTAGGTAAATATATCAAATTTTCCCATATGTATACACTCACTATATGAATGCACTTTAATTTTGTGCAAGTCCCTCTAAATTTAGCTCAACCTGGATATTTCAAAAAATACGTACAAGAAAAAGTAACATCTAAGGTTATATCAGCCTAAATTCCTAAAAAAAACCCCTTATATCTGCAGTTTGACATCAGTGCTCTTGTTGCAAGTTAATTCTACACATCAGTCAGTTGGGCAGCAGAAGTAATGCCATGTGATTTTCAGAATTAAACACAATAGCACATTTCATTTTGACAATACCTTATAGGCACTTTTCAAATATTTCAGGCCCAGTGGAGACTCACAAATAATCCTTGACAAATACAGTGGAAAAGTTCATAGGATTTTTTTCCCAGTCCTGCGTGAATATGAGGAAGAGACAGCCATCAGCTGTTAACC
Organism: Psophia crepitans; assembly: GCA_013399095.1. NCBI lineage: Eukaryota > Metazoa > Chordata > Aves > Gruiformes > Psophiidae > Psophia > Psophia crepitans. Next base: position 63,377 of record VWZZ01007391.1, on the reverse strand, counting down.
TGAAATCATTTACCCCGCTCTGCCTGGCAACATCAATGAGCTGCTTGATTTCAACCTGCTGTTAGTATGAATGATACAAGCCTCAAATCTTGGAATAATCATATTCACCCACAGAAAGCTGAGCTCAGATGACAAAATACTGACAGCCATGCCTTAACCCAATATAACAAAAAAAAAAAAAATCAAAACTCTATTAATTTGGTTACCTATTTCTGGGAAATCTGTCCATCAAATTTCAGCTGCTGCTCAATGTTGTCTTCGCCATGCAATGAGCAGCATGACATGGGAGCTGTCATTTGTCTTTCATTTCTAGACCACATTACAAATGTTATGTGATTATAGGAGATCAAGTGGGTGAAATCCTGTTTCATTTCCCTGGAGGCTGAGATCATTCTTACATAAGTCATCACGGCTCCTAAGTGCTGCTCCAGCTTTCATCCTGTGCTTGTCCCCAGAATAAGGCTGCCCAGGGGTACTTGGTGCAAGGACGCCGTGCTGGCATGTGTCCCCCACATCCAGAAGGCAGCAGAGAGAAGAATTTGTGTTTTGTTCTCTGAATTCAGACTTTAAACATCTTACATAGTGCTTCCAACATCACAAAAACTTGGTGAGATTCTGGTGCTCTGCAGGTTGTCAGCAAGCCTTTATTAAGCCTATTCAAAAACCACCTGTGAGTGTTAACAATTCTGAGCCAAGGGAGAACAAAAGCCAAACAGAAAAACTTTCTCCCTTCATAAACTCTTGTTTGGAAGTGCAGTTTCATAAAGTCATTCATAAAGTCGTTCTACCAGGAAGTCAGTGAAAACTGAGCTTTGGAAACTGGTCTGGCTCATCACCTGGAATCCAGATATGTGCAGTGCCAGTGGCCACCTGCCCGGCTCCTGGCCCTGCTTCCCAGCTCACTTTCTTCTTTCAGTTGCGTGGTGTAACCCAGTGAGCAACTTAAATCGGAGTAGATGCAGATAACAGATTGTGTCTCCCCACAACACACTTGCGCATGAGTGCCACCTGGTAAAACTAACCTGTCCCACAGCAAGCAGGAGGGATGTGGCCCTACTTTTGGGACAGTTCTCACGGCCCTGAGCCTCCATGATTTTGTAAACCTCAGCCATATACCCCAAAGGCTTCCCAAACTGAAGTCCCAAGCTAGTCTGCAGCTCCTTCATCTCCTTACTCATTTTAGTGACCTTTCCTGTATATTTTTTAAAGTCCACTCTGTCCCTTTTGAGATGCAAACATGAAAACTGCTCATAGTACTCAAGTTATGGGTGCTCTAAGGTTCTGTACAGATGCAAAATTACGTTTTTATTTATGTAGTCAATACCTGATGATATCCAGTGCTTCAAGATAAGATGGGAAGGATCCTTATCCTGTCTTCAGACCTACAACAGCAAGCTTGAATACAGCACTGTAAGTCTTAGTTACTCATTCTACAATATTTTTTTGTGTGTTTCATGATCTGGAAACACATAGGATGCAGTGTCTTTAAGCAATGTCTGTGTGTTGCCACTTTACAGGAATCTATCCTGCTTACGAGTTTTTGAGGAGTTTCTGAGCCCTCATGATCCTGAATCAAACAGCAAGCTGAAGTATGGAAATGAAATCTGTCTTCTTGTCCTGTGTTTTCACCATGTTTGTGGTCATTTAGGCTCATATGCTTGACTTTGTAAATTAAGTGAGCTGAGATGTGGCTCAGCAGACAGGTGGTAGCTCAGCATGCCTCAATAACCCAGTCCCACTGGCTCCAAACCTCTCCAAGTATGGCGAGCTTCTCAGTGACAGAGAAAAGAATTAGCCTCTTGCTACGCTTTACGCACAGCCCATTGCTCACAGAGGCAATCACCTTTTGCATTTGTGGCTCCAAAATGTTCAGATTCCTTTGGGCTAAGCCTCCTGAATAAGTATTTCTAGCCAATGGCTTTATGATTTTTGTTGCACAGGAAGAAAAAAATCAAAAAAGCTAAAAGCATGCCAAAAAAGGATTTAGTGGTTTGTGTATATATATATATGTATTCATATATGCAAATTCAAATATACCTATATGCATATCCAAGTGGGTGCAAAACTTTGCAAACGTGGATTTTAAGAACATGTTTTACTTAGCAGCAGAAATATTTGTGTTTACAGGTCTTAAAGGACACACATCACTGAAAGCCACAGCGGTAATAAGAAGCCTAGGACCAACAAAGGATCAGCCTTGACAGAAAATAAAATTATCCTCAAGCGAAGGAAACAGTTAAGCTACCATTTGATGTAAAAAATCTTTGAAGGTGGGGGTTTTTCCTTCAGATTTCACCATAATTGGAGAACTAGTCATTAAAACCCACAATACACATTTCTATTCCTATCTAATTTTTCGAGAAATTAGTTAAGCAATGATGGCTTTTCACTTGAGATTGCTTCTGTAGTGCTACACTGATTATTGAATATACGTAGGCATTGAGCATTCTCCCCCATCAATATTGATGTTGAATTTAGATTTTTAAAAAATTGCCAGTTTGTGTCTTGTGTTTCCTAAGCAAATGCATTGACACTTGCTTCAGGATTCTTGTTTTGCACTCTGTGGCTGAAGGCCAGGTGTAAATAAATTAATCAGGTTATTAACTCGGCCGGCACTGTGAATTACAACTCTGCACACGGCGAGCAGAACATCTGAAACTTGCCCTCCTGACCTGCAGAACGGCTGGAGAATTGGCAGAGAAACTCAGAGGCACGGGTACGCTTCCCCAGAGCTTTGAAAGTCAGCCAGCGCAGCACCGCAGAGCAGATGCCTGAATCCAGTCAAGTAAAAATATTTCAGCAGAAGCCCACCAGCAAAGGCCTTCACTCCCTCCCCTGACCTTTATGCTAGAGCCAATATAACCCTCCAGTCACTGATCCCTCCAGTCCCGAAGAAGCAGCATAACTGAGCGTAACTACTGTCATGTAAACGATGTTAGTATCGCCTGGTGCGTCAGATGCTTTTGATGAATCTAAAGTTAAGGGGGGGTATTTGGGACAATTACACATTGTCAAAACATAATGAATATGTTTGAAAAGCAGAGCTGAAAATAAGCCACTCGAAACAAGCCTGCCAAAAGAGTCAAAGGCTTCGTATGAATTAATCACGTTTGGCATTCCAGCAGGAAGACCAGTACATGGGCTCAACCTTTTGCTGTGGGCTTCGTATTAGCACCCAGCTAACAGCTGGAAGAGGATGGAGCTTGGTGTTGGGAGTGACCCCTCTGTCATCAGCAGAGAAAATGCAACAAGTGGGATGAATCATACACCAAAATGGCCGTGATAAAACAGCACCCATTCATCGGGTGGGGAAGATATAATACAGAGAAGACCTGGGAAGTGCAGAGCATTTCTTCTCGGTGCTTGGTCACTGGCCAACACACAAGGGGGCTTAGCCATAGGGTCTTCTGGATCCCCTCATCTCCTTCCTTGCTGCAGGGTGAGTGCTGGAAAGCAGTCACGGCACAGCAGGGGCTCGGAGTACAGCTCACCCCTTCCTTTGCTGGTGGAAAGGGAAGTTACAGTTCGGTCCACACTATGGAAGTATTTATTTACAAAGAGGGGCAGGAGCTAAAACTGGCATCTAGAATCATCTCTTGGCATCCAGAGAGAATTAAAGTGTGAGCGAAGACAAAAAGGCTGTGAAGGATAATGGAACATTACAGAACATTTCTGCTTATTTTTCTTGTCTTTCTGTGCGTAAGTTCTGAAAGACTTCACACGCTGTGCTAGTCAAAATCACAGGACCTTGAAAGTCTGATCTACTATGGAGCCAAAACACAAGTTCAGTAGTTTTCAATGATAACTTTCAATTAGTTGGAAACTGAAGTAGCTTAGACTCCAGCTTTAAATGGTTCATGATATACAAGCAAGTGATTTACTGTGTATTGCTTTTATGATATAGCGCAATACTTGTGCATAGCACTTTGATATATTAAGGGAACAGTTCCTGCCTTATAATTTCATGCCGTCAAATGAAATATGTGCGTATATAAATAAATATATGTATGCATATACATTTAAACACAGATTCCAGTGCTGACAGCCCAGAAGTAATGAAGTTGGTTTCCCACCTGCTTAAAACAGCTGTCAGCTTTGGTTCGTCTGAAAAAATCAAAAAGAATGCTGAAATAAATCGGAGGCAAATTGATGACAAACTGAAATTTACACTGGGGGAAGCAAACATGTCAGCTGAAATAAATAGTTTCTGAATTCTTGTGAATGAGTTGCTGCATAAAACCTTAGTCAATTAACAAGCCATTCTTCATTCTTGCACAACTGACAGCTCGGCATGGCCAGAGCTTGCCTTGGCCCTCACATTGCAGTGCAGTCTGTTTCCCAAGACAGTGCACGTGCAAACACATGCACGTTCTACCAGCTGCCTTCACTAAATGAATACAAGTAGACAAAGGTACTGAAAAGGTCAGTGGAACCTGATCACAAATTAATAGCTTAGGTCAGGTTACCTTCAAGTCTTCCTTCCAACATGCAGTACAGCAAATCTTTGTATTCCCTCACAGAAGAAAACTGCCTTTGATGGTTGAAATACACTCTGTGTTTTGATTCTTTGTTCATATTACCATGTGTTGCAGGCTTGGTTGATTATCTCCTAACTGGACTCTTATTAAGCTCCTGTGAAAAACATCCCAGTCCTGGGTTTCTCCTACATGTATGGCCCCAGAAGTGTGTGGTGGGCTGTTTGCCCCATTAGCATGCCTTGCAAACTCCCTGGGTAGCTGCATCTTCTCTGATGCCACAAAATGGGCAGACCTACAATCATATTTCATCTGGGATGGGAATATCTAAATAAATAAATCTAACGATGATGATCACTTCTGAGCGTTTTAGCACCCTGTCTTTAGATTGCTTTCTTATCTCAGAGAGGTACACGCTAGGTTCACAATAAACAAACTGACGCCTAGTAGGAATCTTTCTTTTAAAATTAGGAACTCATGGTAGAAGAGGGACATGGCATCAATAATTCAGCAGCAACATAGGAGGAAAAAAGAATAAAAATTAAAAGCTCTGTTCAAGATTCTTCTCATCCTTCTCCTTGAGACCCGTACAAACATACGCAACAAAAAACTTGAATCAAAATTAATTCCAGACCTACTGAAGGCCAGCACCTCGGCAGTCCTTGGAAGATGCCATCTAGAGAAAAATGTAAGTGTGGAAGATGTAGGCTTCTCAAAGGAAGACTTCAGCTCTTATCTAGCCTACCATTAACTGGACATCCCTAATGAGATCATACCCAACAGTACATAACCTTCCATCTTCAATATACTTTAAATGTTCATTTGCATTTGAGTTCTGGCAGTGCCACAGAAAGTTCTGGGAATCTCTTTTAACCCAAACTTACGAAAACTGATACAGTATAATAATACCCCAATGTTGCTCAGAACATGCTGTCACTACTTTTAAAATTAAATACGGAGTGTGTACAGTTTTGACATCCATAATATGTGGCTATGCAAGGAGCAATATACAAGTTCCAAACTTCTGTCTACTGGATTTTGAAGAGATATGGAGAGGGAAGAAGTGGAGGAAATAGATGAAAGCAAACAGATATGTAGGCTTTAAAAGGACTCAAGTACATAGACATATCAGGAATGCGTTCTGCATTGCAGAATGGAAAAAAAAAATGTAACTTCTGTAAAATTCCCTTAATGTAAGTAAAAAGTAGAGGATTCCTCTGTCCATTGGATGCCTAACTACAGTTTGGTTAAACAGTTATCTTGCACTTTTGTACTCAACTGCCTAATGATTCCTATGGTTAGCAGCACAAATGGAGCATCTGTACTGCTTGCAACAGCACAAGCAGCAAACTCAGAAGTATATAGGACTGATCCTGACTTGCACATCCCTGTCATTAAAAAGATGCAGGAGAGACCCAGCACACTGAGCTTACTGCTTTGACATCAGTTCTTACTCAGCAGCTCTTGGAAGGCACATGAAATTAGTTCAAATAACTCACTCCCCTCTGATTTCTGAGTTTTTCAAACCAGCCTTTTCAACAGGTTTTTCTCAGCAGCAGATCTAGATTTAGGCTTAGAAAATTAATTTAGTACCTGAATTATGAATGACAAGGCCAAAGATCACTGCACTAGCAGAAAGTCTAGGAGACAGCAAATCTTTTCTCCATCTACCTATGGAGAAAGCGTGTTGACATAAAAAGCAGAAGGGAAATAGGCACAGTTCCCAACCTGAGGCTCCCGACTGAGGTTAAAGGCTAGCCAAGGTAAGGCTTAGGCTAAGTTTCTTCTACAGATATTTCTGGATGGTGATTCAGAGAACCTAAATTAGGCTCCAGCTCTGAATTACCTTCAGAGGATGCTCATTTCTCCACCAACCACAGCTAGAGTTTTGGGAGACTACCCTCCTAAATCTCGCACCTAGGCATGACCCCTTAGTTTGGAGGCTGTCAACATCTCCAGTAGTTTCAGTCAGTCTTCACACATGCTTTCCTTGGGTCTGTGGCCAACCTACAGACAGCAGTCCTTTCCCTAGTATGGGGAAGGAAACTACTCTTTGGCTTAGTAATTTGGACCCATTTATTTCAATGCTGTTCATTACTTCTCTTGCCACCCAGGAAAAAGTAAAATTCCAAATAAGTGTAACCTCATTAATAAAGGCAGAGTATTTTTTTCAGAACTAATACTGGAGTGCATGCAATAAGAATTGCAAATCATCTGTTACATGTCAGAAGATCTTGCCAAAATATTTTCAAAAATAATCATTTCACAGTGCCTGATTAAGTAACACAGTTTGAACATCCCTTTCCAAACACATGCTGTGCCTTTTTAGACACAATTTTTGAGCCAGCTAGCTGTTTCTCTGTCACAAGCCTCTCAGCTCTTCTAAGAAACTTCTCTACATAAAATTATCTAACCTTTCTTCACTGGGCACATGAGCTTATTGGGCACATATTAACTCTACCAATATGTCTGCATAAAACAGTGCAGTGCCACACAGAGAAACCCAAAACAGTTCCAAAGAAACTAGAGAGGCACCTGGAGCTGTGTTAGCTTGTTCTTTATTCAGGACCAAGGCATCCAACCTTGCAAGTGCACTGTTCTGCAATAGGGCTGCCAATCTGGCTCTGGTTCCCAAAGGCGATCATTCTTTAAATTTTGATACATACATACCCTCTCCCCCCCAATTTCAAAGCAATTTTTTTTTCTTGTATGGAGACAAAAAAGGTGTGAGTTACCAGAATTCTGGAGGGAAAAAAAATTCTAGGCCAATATTCATTTAGAGAAAGTGGTGAGTACGAAACAACAAATCCCATGGAAACAGCCTCCCATCAAATGTGGCATCTGGTGGTTCTGTGCCCTAGGGTGGTGAAGGCTTTTCCACATTTGGAGGCTCGGATGAGGGAGCCAGGGAGTGGCACAATACTTGGAGCTGTGCTGCAAGAAGGAAATGTGACAGTGAGGCATAAATTAATACAAGAGTGGATAACATTAAGTTATATTGAGAAACACTAATAGGCTTAAAGTTTACATCTGACATTTAGTCTAAGCTAGGAAGCTCCCTATTCCATGGGGACAGTTGAGTTCCTTAGAGCCTAATACTCATTACAAAGCGAGTTTCTAAAGTAAATGGCATGAATCACTGCCCATCTGTACATAAGCTAGAGAAAAAGCCTGGAAACTACTGAAGCTGGCAGTAGATGTCTAGGGGAGTGGAGTTACACAAGATGGACATACAGAGTGAAACAGGCTCCATAGATCAACTATTCCCTTATTCTTCCCTGATAAAGAATGCCACATCTTTCAGATCCCCGTCACACAGGTTTTCCTCTGAGACCCAAGACAGAAAAAAATCTGCCTACAGATTTCCTTCCACACTGGGAAGTATCACACCCAAATAAAGTCACTTCTTATTCAAAAGCTTTTCACTGAAACCTCCATCAATCTTCTCTCAAGATGTGGACTGAAGAAAGATTATTTTTTATATATATACATTTGCTTCCACCTGATTTCTATTCGTCTCTGGTAAAATTTTACAAGGCCATTAATCAAATCTAAATTTAAATAAAAATCCTATTGCATTATCTTTTATTGTTGGTACTATTGCTCTCATAATGCTGAATAATGTTAATGATGTGCTTGTGTGCTACCAAAGGATAAATTAAAAAACATCTCATGAGTGGAACTTCTTGTTTCACATTAAGCCTAGGGCAGATTTTGCTGTATTAGGTATGGCCTGGCCTATTTTATTGCATAATAATTCAAATTTGCTTTTTTATTTTGTAGAAAGGCTACTGATAAATAATTATTTTATGCAGAATACCAAACAACTATAGCCATATACATACACATATCTATATAAACCAGATATTAATGCATTCATGAGGTAGTGAGAACACTTATGCATATCATTCCTTTTGCAAGTAATTTATACATTTTAAACAAGGGTGTTGCATTTTCCAATGCAAGATCTAATCCTAAGTACTTCCACCCTTTTGTATCAGTGCAGTCAGCATTTTGCCAGTCTGGTTCTTTTACCTCTTTGCTTTCATCCACTTCTACATGCTTTTTGTCTTTCTGTTTGATCCTATTAGCACTGAGATCAATCAAAGAATTCCTGCTGGGAGCAGAAGGGGATGCTATCTTTGTGATGTCTAAATCCAATATTTGCCACCATTCTCTACGTACCAGCTGCAAACAGGTGTCTGCTCTTCCAACACGTCACTTTTAGATCTTTCCCTGTTCAGGTTTTTTCACCATTTAAACGAAAGAAGATAAGAATATAACCATGAAAATCTTCTCAAATAATGTTACCTTTTATTAATATCCTAGAATTTTTGCACATTTCTTTTCTAATCCCAATCCATATGTATCACAGTTACGCTATTAGTTTAGCTACACAAGCCCCACAGAGCAGAAGGTCAGTTTCTCCATGATTTTCACAAGACCTGAGCAAACAAAGTTCATGTTCACTGGATGTGTGTGGGTTTTCAGAGTGTATAAAATACATCCACTTATAAAAATGCATTAATATGGCTATAAAACACATCTGACTTCAGCCTCTCAGATGAGGAAAACCAACCTAAGGATTTGCAGATTGTAAATAGGTCTATCCTGAAACTTTCTTTTTTGCCAAACAGCTCCTATGTTACAATACTGTGATGAGTGCTCTTGAGAAACAGACTTCTTGTAGTCATCACACAGGGCAGAAAAAAATATTACTTTTTTTCCCTTTAATACCAGCTCACTAGTAAAAGGAAAGTAATCAACAATTATAAGCATTCTCATATCATCTTTACTGTCAAAGAAGGCATGGTGCTACAATATGATTGCTCATCTCACTAAACATATTTGGAAATTCACTTTAATAATGAATACTTGCCACTGGATATTGGTTTTAATCCAGTTAAGATGGATTGTGGATGAAAGAGCAGCAAGGTAAATATCATTTTAATCAAAACAACTGTTATAACAGATCTCTGCTATTTCACTACTGCCATGCCCTTCAGCAATATGGAAAATGAAAACTACTCTGATATTCTCTCACCTAAAATTCAAGACCATCACTTCTACAAAATAGAAATCTTTTAATTTGCTGGTTTTGAATCAAGTATTAACTCTTGCTGTAAAACAGATGCCACGGGAAATACAAAATTTTAAGCTGCTTTTCTGTTGAACTGGTAAATTAGCACACAAGCATCCAACCTTGCAAGTGCCTATGTTACCATAGAGTTTAATATACTTCTGAACGTGGCAATCCATTTGTATGCATACAAACAGCCCCATCCTCCAAGTACATGATCCCATTTTTCCAGAGTTAAACCCAGATTTTCTACAGATTTCATTAGGTTTACTTAGGTCAGGACTATTGCCTCCAAACAAATATTAGAGAACTAGCCATGAGGCCTGTCTTTGGCTATGAATTTGATATCATTTGGATCACTTTCCATAAGATTTGAAAATCACTAATTTTACACCATTATCCCAAAGGGCAACCAGAAATACAGGAATAACATGGTGATCAGCAAAAGGATCATTTAGGAAGGTATTAAACTAAAACCAGCAGGAGGAGTAATGCCGATCAAGAGAGTTTTATGGAAAACAGCACATTATCAAAACCAGTTTTACTTCTCTAATGGCTTACATGATTAGTAAATAAAAGTAATTACATGGACATAATATATTTAAATGTTATTATCATCTGTGATTTAATATTATCTTCAGGGGAGGTGGGAGGTGGAATTATACCAGATTCAGAGGGTCACTGACAACTCATTCACAAAGTCCAAGAGCAGAAGAGGGAAAAAGACAGGACTGAAAAAGATTTTAAGACATCATTTATTCCATCCCCTGCTCAAACGCTTCGCTGTCCCAACTTCTTTCCTGAAAAGAGTTTGTCAAACTTGTTCTTAAAACCTTTTATAATGGAGATAACTTCAGATTTTCCATGTGTTTTCTATCCAGGTTTTCTCAGTCTTTTCTATAAATGTAGATATCCCCACTCTTTGCTTCAGGAATCTTTTCAGTCTGTACCTTTCTTTTTCTTGAATTTCAGCAATGTGAAATGAAAACACAGGGTTACCCCAGACCAGTGTGCTTCCCTAGGATGGATCAGACAAGTGTGCTTCCCTAGGATGGATAGACAGATGAGTGTGTTAAAATGAAGACCACCATCCACAGGGAGCATGTGGCTCTACATTGTACTGTCATATCAACATCATCTTTACCAATTACAAATATTCAAAGACTCCAAAGAAGACAAAGAATCTTTTTATTAAAGTTGTGTTAGAATTTAGGCTTTGAAAAAAATAAATGCTGGATTATTTTTACTCACATTCTAATTTGCCTTTGAAGTAAATCCAAGTCATGACTTTGAGTTTTTCACTGCAATCACTAAAACTAACTGTTTGTGGGTTTGGGGTTTTTTTCTTGATAAAATAAGGGAATCATCTACTGTAATGACGTGTTTTCAGGAGCGAAAGCCTTGACTGAAAAACAAACCACTGCATAATGTGAAAACTATTGTTCCTCAAAAAAGAGCTGACAATTTTCAAATGCAGTGCAGCTTTCCAGAAATAAGTGGGAACTACACAGACATTTTATTAGATAACATGAAAGAAAACAAAACAATCTCATACTTCTTAGCAGGCACAGAGGAGAGCAGGCGTCACTTGGCAGCTGAGGGACTGAAACGGCAGCCTGCAGTTCAGGGCTGTCCGATGTCCAGAGCTGCTCCAAGTGTCATGGTTATTCACCAGCAGTGCTGGACCTGAGGATTTTCTAATATATCCAGGAACAAAGATGTGGACAAAGAGAGAAAGTATCTCAGAAACAAGGGTGTATATTAAGCTCTCATTTCTATACCTAGGCATCTCAGAAAGGGTGGGATTAGTAATGAACAGGGAAACTTCAGGAACTCCTGATGAGACACACAAAATTTCAAAGTTTACAAAAAGAAGACATTTAGTTAACTCTCTACATCACTACCTATATGCTCATATCCCCTTAAAAAGAAGACAGAACTTCACGTAGTGGTCATTTTAGCATACATAGTTTCTGACAAGTTTTACTACTGCCTTTCTTCTACAGGCCAAACAGAAAACAGGGTTTAACCGAAGCTACTGGATGGGTGGTACTACACAAGGTTTGGGGGCACGGTACGACTGCCACCTCCCAGAAGCTTTATAATGCTGAGTTTTATACAATGTCACTGCCTGGGATGACTAAGAAAAAGGCAGTCGCTGAACTATTACTTTGTGTCTGTGCATGGTAGAGTTTAATTCGGTTTGACTGCCACGTCAAAATGTAGCTTATGCAAGATGCTAATGATAGGCTTCTGAAATTCCATGCTTTCAACAACAATTTATTAGCTTGCATAGAATCTAGTAAGGCATAAGACATTTTATTCATGAGAATATATTGAAATAAAGGACAAATACCATCAAAATGCAACCATGCTGTTTTCATGACTAATCTTTGGGGGCTTCCATCTATTTAAAATTTTAATACTTTTTTAGAGCTGTCAGCAGTGCTAGTGCCTAAAACATTGGAAAATGGCTCCTAGGACATGAAAGGGGCAAAGCGACAAATCGGGAAGACAACAGTTGAGAGCTCTCACTCCTCCACATGTAGTAGCAGTTACTCTCATCATGGGATGCAGCTTGCAGATACAGGGCTACTACCTGCCTTCCTTATACACTACAATTTACATCACAGCTTGATCTTGTTCTGTAAAGAAAGCATATTTAAAGAGAAAACATACTACCAAAAAAAAAAAAAAAAAACCAAAACCAAAAACACAACAGAAAAACACCCGAAGCACTGCACAGCAATGGTTCTTCTTAGTTACAGGCTCAAAGTGATCTCCAGTACCAATAGATCTCTCAGTACCATTCAGGTGCTGAACAAATACAGTGTAAGAAGAAAACCCAACATCAGCTCACCCAGGAGGCTGGAGACTGTGTAGAGGAACTCGTTCATGAATGATATGACAGCACGTGACAGTTGCTGAGGAAAAGGTGGAGCAGACAATAACAGACAGCCACCTCCTTAGCCTCTCCAGCCTCATCATCTCCTGTTTATAAGTCAGTTCCTACAATGGGTCTGTGCTATGCCAAAGCACCTGGAAAGAAAAGGATCCTTTTATATCATCATGTGCAAGACCAACATAAAGAAATGAGGACTTCCTAGCTTCATACCTCTGTACTTATAAAACTACCTGACTCAATGAAATTCAAATGAAATGAATTATCTCTTTCTTTAAGCTTTTGAAAGCTTCTGTTATAGAAAAGAACAATACTGAAAAGAAACTCATAATATGAAATTGTCTAAATGGAGATACAATTGTGTTTCACACGATACATGACCTGAACACTAATGACATCTTGAGAGTCTTAATTTCAGTCAGACCAAAATCATAATTAATTACTTCAGGAGGCTGCTAAATACCCACAGCACTGGAAAGTCTGCTGGAACTACTTCAGTGCTTCTGTGCAGTAAAACTTAAGTACAAAATCTAAACTTGTAAATGGTTAAACAGGTCTCGTCATCTCTCCTTGGACTGCTAGGCTTCTCCCAGGTTCTCCTAAGGAGCCCCACTCTCCCAGCATGCAAATACACACACTGTTAGCATAACATGGTTGCCACAGAATTCATTTTAAAATGCAACATTTTACACAGCCCATTAGAAAACAGTTGGAGGTCGTGGAGGAAAAAATCAACCCCAGCTCAAGCCACTAATGTTAGTGAGTTCTTGATGCAACATTTGCTGAAACCATCCACAATCAATTACTGAGACAGAAATAGGAGTGTGGAAACCAACTGCCTTTAAATAACAGACTGTTTAGGCACTTAAAACTGTTCCTTACTTCTCTTTCCATTGGACTGAGCCTCTTCAACTGGTTTATATACTATTAACCCTCTATTTCCCATAGAGTCCTGGGGATGTCTTTAAAAACCAGCACTGATCACTTTTTACACTGTGGCAGAGTCCTGGTTAAATAAAAGGCCTTTAAGGTATAGAAGGGCTGGTATGAAACAGGCCTAACATCTCCCCTGGAAGGCAAAGCTTGTTTAGCTGAGAACTGCTACTGAAAGCAGTGAGGTGCACACAGACAACACAAGATTGCTCAGGCACTACCTCATGTTTGCTGCACTTCCAGCCTCACGTAAAAGTCCTTACGATTTAGGAGAGTTATTGAGTTTTTTGGAGATGCCATGTTAGCATTTCCTACCCGTTGCCTCCCCAAGCTTCACTTTCTACAGATAAAGCAGAAGAGATTGTGTAAGAGCAGATCTGTTCCGACCATTTGCCATGCTACCTGCTGCTGCCCAGCTCTGCCCCCACGCAGAGAGAGGGTGGCAGCTGGCCCTGCCCCACATTTTGGCTGCCACCAGGGTGCTGCCCTGGCACCATTTGCACCGATCAATGCACAAACTAGGCTGACACAACTCATTTTTCTTTCCATCACACAGCTTCGGTCATGCATCAGCTGAAACTAGCGTGCAAAACAAAGAGCAACTATTATGCAAAAGAAAGGAAAGAAAGCATAAAGCTTAAATTTAAATCTACAAACAATTACCAGGAAATCAGACTGACTACACAGGATGAATAATCTTAGAAATATGATGCCTGTGTTCACTTCTTTGAGCTACATCTTGTAACAACCAGGTAAATCAAAATATGAAATAGATGCTGGCAAATTAACAGGTTATTTAATGTTAAAATAACTGATAGTTAATATGATAGTTGCTTGTTTTCAGTCTTTATAAGCAAGGGGTTTTTTTAATTTTCAGAATATGTATTTCCAACCATAAACCTCTCTCATCATTTAACAGAAAGGCAAAGCGCCTCGGAGCGCAAGAGCAGGAAACCAGCACTACAGAACTCCCTCTCAGAAGACATTTAAATTTTATGTAATGAGCAAGGCCTATGACAAAACTACGTGTAATGTAATGTAATTGTATCATTTCTCAAAGTTTTACATAATGACTTTCTGTTTCTAAATAGTACCTCATTATTGGGAGCAGGAGAACGTAATTGTTCTCTGGGTGCTGCTGATAGCTCCTAAGGGCACGATCAGTCCTGCCGAGACATATAATTCATGCGCTGTTTGCTTCCGATACAGCTACATTTGCAAAAGCAATGCAGTGATTAGATTTCTGTCTATAAATCCCTGTGTTGCAAATATTACTAACAACTACATCCAGCAAAGGACTTTGGCTACTGGTAGGAGGTTGAGGCAGAACTAACAGACCTCCAACCAAATCATCATTTAAAAACAAAAAATAAATAAAATGCCCTCCCAGCTGTAGCTTAACCCTGGACTCATTTACAGTCATGAGGCACCTCGCTATCCAGCTAGTCCATTCGGTGTCTGAGGTGCTTCTCCGGCTCCTCTCAGCAGGAACTGTCTGAGCTTCTCAAACTTTTTTCCCACATGAGAGCAACCAGAGTCACGACACTAAGCTTTCTTCTGCCACATTTTTGGAAAGATTGAATCTGATAGGCATTTAACACAGCATGAGCAGAATTAGACGCCTTCACAAAAAGCAGCCGAGGACACTCACAAAACCCAGAATATTTTAGCAGTCAGCGGGTGCTCAGAAAAGGGAGAGCTCCCTCTGCAGCACCTCAAAGCAGAGGAGAACAGTGCCCTCAGCTACCTCAGGTTAAACATGATCCTAAGTAATGATCCAGGTGCATGGAGAAATTATGCAAACTGAACAAAGTGTAGGATCCATCTCTCCAAATTAAGCTAGCTGAAGAAGAGTGCTTTTAGGGCATAATTCACTTCATCTAAGGAATGTACCTAAAAACCATGATGTGCTTTACTCCTTGGGATTGTTTTTGCCACAGTGACTACAAAGAGAGCCTTTAAAAGCTAAATCAGATATAAATGTATGCACTGCAAACTGCTAAAGTTAGCTGAAATCAGTCTTGCACTAAGCGTTTATTAATAATTTAACTAACCAGAAACATGGACAAAAGTGAGTCAGTGCATCATTTTAATATTATTTATGTTACCATTGGATTGTGTGGAGAGCAGAAAGATGAAACAGACTGAAAAGACATAAATCTTTCCTAACCCTGGAAAAAGTCATATTTCTGTGTGTCCTTGTACACAACAATAACGTATCGATTTCCATCAATTCCACATAGGCCATTAATATACAGAAACTAAATTCTGAAGTCAATAATTTAAAAAAAAGGAGGCAGTAGGAACCTTGATAAACCTATAGGACTCCTATGGCAGTCCAAAGAGATTTTCACACATGGTTTTGTCACTGTGACAATTTTTGTTGTGTTTCATGGACACTGTCAGGGAATCTTCCCAAAACACAAATATAATCAGTTCGTTTCAGTACATTTCCAAATCAGTCTTGAAGAAGACTGATACCATTTACCTTACAGAAAGACTAATTCTCAGAACTTTCTTCCCATTTGCAAGGTGTACAGTGCCTGGGTACAGTGCATACTGCTTAGGTACCATTGTACCGAGTTGCTCTTCCCTCAAACGCCTGTTTCCAACATTTATATAATTTAAGGAAAAACCACCTGTATGAAGGCATATTTCCAGTGTTCATGCAGCATATAGTAGAATGGAACCTCAATGCAAATCTGATTGACACTTCACAGACAATATTACATTAAAAAATTTTAATCTTCTCTTGGCCTGACATTACAGATATAGGTCATCGATTTGAAGACCAACTTAAGCACGTGTAATTTTGCCTGGTGCAGTGATCTGCTAATAGCTTTACCACGTTTGCAGATTTGAAACCTAAATTTCCTGTAGGATGACATGGGATTTTTTTTTATGCTTCAAAAGCAAATAAGAACTACACATCTACTTTAAAAAAACAGTATCATTGTCCCATGCAACCCCTCTTGTTGACACTAGTCTCTAATTTGGAATATGTCCTGACTCACCCCATGAATCGCACCAGTATATATTTCTCTTTCTTTGGCACACAGTCTGCCTTCCAGGAGAGCATCAATGATTGTCTTCTGAGTGTTCAATTAGTTGGTACTTCAGACAGGCACATACTGTAATTTTCCTGCAAATGATCCATTTAAGGAAAGCCAAAGATAATAACTATCACAAAGTCAAAGAGAAAAAAGACAAGAGAAACAACAAAAATCAAGGGAAACGGTTGGTAAATCCCCAGCTGGGTTTTGCAGTCCTCATTAAAAGAAACAAAGATAAGAAGTAATCCTTAATTGAAAGAAGGCAGGACTCAGGGACCAGAACTCACAGGTCATCTGTTCCTTCTCTGCCGTCTGCATGAGCACAAGCCAGCTGTGGCATAACTAACGTTGGCTGTGTTTGCTATCGTCATCTTTCATGGTCTAATTGTTGCTTATGGTCTTTTTTAATTACTCATATTTTAACTTTACTCTTTTTATTACCTGTTTTCCCATATTAATCACAGCTTGCCACTATTTTTTTTTTTCACTTTTATCTGCTATCTCCTCTTTAATTTCATTTTGGTAGTGTTTTCTTTTTCCTGCTTTGGCTAAGCACCACCTCATTTATGTGGGAGCTCTTAGCATGCCCTCAGCACAAGCGGTCTCTCCCACATGGGCAGAGTTTGGTTTCACAGCAGAGGCAGAGCAGATTCATCATGGGTGGAGGAAGGGTAGACATCAGCAATGAGGATCAGCGTGCAGGCTTCGAGTGAGAGCTTGACACTCCACAAAACGCAGGAGCAGATGACTGTCTGAGCAGGAGGTGGGGACAAGCTAAGACAGCAGGTCTATCCACCATCAGACAAGATCTTCTCTTTCTGCTTGCCCTCCCTTTGCCTTTCCAGCTCTCTGAGCCTGCACTTCCAGATGAATCTCTCCAGTAGGATCCCCCGGGACATTACATGTTCATTCATCACAGATACTCAGTGCCACCCTGAGATTTGCTCTCTGTTTCCCAAACTCACAGCCGCGTAGGGCACCACCTTGGACCCCAAACCAGCCCATCCTGGGGTACATAGGGTATAAGACAAAATATATAGTTATTCCCCATGTCACCTTGGGACAAACTAGGCAGGAGGCATCTGAGGAGCCAGCGCAGCCAGCTCAGTTGGCTGTTTTACAGGAGGGTGGAATGCTCCTGTGCAACCTTCAATGCTATTGTGGCCATGAGGAACATCAAGACTTTTCCCCCTTCACTTTCCAATGTCTCACAGCCTCTTTAATTCTAAATCAAATTTCTCCACACCCAGACATAAACTTCTCTCAGCTCCAAACATGGTCAGTAGCACATTCTCAAAAAATTTCCCAGGGAAGAGGAGGAAGGCTTAATATATTTTATTCCCAGTTTGACAGATTGGGCCCATTCAAAGTTCTGAGCAGTCTGTAATAGTTATGTTGACAGTAACTACCCAGGAGCATAAATATAAACAAACACACTCACACAGCACTTGATAATAAAACAGAGGTAATAATCACCCAGCGGACAATAAAAATTAAAAACTTCGGGGGAAGACTTGTGATTCCTGAAGTCATATTCAGTGTACTCTCAACCTCCTCACAAACCCAACAACAGAAAGGCTAATTGTGCAGTGCTTGTCCAGATTAATGTGTTGCAACCTGAGGTAGGGCTCTGAAGATTAGCCTCTGAGCCATCAGGCAGTAATTTTCAATTCCCTGAAAAAATGGGAAAAGTCACACTGGTCTCTGCAATCCTTCCACTATCAGCAATGTGCAGAAGCTCCACTACCACAGCACATCCACTCAGGATCTTTAATGTAAACAGGAACCACAAAAAGACAGAAAACTTTGCCAGCCTTCCCTGTCCCTCTGTGTTGTGGGACTGCAGCCCGAGGGAAGCTGAGGGGTGAAATGGTTTAACTAGAGCTGGCCTGGCTGGGAGTGCTCCTGAGGTCCCTTCCATCCCAGTTTCTTGTGATTGCTGACTGGTCAAAGTAGAGCAACTCCTAAATGCATGTCTAACTTCAGACTCTAAACTCTTAAAAAGAAAATTAAAATAGATCAGAAAATAGCCTTAGCCTTCCCTCTAACTGAAGGATGTCCCACACTTTGAAAAGAAAAAAAGATCTATTAACTTAGCGCTTCGATGACATTCCTAAGCCAAGTTCAGACACTACACAAATTACACTGGTGCTCTTCACTAAAAATTGGTATTACTTTTCTTTTTCATGAGGATTTTTTATTTCTGGATCTCAAGGCCCTTGGCAAAGGTAAATAACTGCAAAATAAACCTTTGAAGGAGTGCAGTTCTAGCAGCTATGTGTTATATGAGAAAATGGTTATGAATGTATAATTTAGGGCTTCAAGGAAAACTTTAAAGCCAGGTATAAATTAAGAACCTCATACAGCTCTCGCTTAAGTCTGTTAGAACATGACTGGACTCTAAATGACCACTGGAGGTTACTGTTTCCCCACAGAAACTAATTATTTTCAATTATTCAAGACAGGCATCCTGAATATCAACGACTGTAAATTGTTCCCTCACATGGCAAGCTGCATTCAGTGTTTGGGGTGGCAGAAAGCAGGGGCAGGGGGAGAGTATTTGAGCATGCAAGCATAGAGATGCAGTTGGAGAAAAAATTCTTGTTAGTTATTATTTGTTATTTGTTATTAATGCACGTATTACCCTAGGACCTAGAAACCCAACATTTACTAAATTTCTGCTGTGGGAAGCGCTCTCCAGGTGGGAAATGCTGCCCTAGCTACCCACGGCCTTAGTGAAGAGACAACAGACCATTACAGAACCCATCAGACAGTATTGATCGGCATGATAGACAACAGCATCCACACACAAGTGGCCGCATCATTGCCACGTCCTGGCAGAAATTACAGACACATCACAGGCACAAAGAGCTACTTTAAGGAAAGATCCAAGGGGGGACAATAAAACTGTTTTGCAGATGTTTACAGATGTTGCTCTGCAGTGCATTGGGCAGCATGAGCTTTATTGCTGTGCTCCTGAAAACTAGTGAGCAGGTAATCTTGATTTTCTGGGGCAACTGGGGCCAGCGATCAACATCTTTAATATGGATGAGAGATGCCAGGCTGGCTAATGGGACTGATTAACTCTGTTTTCAGGTGTTAGGCGCTGTGGGTACCTTGTGTTACTGCTTTAAACATGTCACTTCACCTTAGTTGTGAGAAGGCCGTTAGGACAGATGTAGTATCCTTCACTTTTGTCCATATTACTTCTATTCAGAGCTTGCTCAAATATTTCTGTGCAACACTGGAGAGCTTTATGTCCCTGCTGAAAATTTGGGATAATAATTGCCTTTTTTTCTGTCTCACCTGTTTGAAGGAAGGCTCTGGGAGGCAGGTGTTGCCTTTTAATATCCATTTGTGCAACATCTGTACAACAGATCTGGACAAGGGCCCCTAGAAACTCCTTCAGTACAAGTAGTAAAAACAATAATAATAAGGTGATTCTACCTCTCGAAATATCTTCAAAGGGTAGGCACAGGCCATAATATTATGTCATGTCAGGAAGAGCCCAATGGCAGTTTACCTGCCAGAACCTGATCTCCCCCCTCACTATAGGCAGCCAGAGGCACCTAATGGCATGTTAGAGGCAGCACAACAAAAGGAGATCAATGTGACACAAAAAGAAAAAAAGAAACAACCCAGTGGTGTGTGGAGAAAGCATTCAGTCAAGCACAGGGGAAGCAGCTGCTTTGTCATCTGTAAGGCTCTGTAAAATACCACAATCTGAAAAGAATAAAAGAATTTTAAAAATAGCACTCCATTTTCCCTTCTTTAAAGATTTGTCACCCCCATCATTTTCTCTTCTACAAAGTTCTCCTTACCATCAAAGACTTTTAACTTTAATATTAAAGTGACATAACACTTTTTTCCTCTTTCATTTGGTGGGGGTGGGTGAGGGAGCATTTGAATATTTTCCTTCATTGTTGGATTTATTTTCTTCAACCTAAAGCTGGTTTTGAAATTCTAAGCAGGTTCAGAAGGTCTAGAGGAAATTCAACAACCTTCTGTTTATTTATTTAAAAAAAAATAATCAGTGATTTAAATCTTTGCCGTACTTTGCAAGAACATTAATATACTCTTCGCAGCTGTGTCATTGAAAGCCTTTCTGCAGGTAAAGCAGGAATAGGCACAAGAGGAAGCTCATCTTCCAAAATGCTGGGCCTGGCTGTCTCCCAAAGACCTCTCCCCAGCATGGACTGGCATTCTCAATGTGATAACAGGATACAGAGTCTTTCTCCTTCCAGTTGTCACTTTGAATTAGCTTGAGTTTGGTGGTCAATATTAACCATCGCCTCTTGAACAGGTACTGGATAAACACTGCAGGCTGGATTGCCATTAGTATAAGCCATTTTGCAAACCTTCTACCAGGACCTGAGTGGAAACAGTAATAGATGGGTTCACATCTAAGGGTACATCACCGCTAGAGCACCATTCAAGTCCTCTACCAGAAACCGAGGAAAATTATCCTGATGCAATGAGCAGTGCAAATGACTCAGTAAGTAAACTGTCCCCACTGGCAAAAGCTAAACAAATGGCTCAGAAAACAATATTTTTATTAAAGGCAGAAAAATAAAATGCCTCTAATGGGCATTTAAATGAAGTAACAATAAGTCATTCTCAAAGCATAGCCATAATTTATAGTCTTCTCTTCTGGGGAGAGAACAGCCATGCCAGCTGGGGGCCTTTCTCCACCTCTGCCAGTGCTCACCGACGGCGCGAGGTTTTACAGCCCTTCAGTGTCCTGCCTCAGCTGAGCAGGCTGGTCGCAGGTGGCCCTCGGCTCTGTCCCAGTTGCTCCATCATCCACCACCTCCTGTCAGTCCTGCTCCTACACGGCTCTGTGCGTGTGTTACCTACAGGGCAGGAGGACATCTCCTCCTGCCTTTCTGGGTGATGCAAAGGAAGATATCAGTTCTGCCTGCTGCTTTCTGACCAGCCCGTGAAAGAAAGCAGATGTCACCCACCTCCGCAAGCAAAGACAGCCAGCAAATGGCCCTTGGAGCAGCAGGACGTGCCGATGGCTTTCCCACGTCTCGAGAAAAGAGACTTCTGGGAGGGAGGCGATGAGGAAGCAGGCGGGGGCGAAGGAAGGAACAGCATGGGGGAGACGGTCCCTTGGCAGGAACGAGGACAAACAATCACGTCCAGATGCCCAAGCAGAGTCACAATTCTGAAACATGAAAGAAAACAAGAAAACTCAATTAGTGTCATACTTTCTCTTTTTTTGCAGGTGTAGGAGCTCCCAGGGGGTGAAAATATAGCCTACACAAAGCCTAGATGATATTGTGCTTTATCAAGGGCAGAATAAAAACGAATTTAAGGATTCCAATGGGAAAATCGTCCCTGTCTTGTACTGCAAGTACATCTTGACAAAGAATGCTGCTACTGGTAAAAGCTCATGCAAAATTTTGAAGGAATGATCCCCAAGATCCTTAAATATTAACTTTATAGGACTCGGTTAATGTCTTTGCTGCAGAGAAACATAAGGCTGATTGAGACAGGATTGGCAAATTCTGAACCTGCTCTTGTAACAGTAAAGAGTTCTCTAGAGCAAATAACATCGGTATCAATAAAAATGACATTTTACTTACCACAGTTTTTGTAAGAATGCCTATTCCCTTCACAGAAATCTTCTGTTGATTGGAAAAGCCAGTGGTTTTCAAAGTAGTAACAGAAATTACCTGCTTCTCTCTGTATCTAGCATTTACTTTCCCCCCTTTGCTCAGCTGCCTTGATAGCAAAACTGATTTAACTATATTACTGCAGCTGGCTCAGACAGACACAGTTATATCAATATAAAGGTGTTAATATATTTATAGGTGGTATCAACTAATACCCATATCAGCATAGTGGTTATACACATTTAAATACATTTATACTTCTTTCACAATCACTGAGCAGAGGCAAGCCTTCTGAATAAACAACAGCTACAGTAAGCACGCACAATAGTTGGTAAAGTTTTATATTAGCTTGATTTGATTGCTAAAGTTGAGATGAAAAATATCCTCCAGGCTACCAAGAGCCAGAAAAGTTTTTAAGGTAAAAAGCAGTATTTTGCTGGTGGATTTATTTTATCTTCAGAGCTAGACAAATTTCAGACAGTGCACACTGACAAAATGACACATTAGGTGGTTCCACTTTGACTGAGACCATTACAATATTGCTTGATCCTGTCTCTCTTCTTCTAGAAACAATTTCTTTTTTTCTTTTTTTTTTTTTTCCAAGCAGGACACAAAAAAAGCATGTCTGCCTTTTTGTTCCACCTTTGAGCAGCCCTAGGGAAGTGGGGAGTTGGCTCACAATGATGTGAAATAACCAATAAATAGATGGATATATTACAGCAGAGTTGGCAATTATCAGTTGATAATGAAACTATCAAGGGTTATGTAAGAGGGAAACATGTCCAGCCATGCAGAGTCCCAAGTAATCCATTACTTTTGATTATCTTTTCACCAAATAGTTTAATGTGTATTCAATAGCATATTAATCTTAGTTCATAATAGAGATGCCATATGTCAAAGCACTCTTCAAAAATTTTCTATTGAAATGCTTATAACATCTTGATAAATTATGCAGTTAATTTGGTCATATTTTGTTTAAACTGAAAGCAGTGGCTGTTTGAAGCTCTGAGCATGCAGTAACCATTCTGATCTAGATGAAAGGAGGAGCGGGGAGCACAACTTACGCATTTCAGAGAATGCTCTTCCTAATTGCAATAAAGCCATCAAAGACTACCTTGTAGAGGAGGTAAGAAATTTTTCAATTAATGGTTCCCACCTACCCAGTGGCAAATCTTGACTGGCTAAAAATTTTTGTAAAAAAGACTCAGCCCTGATAGATTTCTTCATATTTAAAAAAAAAAAAAAGGAAATACAAGTTTTCAAATTGCTGCATGGTTTTATTTGACAAAAAAAAAAGCTGCAGGTTGTGTATTCAAAGTATTTTTGTTTTGAAATTTAAGCAAAAATACCATATACTTTCACTTGAGCTGTGTGCTCTAAAGATTTTTAATCACAAACACTTTTGAGATTTTAATTTTGCATTGTAACCAAAAGGAACATTTTTGAAATTTGAAAATTCTCCCACTTGCCTCTCTATTTTTTTTTCCTCTGAGAATTAAGAGAGTTTTGGGTAGTTTCAGTGGACATAGAAGTCACAGGAGACAACTGTCAGTGGGATGTTTTGACATAGTATCATTTTTTTTCTCCAAAACAAGTTTTCAGCAAAATAAAATTTCAAAACATAGTGAAACTATTCCATCTAATATTTTTATCAGCTTTGACCATATTATTTACTTTTTCTCCCACAATATACTGCCTGCTTTCTATCTCTGTCTTAGAATCATAGCTCTTGATCTCTTCAGGTTTGCTGAAAATCTTGGCTGCAAAAATACTACATGAGAGAAGTCAAATATCTGAGTAAAAGATAATTAATAAGTTGCTGTGTAGGAGGGGTCACCACGCCCCCCTTGCTGAATCATTTCCATGGGCAATGTATTGCAAACTTACCGTGAATATCTTGAGACAGAAGAAAGTAATAACTGTAGCATTTTAAACCCACAAAACTTTATGAAAATTGTGGATATTAAATGTTATTGGTTCTACTAAATCTGAGTTCATGCAGGCTGAAAGTTTGTCCAGTGAGAATGAGATGTGTCCCCATAACTCTGATGTAGTACAGCTTTACTGCCACCTTTTTCCAAAGCACAAGTTGGGGACCTTATTAAAGGAAGCACATAAACTCATAGCTTACTTCACTTTCCTATAAAGGAATAAAACAAGTCTTACTCTTCAACATGTTCTGCCATTTGGAAGGACACAGGCAGGCAGTAGATTTTAATCTGGGATTTCCAGAAAGAAGACATCTGCTTGATCTCTTTTGATACAGCTCTCAGTGGAAGTAGACTTTATGTCAACAAAATCACTTATTTTTATCTTTGAATGATGTCTAGAAAAAGATGTGGCGTTAAAGGTTTATTTCATAGCTGAGAGGGGAAAAAAATAAAAAATAATGGGACTATTATTCCATAGTCAATCTGAGTCTACCTAACCGCTACCTTCCTCTTTGGGTTATGACTTTCAGTTCTACCAGCAATAAATTTCAGAGGGTTTATTGTGGTTACAGTTGGAAGGCCCAGTCCTGTTATGGCTGGTTATCCCAGTCTCACAATCCATTTGATACAACCCAATCCATTAGCAGTTATTTTCCTATGTAGGACCACAGCCTTTATTTCCCCTCTGATACATGAACAGACATAAAAAAAGCCAGCAAAGAAAACTCAGGTGACAGATTCCACATTGCACAGGTCATAGTTAGAAGTCTTCTATGCAGTAAGTAGCATCAGCAAAACCTAAATTAATCATAACTGACAGTGCAATACAGTAAGTAAATAAAAAAATGGTTCAAACAGAAAAATGACACCCTGGGAGTAAAGAACAGTTTGGTGTTTCTCTCTCCCTCGAGAGAGAAATTAAATGCCTAGCTCTGTGAGCAGCAGAGATGAGGAAACTTGGTTTCCTGCAGACTTCATCTCAAGACTGGACTGGACTAGATTCAAGACTTAGACTCTGATGTCTAAGCAACATCACTCCACATCAGCATCTCCCCTGACGGGGCATGAACCTCCTGCCTCTTCCACCTGACTGTTTTCACAAAGCTTGTAGGGGTTTATTATTTTTGAATTATTTTTACCTTTCTTACAAGTTTGGATGAAATGAGCTCACATGTCCAAAAG
Organism: Psophia crepitans; assembly: GCA_013399095.1. NCBI lineage: Eukaryota > Metazoa > Chordata > Aves > Gruiformes > Psophiidae > Psophia > Psophia crepitans. Next base: position 38,200 of record VWZZ01007391.1, on the reverse strand, counting down.
TTTAGGGTGAGTGGGAGCAGGACTGTGGACAACTGATCGACAGACAGACAGACAAACACAGCATGTTTTTATAAGTCTTATTTGCTCAGGGAAAGGAAAAAAAAACCCAAACCACACCACACCCAGGCTAAAATAAAAACCTGTCCTTGAAGCAAAAATTGAGTACAACTGTTATTTGCAGGGCTAAATGGAGAGGTGGAGAAAAAAAAAAAAAAAGAGAGAGAAACAATGAAGAGAGACTACACATGAGATTATTAAGGAACTCAAAGAGATAGGATAGATAGATAGATAGATAGATAGATAGATAGATAGATAGATAGATAGATAGATATTAGATACAGATATGGAAAAAGGGAAGAAAATTCTGAGAAGACAAAGGTTGCAGTAGGAGAGGGAGAGGGCGATGGGGAAGGTGAGATGGCTGATGAGATAAGCTCAGGACCCTGCCAGGCCATCATTGTCACAGCCTATGTCACCTCACCTTTCTTCTGATTTTGACTTCACTGCTACACAGAGGCTGCAAATCTGCTGACATCCAGAAAACACAGCTCACAGATGCCTGTGTAGGAAACCCAGGGTGGGCCAGAAAATTGCTCAAGACAGAACTAAGCTCAAAATCAAGGAGATCTGGGAAGGGGATGGAGGCATTGGTTTTTTATTTGTTTTTCCTGTTCTTCCCACCTGGCATCTTCCAATCCGTGTTATTTTTTATTTATTTGTGGGAAGGGCAATGACTTAGATGGCAGAGAAAGAAATGAGGGAAGGAAAGCATCTACTTTCCTAAAAATTACAGGGCAGAAGTCATGTGCCCATGGAGGCAGAGAGCAGGAGAAGTGGCTTAGCTGCCATGTCACAACATGTCATGGGAGGATACTGCAAGAGGGTGGCCAAAAAGCAGTGAGGGAATCTCTTGCTCCACATCTGAGAGCTGGAAAAGAGGAACAGCCCTACATCTAATAGAAAAAAACACCACCGTGTGAAAAACAGTTCCTTGGAAATGACAGCAGGAGTCTGCTTTCCGACAGCCTGAAAGCAAAACTCTGCCACATCCACCCCAGAAACAGTCTGAATCACATTTGCTGAGAGTGAAGAAAGGAGTCGCAGGCACAAGAGGTGCTGCTTATCCCTGGGCTCTTCTGTGACTCATCTGTTGGTACAATTCACATCAGAATGATTCTCAGAAAACCTCTGAAGCTCACTAAGAGGAAAAAAAAAAAGAAAAATAAAAAAAGAGGCAATGGCATTTGCCAGTTAAATAACACTTCTCTTTCTTTGAGCTACTCCATGCAAGAAGAGACAGCTTTCTGCTTTCACTTACCGATAAACTAATATGAATGAGGAAAGTAATAAACAGTTTTTATAGGTGGTGGGGGGATGATTGGACTAGATGATCCCTGAGGTCTCTTCCAACCTTAATGATTCTATGACTCTATGATTCTATGAACATACATTCATTTGGGTTAATGGACTTTCTATAGAGGGTGTAAGTACGTGTGAACGCTACCACATTCACAGTGCAGCTAGAAGCATTGCCTCCCCGGACCATGGTGCTCCAGAGTTTCTCTCTGGCTACTGCACTGTGCTTACCTGTGCTCATCGCACTTGAGTCAGAGCAAACGGGAACGTTCTGGAGGACTGGTGAGTGACTCAAATCTAGCTTGTGTTACTGTCCAATTGCTGGCCTGTATGATATTAATTTATCTCCATAACATTTCATTATCTCTTTAATAATTAAGCTCAATCTCATCTAGCTGGGTGTTTGAATAACACGTAAATCAGACTATCAGCCTAGTTAGAAATGGGCCAAACTAGTGCCAAATTCTGTATCACTTAAAGTTTTCAGCAGGCTGAATTTTGAGGCACAAATCCAGACCGGTCTCATCGATATTTTGCAGCAGCAGATGCGTAATTTTCTTCCACAGTGAGTCCTGGTAAGCCACATCCAAACGTAGGAGTGCCATTTCCACTCAGAGACGCTGAATTCAGCCTCTCCTCCCATGGAGGGAGAGTGTACGAAAAGGACCCCACTTTCGCTGTATGATCGCTGTGGTGATAAAAAAGGCATCTATAAATCCTTCCTTTAGAAGCCTGAGTAGGCATGGGTGAAGGTATAAAAGGCTAGACATGAGCCCACAGAAAGAAATGAAGGTGGTACTTACATCTGTGTCCTCAAGAATAGGTAGGGACCTGCCTTGAACTGGACTCAGAAGCAGCTACGGAGATATTTACCATTGAGACTCTAATCCTTAAAGCTGTGCAGGTGAGATCCTGTATCGTTCTGTAGCAAAGACTAAATTGATTTAGATTCTGGATTTAAAATTAGATAAAACCACAAATCCTATTTAAAAAGCAAACAAGTAAACCATATTGCATCCATATCTAGCTGAAATTTACTACCTTGACCTTAAAGTCAAGGTTTTAAGAGGAATTTGAAGATTGAACTAAATTAACTTTTCTTCCCAAGATATAATCCAGTAAGAACAGTGTCATTTGTTTCTGTGTACATATGTGTAGTCTGAAAGGTTTTTTGACAGAGCTGAGGAATCAGGCTTGGCAACACAGTGTTTTCTCTCTTAAACTACTTCAAAAGCTTGCCCTGGACTGAGGCTCTGCGACCTGCAGCAGGACTTGTACCTCCTCAGTCCTCTGCTTGCCAGGACTGGCAGCATCAACCTCCTTAGGTGACTCCCCCTGACTGCAGTCTGCCCCATGTAAACCCAAAAAACATTCCCAGGAAATGCTGAGCAGGGAAATTACATTGCACGCCCATGTGTCATTTACACACAAGAGCTCCCTGGAAAACATGAGGCAGCTTCTGGAAGCGCAAGCCTCTTTATGGTTGAGTGTATGGCAAATCTCTCAAGCTTTAATTTCATACCGTTCCCACTGCTGTGAGGCTCTGAACTTCATCAGAAAGGATGCTTATTAATGATTCAGCTTTGTGAATTCCAACTGATTTAAAGTAGAAAATGTACTCTTTGAAAAAGATCTGATGGGAATCTTCTCTTTTATATCATTCCTCAAGACCTGCTTCTGCTGCAACATCCATCAGCCAAATGAGGATCCTTACATGTTAACAGCAGTCAGGGACAACCCACATGCCTCATTAAATGTGTTTTCTAATGATCTAGAAAAAACATGCTGCGTCCACAGATAATTAATATCATCTAGTGATATCATCCTCACCTTCTTTCCTTCCTTACTACCTCCTTCCTACTTAAACTTATTTGTTACATTTTTTACAAAACCCTGTCCTCCTCTGGTGTTGAGGCAGCACAAGGTGCTGGTCAGATGGCACTAATCCTGCAACTGAAGCTCTGCACTGTTATCTGTGTGGGTGTCTACGTAGACATACGTATATGCCTGTATAAATGCTCACAGGCAAGTGTGTATGTGTATATGCGCACACACACCCCCACATACACCTCTGCACATACTCACTCTGTTCTCAGAAAAATTACCTGGAGCTCCCTCCAGCAGAGCTTCCAAACGTGAAATGATTTATGCTTTATCTACATCTCAAAATATTAAAAATCCAAAGTAAACATGCCAAAATTCTCTTACATAAATTTTTAGTATCTTATGGGAAGAATATTTAGTTTTTAAGAGATATGAATTAGTTCTCTTAAATATATGTAATTACATCACTTGAGAAATGAAATATACTTGGCAGGATCAAATAAAAGACTACTTCTGTCAGAACTATCTTTAAGGAAAAAGTCCAAACACCAAACTTTTAATACTTTTTTCCCTTGGAAGTCATAAAAGATAAAATGTGTCACCATTCTAAGTGAATTTTAAGAGGTACAGAGTCACTGCTTGTTTTACTCCCTCTATATACATTGTAGATTTGCTCACAATATGAAAGATGTTTGCCAATAAAGTGGTAGGTAAAGTATGACAAGCTAAGCTGAAAATGCTTTTAGGCTATTGGTGCTAGGGACAGGAGCTATGGATGACAGCCAGCCCTCTTTGAAATCAGTTAGAGCTTTGCCACCATGACTTTATCCATGCTACTGTGCTGGGACACGCACCAGGGTCTCAGTTTGATTACCTGGCTTGACTACTTCAACCAGTAACACTGGTGCATGGAAAATTAAACACAAGCAATAGTGAAATATCAGCTCATTATCATGTTTGGGACAGAAATCTTTGAGTATCCTGGCAAGTTTGCATGAGGGTAGGGATGGATTCTGGCCCCTTCTATACAGGTGGTTCCAATAAAGGCACTGGTGTATCTGAGAGCAGCTTTACTGATTGCACAGCAAGCTCCCAGTTCACTCTGAGTGCAATACGCTGTTCCAAGGCTGCTTACTACCCATGTAGGAAGCCTACTGGAGTCAAGACTACAAAATTCTCCACTTGGATGCTCAACTTCACATGCTCCTTTAAGAGGCTGTCAGTGACTTTTCTCCAACGCTGAGTAATATCATCTGAGATTTGCGTTTTGGCCATGAACAGAAAGGACAGAGCAGCACAATCCCAGTCCCAGTCCCAGTCCCATTAAGACTTCAGGTGGCTGCTGATAGCCTCCCAGTGCCAGCTTTGAACACACTGTCACTTTCCCTCCCCACCTGAAAGCTCTTTAAAGCTTTCACTTCTAGCTGAATGCTACCTCGGTGGCAGATGATTTAATAAAAGCAGTGGAATGGAGCTGAAAAGAATACAGTCAGGGATTACAACAGAGATTTAGAAAGTCTTTGGAACTGCCTGCTCACAACCCCACACACATTAGAGCAGCCTTACTGCCCACCGCTCCCAGAATCACCCTGGCACCCAGGGACTGTGTACACCTACAGGACTTTCCGCCAAATGCCAGCAACCAGGAGGGAGGTAAAAGCTGAGGCAGTGGTTTCGTACTATATGGAAGTTTCCTCAGCAAAGCTGAATTCCCTAATGCCTGGAAAAAAAAAGAAACCACAAGTGAGTTTCACACTGCCCGGACAGCATGAAGCTGTCTCCTAGAGGAGAGACGTGGTCTGTGGTGCCCTTCAGATTCCTGAATAGCATTTTCCTTATCAGGTAACAAGGACCATTCTCAAAATTCACCATTATCACAGTACATATGAGAGAATATCAAGGTCAGAGACAGCCAATTTGTACAGCTGAGTTATGCTAAACAGAAAACTATAATATAAATTAGAATATTGTATGAAAACCTTTGCTGCTGGAAAGCTTCCAGACCTCTTACTCACTGTGTCTCAAAACAGATCTGAAGGTGAGGATTACTCATCACCTTCTGTAAGTCAGAGTAACAAATCAGGTGCACAGTGAAATGGCTTTTTTTGTTAGAAATCCTCAGTTGTCACATAGATTGAGCAGCTGCTCGGAGGACGGTAGTAGTTGCTGTGTCTGAGACATTGTCATCTTCAGCGCCCATTTCAAGCTATTTGCGGTATTCTGGAAACCAGTGTCAAAAGCATGTTGCAGAAATCACTGCAATATACTCAAAGATGAATAAAATCTGGAGTAGCTACATCAAGTCAAAGATTTAAAATATACAAAGGCTATAGAAATTGGGTCTTAGGGAGTTAAAGTTTGGGGACAATCTTCCAAAAGCTGCATAGAGAAAGCTTAAAGCTCACCTCTTTTCATCTGCCATTATTCTAGTTGTCTACTTGGTTCTTGGACCACACGGTGTGTTTGCAGCCAAATCTCCTGGCTGAGCTGTGGATTTTCTCTAAAGAGTGTCTCCTTTCCCCCACTAAAATTCGAGCTGACACCTTGGAATTCCTGAGCTACAAGAAACCCAAATGCCCATTTTGATCTCTAGTGACATAGAAATTAGATGCTATCCAGCAAAGTACGTACTTACCACTGCTCCTGAACTGCAGACGAGCTCCAAGTTTTCATGTACGTGCTAATTATTTTACATAATGGAAGAGTTTAAGTACTGTTACAACACAGCAGAAAAGCTCTTGACCAGAATTTAAACAAGCTTATTAAACCAGACTTGATATCCAGAACAACATAAGCCAACTCATTCCAAAATATATCCTGAACAACCACTACGACCAACAGAAATTACTTCAAAATCACATTACCTGTGCATTTAGGTTGTAACGCTATTCAGACTAAATTAGGTCCCATTGAATACAATGGCATAGACTCACCACCTTCATCCCTTATTTGTTATCTCCTAGAGTTTGGGTTTTTCTTTTTTTTTTTTTTCCCTACAGAAAGGGCGCAGATATTAGCATCCTTGTAACTAGCAGGCTTTCCATATATCCTTATGCCCAAACTGCTGATGTATTGCTTTTACTGGCAACAAAACCCAAATAAACTGTCATGGTTTTACTCCAGCCAGTGGTTGGGCACCACATAGACACTCGCTCAGTCCCCCTTGTCAGGGAGGGGGAGAGAATCAGAAGAGTGAAAGTGAGAAAACTCATGGGTTCAGATAGAAGAGTTTAATAAGTGAAGCAAAAGCCGCGTGCACAAGCAAAGCAAAACAAGGAATTAATTCCCCACTCCCCATGGCAGGCAGGGGTTCAGCCATCCCCAGGGCAGCAGGGCTCTGCCACGCGTAATGGTGACTTGGGAAGACACACGCCATCACTCTGAACGCCGCTGCCCCCCCTTCCTCTTTCTCAAGCCCCTTATAAACCGAGCATGACGCCATATGGTATGGAATGTCCCTTTGGTCAGTTGGGGTCAGGTGTCCTGTCTGTCCCCTCCCAACTCCCCGCACACCCCCAGCCATCCCGCCGGCGGGGCGGTGCGAGAAGCAGCAAAGGCCTTGGCTCTGTGTGAGCATCGCTCAGCAACAGCAAAAACATCTCTGCACTATCAGCGCTGCTTCCAGCACAAACCCAAAACACAGCCCTGTACTGGCTGCCATGAAGAAAACTCTTTCTCAGCTGAAACCAGGACATAAACCATCTCTGTTCTACAAACAAGTTCACTCAGGTGTGTGCCAGCTTCCACCTCTTTACACCATCAGGAGGAAGAACCATCTCCTGGTCACTCTAAAGGAAAACAAACCCGCAGATTCTCCTTCACTAGAGAGGAACTTGAGGGGTGTTAGGCATTCATGAGTCACAGAGACTCCCACAAAATTCTCTCTCTACTAACCTGCAGTAAAGTCTCTGTCCACAGAGTGCATCTGCTTGCCAAAGGAATAAGCTATAGGAAAAAAAATTACTTTATCCTCATGTAAATACTCATGTACAGTTAAATAAATGTGTCACACTCTGCTGCAAAAGAGTGGGAAGAGCGGCACAGCGCTCCACGGGCACGTATTGCCACAGAGGTGGTGAACGACAAGCTGGGGCTGGGTGCACCAAAGTCCCTTAAATCTGGACAGGGATGAACCTGAAGTGTCCTGGGCAAGTCCCTGGTGTTCACGAGTCACAACTCTGGCTATCCTTTGTGCTGTTTATTTCACAAGGTATTCATTTGAGTGGAAAAAAAAATGATCTATCAACTCGCAAAAAGTTATTAAAGAAATCTAAAGGAAACTAAAGTCTCCATGTGTTTTTCAGCTCTTGTTGCCTCCCTAAGAAAAAAATAAAACCCACACCCTTAACAAATGCCTCCCATTTGGTGCAATGCAGTGTATTCCAAGGGCAAGAACTTTTGTTCTTCAGAATTATTTTTATAATGTCACCTCTGCCAGGAATGATTTAAGAGCTTCCAGATAAAGGAATGAATTTCATCAGAGGCAGAGAGATCACCTCAAGTCTTCCTTTAGCTTCCTGAGGAATAAAACACACTCCCCAGCCCTCTCCAGCATCTCGCTGCTGCTCTCAGAAGTGGGACTTTAAAGTAAAGGATACTATTTGTGTCTAAAAGACATCTTAAAAAAATATAAGAGAGGAAACATACATAGAGATGAGTTTGTTGACTAAGCTTTAGACTATTTTAAAAGTGAAACTATCTTAAATCAAGTGTACCCATTCTACTCCTCTGAACTACACAGCACCACCTGCATGTGCCTGCTGCATGTGAGAACATATAGTACCTCACATTTTCAGAACGTGATGGCTGTCATAGCATTTCAGGTGTCTTGCGTGTAGGAGTGGCTACTTGCCATTGCCAATGGCTAACTGCCACACCTACTTGCATGTAGGAATCCTCTAAAACTAACTTACACTTCTTCCAATGCTAGACACAGCAAAATATCATCTAAAAACTTAAATAAGGCTAATTTTAAAGGGATTTCAGTGCAAATCTCCCTCCCTGAATAGGGGACATTCCTGTGGAATCTTGCTCACTGGGCACTTCCTTCTCCAGTATCTATTAGTTCTCCTTAGTAAATTCAAATAAGTAGACAAAGGAGAACTGGAGCTGGGAAATCATCTGCAATTTACTCCTTCAGCCAACAGAAGCAGCTGCTGAATGGGTATGTGAATAGGATCTTCCCTCACTGTAATCCTTCTGCACAGCTTCAGTAAGGAAAAGGAATCCTAAATAATGCATACTCCCAGCCATAAGTCATCCAAGAAAAGCACATACCAGCTGGCCAGAATTCCCTTGGACAGGAACAAGGATGAACCTTAAGTGTCCTACACAAGTTCCTGAGGTTCATCAGACACCACTCTAGCTATTTTCATGTAGCTTATTTTGAATATTGAGGTATTCTTTTCTATTGTACTAGGATCTTTTCACACAGAGATCATACAAACATAGAATCCTTTTGGTTGGAAAAGACATTTGAGATCATCAATTCTAACCATTAACTTAGCACTGCCAAGTCCAACCACTAAACCATGTCCCTAAGCACCACATCTACACACCTTTTAAATATCTCTAGGGATAGTGACTCAACTGCTTCCATGGGGAGCCTGTTCCAATGCTTGACAACACTTTCAGTGAAGAAATTTTTCCTAATATCCAGTCTAAACTTCCACTCACGCAACTTGAGGATGTTTCCTCTTGTCCTATTGCTTGTTACTTGGGAGAAGAGACCAACATGCACCTCCTACAACTTCCTTTCAGTCAGTTGTAAGAGCAATAAATAAATATAGAATCATAGAATCATAGAATCACTAAGGTTGGAAAGGACCTCTGAGATCATCAAGTCCAACCACCAACCTAACACCACCATGCCTACTAGACCATGTCCTGGAGTGCCACGTCTACACGTTTTTTTGAATGTCTCCAGGGACGATGATTCAACTACCTCTCTGAGCAGTCCGTTCCAACACCTCACTACTCTTTCCGTGAAGAGGTTTTTCCTAATACCCAACCTAAACCTCCCCTGACACAACTTGAGGCCATTCCCTCTTGTCCTGTCACTTGCTACTTGGCAGAAGAGACAGACACCCTTCTCACTGCAACCTGCTTTCAAGTAGTTGTAGAGAGCGATCAGGTCTCCCCTCAGCCTTCTCTTCTCCAGACTAAACAACCCCCATTCTCTCAGCCGCTCCTCATAAGACCTGTGCTCCAGACCCTTCATCAGCTTCATTACCCTTCTCTGGACACACTCCAGCACCTCAATGTCTTTCTTGTAGTGTGGGGCTCAAAACTGAACACAGTACTTGAGATGCGGCCTCAGCAGTGCCAAGCAGAGGGATCTGGAAGCATATTTTGTACAAATCGTCATAATCTCCGTAGTCTCCATGGTCATCCTATTTCCGTTACAGACAGCAGAGTAGCAGCATTGCTGGGTTACGCTCTGATAAGGAAGGCCTCAGCTCACAGAGCACCTACATTTCCTAACAGCTTATGTTAAAGGAAGAGGAACTTAGACTGGCACACGTTCAGAGAATAGCAGTTAGAAGTCTGGAAAAACTACAAAATTACTTATTCAGCTTAAACAAGAGCAAAGATGCCACATCCTGAGACAGGTCCTGATTGTGCTACGATTATTTCAGGGAGAAAACAGGGATACACGAGAAAACTTTCCAAACTCACAGACAGTGTTGGCATACGAAGAAAATGGTTACTACGAAATTAGGTTTCCAGCCATCTGGAGACTGAAGTTCTAGAACAGATTTCAAGGAGGGGGAAAAAAAAAGAAAAAAAAATACCACAAAAACCCAAATCAAACCTAGGAACAAAACAAAAAACCCCAATCAGTTTCCATGACAGGGTTGGATTTGTTTGCAGAAGGGGATTATTTGGTATGGTTTCTCACAAGAAGATCCATCTCAGTACTATATCTGCTGTTCCCAAGCTCAGAATAACCTATAAACATTTCTAGAGAATCAGAGCACCCAAAGGCTGTTCAAGCAAATTTTTGGTCACGTCAGGCTCCTATGAGGTACAATAAAGCATGATATAAAAACAGTGCAACATACTTTGGTAAAAAAAGTATCTGAAATATTTAAGCATGAGGAAGCGGATGAAATGAAAGCTTTAAATGTTCATTTAGGGAAAACAGCTACCTACAGTGCACAGCGTATTGAAGGTCAAGGAATTGAATTAGTGCTTGCTGTTGTATTTCAGGAGTCCTTGATTATTTCTTCTTAGTGTATAATTTACGTATTAATACTGGAAATGCCATTTGTTTGTCCATTGCATTATCACTGTTTGATAAGCACGTGTCATTAATGCATGTGAATAAGCAGATTCCACCTGTCTGCTAGGAAACACAGCCAGAAGTTATTTACAAAGGAGTCACATTCAGTCTGTTTCATACCGTAATGAATCACCCATCTCATTAGTGGACACCTTTCCTTCCTCCACACCAAGCAGGCAGGCAAAGATCCTGACAGCAGAGTGTGTCCTGCTTACTGCACGCTGGGTAATAACACAACACTACTCTTTGCTATGAGACCAACATACAGAAGTGCTGGAATTGTACCCATGTGTCTCCTCAAGCCAACACCTTGTACTTGAGCTCCTCAAAAAGAACAGAAGTTAAAAGCTAGCTTTTAAGAAAATCAGGGCTTGGGAGCTAAAAGGAAAGTCCAGGAGAGTGGTCTGTGAAGCCTGAAAGCAGGGCTCACTGACAGCTCAAGAGAGCCACAGCCTCCCGTTGGCAGAAGAACTGAGTCACAGCAGCCACCTGAGTCCTCTGGCACAAGCCAGCTTTTGGTCACTCAGTCAACAGTGAAGAACAGGGTTAACTCCACGTGACCAACAGAATGGATATGAGCATAAATATTTTAAGACACTTTGGTCAGTCTAAAGATCCATTTGTTCCTGTAGCCAGTCCCTGGCAGTGACTATCAGCAGATGCTACTGCCGGGAAACATGGAACACAGAAAGCCTTGTTGACCACAGCCAATCTTTCCAGCAAGCAGGTGTTTGAAGCTGTTCTCTGCCAGAGTTTGTTCTTGATGGCCTTTCTTCACCACATCCATCCAATTCGCTCAACGAATGTCTGCATTTACATCCGACACATCATAAGGCAATGAGTTCCTGAGCTGTGTTGCAGGCTGTGTGGAAAAGTACTTCCTCCTGGTTGTTTTCAGGCAGATGTCTAATAGCACCATTACACTGCCCATACTGCACAGGCTGTGAGAGACAGCGAATGATCATCCCCAACTGAACTGCACCACATACATCTCAGTAGTCTCATTACCCAGGCTAAAAGCCATAACTCATTTAATCTCTCCATGTGCAGCAGCCATTTCAGATTTCTGGTTAACCTTACTGTCCTCCTCTGCATCTTTTCTAGCTCACTTTATCTTTTTGAGATTACGGGATCAGAAATCAGCTCTCTATTCAACATCTCATATATGTAACAGTGACAAAAGTGGTATTTTATTTCCCATTCCTTTCCTTATAACTTCTAAGTTTCCACTTGCCTTTTAATCATCATTGATCGTTATATTTTTTCAGAAAATTCTGTATAATAGCTTCAAACTGTTATAGCTAATCAAAAAATTATTATGTATGTATGTATATTTGGAATTGGTTTTCCCAGGTGCATTACTTAAAGTATATGGGTCCCAGACTTCATCTACCATTTTTATTTTACAGTCGATTAGTATCAAGAAATCCTTCTAACATTTTTTGCAGTTGGTCTGAGTTTTGGTTATTCTGAAATATTTTGTCTGATCAAGCAGCAGTTGTCACCACATCACTCAGATCATTTATGAATACACTAAATAGCACAGGGTCTGGGACTGTAGACATTCCTCTCTATTGTAAAATTGAGATAATTTACTCCTACCTTGTGACTTCTTTCATTTATCCGTGACATCTTAATTTCATCAAGACCCTTTGGTAAAAAGCATTGTTGAAAGTTTTTTTGGAAATTTGTTATTAACTGCATCACCATTACTCACATATTCTTCAAAGAACTAGAATAGATTTGAGAGGAATGACCTCAGTTTATGAAATCTGCTTTGACTTTTCCCCCTTAGCTTGTATTTCACCTCTCTACTATTTTCTGTCATTTATTACCACTTCTTCTGATTTGTCCAGGACAAAACTCAGAGGTACCGTTCTGTGGGTCCTCAAATTCTCTCTGCAGCCCTTTCATCCAAACTGGTGTTACGTTTGACACTTCCCAACCACCTGAAAGAGCAAAAAAAATTAAACAATCAGTTGGAAGCTACAACTAATCGTCCAGCAAGTTGAGCCCTGAGTTCAATGGACACACACTGGGCTCATGCTACCTGATGTCATCAGTTTGATTCATCTCTTTCCATTGACTTTTCTAAACCCTCTTCTGCTGTCATTTCATATTGAGAGAGTTCCTCAGAATCACTTTCTATAAAGGAAAGTTTTACAGTAGGACATCTTCCCCAGTGAATGTCAATTAAAAGAATTCATTTTAAGCTTAGTTGCCTACTTTCACTGGGCTCCCTGTAATTCCCTTCTGCTCAGTCTGAGATGTCAGTATCTTCGTTTAAACTCAGCTACTCTAGTTCATACCTCTTTACTTTTAGACTTCTATTACTGGTAGAAAAGTACTCATATCCATATGAGTTTTTCCAGTACATAGGAACTGGACCAAGCTGCCTATTTCTGTGTCTCATGCTTAAATAGATTTTATTTTTTTTAATAATGAGCAGTGAAAAAAGGGACCTTATTTGCCCATCCATGATCAGTTACACAGCCTCATGTTTTATAGCATCCTATACCAAAGTGTGGGAAATACTTCATCCCAGAAGATCTAACAACCTCAGTGATGAAAGATAACAGCACAAAGAATAAATTCAAGACAATAACACTTTACTCTTCTGTAAATTAGTTGTTTTGCAAAAGAAAAACAAAACCAACCACCAAAAAACCACCAAGTTTATTTGAATTAGAAGGCTAGACTATATTATTTAGGCAGAGTCTTAAATGTGGAAGGAAGATTTATGTTTCTGCTCTGAGTTTATCATAGGTCTCTGAACACACTGCAAATGTTCAATGTCATATTTATGCTGCCACATGTTGTGATTTTTTCTGCCTGAGAGACTCCAGGGAATATGCCCTCTGCTCATCTGCAGTTGTGAGAGCTGCCATTTGTACAGCGAATCAGTAGAAGGGAATGAAAGCACTAAACCATCCTTCTAAAACCACACAAAACACCCTAGCTGAAATTAACATCATCATTTCAATGCTCACTTAAAAAAACCCAAAATACAGCATTCTTTCTCTCCAATGATACTTTTTCTTTCACAAGGTATCAACATTGGATATCGCTTTGAGGATGAAGCTGACAAATTATTTCTATTCACAACTCAGCAACCCCAAATATTTTTCAGCAGCATTTGCTTCTTGTCACTTCTAAGTAAATATTTGCTAGCAGCATTATGTCTACACCTATTAACTCTAACAGCAATCTTATCCAGGTGTTTTAAAAAATATGATGGTGAGCTTTTCAGACATATTTATGAGTATCTATTGAGAACCTTCTGCCTCTAAACAGGCTTACATTTATATTTTGTTGAATATATTGTTGTACAATACAAAGTATTTTTAATTGTGTTCCCTCTCAAGAAGTCCACATGGGGTTGTGTTGATTCTGAGCTACCCGGCTGCTCCTTGCCTCCCCTTCCTCAGACACACAACCACCAAGCTGCTTAACCACCTGGGCCACCACCCAGGTATCAACAGCTCAAAACTACTGTTCTGGTCATCTCTTACCCTGCACACACTCAAGAATCTGGCAGTAGAAGCGCAAAAAAAAAAGTGCATCTAGGCACACACACACACATATATATATACAAGTACATGTATATCACAACCCAATAACTAACGTGCTGCTTGCATGTTTGGCCTGAGCAGAAGCCCAGATGAAGGTTTTCTCCATTATTACTGAGAAAAGCTATGTTGAAAGCAAGCGCAGTCAGGTCACCACTGATAACTAGTGTCTGCACGCTTCTTGGGCAGCTCACAGAAAAACCACACAATGACAGCACAATGACAATGGGAACATCAGCAAGTTTACACAGAAAGAGTGCATGTGCTTGGCATCCTGGGGACACAGGTTGAAGTGCTCACTTCACCTGACGTGAGTCAGAGACTTTCCACAGGCTGTATGCATTCTGAGAGGGTACCTCTGCTAACCAGCTGCTGGTACTTGGGAAGGGGAATCTCATTTTCTTCATGAAGAACATTGGCATAACTGCATGCCTGAGATAAGCCTCCAGAAGAAAGGCGAAAGGTGCAGAGGAGAGGGGGGTCCCATTCTTGGGATCTCATCCCCCAGCAGCACAGGCAGACAATGACAGGTTGCAAAGTTTGGAGAGGCCACAGAGCTACCACACTGACTAGCACTGAGGAAGCAGCACTACTGAGATGTCACACCTAAGTAAATGTTCCTGCAGATGCGAGCACCTTTTTGTTACTTACCTCAGTATAAAAGCCCCTACCTGCCCAAATCTGTGATCCTTTCTCACTACTAACCTCAGTGGGACTGCTTACACAATTAAGGAGTAATTGCATGAGAAGGGATTGCTTGATTAGGTTCTTAGATTTGCATGTTTCTGGTCAAGTCATCAACGGATGTAAATTAGCACAGCTTCAAAGAAATTAGTTAAGTGGTGCTGAAGGTCTGGCTCCTACTCTTTCTGTGTTTTAGAGGGGAGGTAATAGAGACAAAGAAATTTTGTATGAGAAAATTGTGTCTCTACTAACATTAGAATTCTTGTCAGCAGACTAACAGGTAAAGTAGGTCATAAGGTATAATTTATTTGGATTTTCATTAAGTTCCTTTTAAGACTACTAAGGAAACTAATTAATCATGGGTTAAATGTCAAACCTCTGTCCTGGGATTTGAAACTGATTTAAAATACAAAGGTAGAGAATTCAGGCAGGCAAATGGTGGGAATTTAAAAGTAGCTGTAGAGGGGCAGTATTATGTAGTATATTTATTAGTAAACAATTAGGAGATTATTTGCTTGGAGTCTATTTGGATGACACAAAAATACTGAGGAGCATCAAATCTGAAGGAGGTTTGAGAACTTAAAAAGGATGTAAGAATATAACCAGAAAGAGATCATTTCTAAGACAAAGGGACACTAGAACATCCCACTCTTAGTAAGACTGAGCACTGTCAGCAGCTGACCTGTCATTAATATACTTGAAGAGCAGCTTGAGCAATTTAAAATGAGCCTCAGCTGAAAAGTGGGAGAAGTCCATCTCCTTTCACAGAAAACAGCACGTTTTGTGATCGTTGTTAAAGCACAAGTCAACACTGGAGCACCTCTCCTGTGAAGACAGGCTAAGGGAGTTGGGGTTGTTCAGCCTGGACAAGAGAAGGCTCCAGAGAGACCTTAGTATGGCTTTTCAATACTTAAAGCAGGCTTATAAGAAAGACTTTTTACCAGGGCATGTAGTGATAGGACAAGGGGCAATAGTTTTATACTGAAAGAGGGTAGATTTAGGTTGGACATAAAGAAGAAATTCTTTACAATATGGATGTTGAGGCACTGGAACAGGTTGCCCAAAGAAGCTGTGGAGGCCCCATCCCTGGAAGAGTTCAAGGCCAGACTGGATGGGGCTTTGGGCAACCTGGTCTAGTGTAGGGTGTCCCTGCCCATGGCTGGGGGGTTGGAACTAGATGATCTTTGAGGTCCCTTCCAACCCAAACCATTCTATGATTCTATGATTAACTTCATGGGAGATCCCAATAAATTAGGGGGCTTTTTTAACAGACTCTCTGTGAGTGTCTATGCAACACAACAATACCTCTTGTTATGATGACATCTGTTGTGCAGCTGTTTATACACCAAATCTAACCTTGCTGATTATTTCAGAGGTGACACCTCAACCAAATGGATTCACCACTGAAAGTTTTAGTGTATTATATTTATGCTGGGCCACACTGTAACAGTATTTTCAGCTCCCCTCATATTGTTTTCTTTTCCCTTCTCTCAGAAATTGGCATCCCCCTCTCTTACGAGAGACAGAATATTCCAAAAAAAAGTTAATTTAGTTTGGCTCCAAAAATGCAAACACAATAAAATTGACTGCCACGTCCCAAATACATCATTACAGCTAATTCAAGCCCACCACCAGGACACCCAGGTCTGAGACTACTATTAAGTCTTGCCTTCTCCAGCAGAGGACACTCAGCATTACCACCAAGCTCTTCATGTGGCCTGAGCTAGAAAAGAGAAGCAAAGCTATAAGCCAAGTGTTTGTTTCAAATCAGCCCTTGTGCAGGAGCAGCCAGAAGGGGAAATGGGCCACAGCACATGATAGTGCTGAAGTGAAGCAGAGATAACAACCTTTCTTCTTGCACCCTTCTCTGCATGTGAGGACACCTGAGGTTTGGGGTTTTCCTGTCTTCCTCCTCTTCTTCCCCTACTTCCCTCTTCTATAAAATCTACGTGGGCTGGACCATTGTGCATCTGTTCAGTGAAGCCCTCAGCAGCTGCACGCGTTGATCTGGGTGAAGCAGCTGAGTGTAAAGGCAAACAATAGTTCTTTCAGCAAATTTTCTCACTGCTATTTCGCACTTCTATGGGCACAGCAGCTTCAGAACATGAAGGAGTCCTGCATACCAGCATTTATACAAAAAACTTTGTTCATCGCTGACCTTGAGTCTTGTATATCTGTGGGAGACATATGGTATATAATAACAGCAGTGCTGTGGGAAGTTCAGTTCAGCCAGTCACAGCTTACACACAGGTAAATGCATTTTATTAACTGTAAGCTTTCATTTTCTCACGTGGGTTCACAGGAGCCTCATACGACATTTTTCTAAGGAGAAAACAGAACTCAACGATCTTTCAAGAAAAGTCCACAAAGTTCACAGTTAATTCAACTCTCTAATATGCAGAATATCGACCTGAAAGTCAATTTAAAATCTTCAGCATAAGATCAAAAACTATTACAAAAGGATTTTTAAACAGGAACATTCTCTTCAGGAATCAAACCACTTTGCAAGCTGACGGCTATCGGTGTTCATACCCAGTATCTTTCCTTTGAAGCAAATTTTCACATTGAGATCTGATGGAATCACTCCACATTACAAAATAGGAAAGAACTCTTAATTATGCTTATTACATTGAAGGTTACAAAAATACAGTCACAGATAAAGATCTCAAGATGTGCACAGTCTTAAAAAAATGACTACTCCCTGTCTTACAGAGATTATAGCTGATATATAAGAGAGCAAGTGGACAAACATACTCAGGAAAGCAATGCAATAAGGAAAAAAAATCCTTTAATTACCATCCTGTTTCATGAGGTCATGTATAAAGAAATAGCAGGTCACCCAAACATTTGCAGCAGTTCCCTCCTAAACCAAAGCATGGTTATATCTGTGCTGGGACATTTGAAACAGGATGCATGCACTGTCAGCATCTGTCAAACGCAGCCTCGTCATCTGAAAACAGCACAAGATCGAAAAGGAAGCAAATTCCAGACTAAATCTATGTTGTCTACGAAACAAAAAGCAGAGGTAAGTAGATCAGTCAGGTAACTGAACCATGTGAGTATAAACATGGAGTCAGACTGTGAGGGGTATCAGCAGAAGAAAATCCCTGGCATTTTAACATTACAGTGATATTGCATGCAATAGGTATATTAACTTAGCTAAAGTTAACATTGCAAACACATAGCAAACCTGAAGCTCAAGTTCTCCTTAAAATCAGACAAGAAGTGGTGTTTAGACTCTTCATTAGCCTGCTACACAGGCTTTGAATTTCACACAAAATTTATATCATATAATAATATTTAATCTTATATATAATTTTATATCATATAAATATACATTTTATATATTTTAATATATTGAATATATATAATATATAATAGACAATATATAATATATAATATATATTTTATAATATTTATATAAATATTTTATA